>VFSX01000343.1:40000-117500 GCA_016618255.1 Chlamydomonas sp. UWO 241 | reverse complement strand
GAGCGTGCTTGTGCGCGCGTTTGTGTGTGTGTGTGTGTGTGTGTGTGTGTGTGTGTGTGTGTCCCCTCCCAGCCCCTCCCGCTCCCCTCACAGCCACAACCTCATCATGCTGGCCGTCAACGCCGCTGGCCAGGCCGGCTACGCCGCCTCCCAGGCCGCCCGCGGCATCGCCACCTCGCTGACGACGAACCCCTTCTTCCAGGCGACCCCATCCGCCTCCCCCCACAACACCCCCGCACTTACCCAGCGCACCCCCACCCCGGCCACTGCCCAGCAGCGCTCGCCCTCCCCCCACGAGACCCCCCTCTCCCTCGAGGGCTGGGGCCACAGCAGCGGTGCGGAACGTGCCGCCGGTGCAGGACCCTCCTCCGCACGCTGGGGCCACAGCGGTGGCACAGCCGCTGCCCACAACGGTGCGGGACCCCCCTCCGGTGCGGGACCCTCCCCCGGGAACCCCCCACGCCAGGCCAAGCCCGGCGCCATCCCCTACACCCACCCCAACGCGACCCCTGTCCCCTCCGCCGCCGCCTCCCCCGCCCCGCCGCCGCCCCCGCCGCCGCTCCCGCCGCCTCCCCCGCCACCTCCCCCGCCACCGCCCCCGCCGCCGCCGCCCCCACCGCCACCCCCGCCGCCGCGCCCCCACCGCCGCCACCCCCGCCGCCGCCTCCCCCTCCGGCCCCGCCAGCAACACCCGCGCCAAGGCCGCGGCGGCGAGCCCGCTAGGGCGATGCTGAGCGCACCCCCAGACGGGCAGGGCGACTAGCCACCGACCCTGCACCACCCGTCCCTCCGGCTACTGCGCGCGACCCCGGTGGGGTCGCGCGCCCCCGACTCCTTCACCCTCACCACGACTTCACCGCTGCTTCCTACAACTGCTGCACCCTCTGGGGTGCAGCCGACGGCACGAGCCACGACCCCATGGCGCAGCCCACCCTCCTCGCCCGCTACCTCGGTGCCCACAACATCGACATCTGCGGCCTGCAGGAGGTCCGCCACCACGGCTCCGGCTGTCACACCCTGGAGAATGGCTACCATTTCATATGGTCTGGCGACACAGCGCACACCAACGGCGTCGGGGCACTCCTATCCCCTGACACAGCCATGCTCCTTCGCGCCTCCGACGCCGGCTTTGCGGCCATCAACGACCGCATCCTGGTCCTCCGGTTCCACCCCAACGGCGCCATCGCCATGACCGCCATCGTCGCGTACGCTCCAACGGAGGCCGCCGACGACGGGCCCGCCAAGGACGCGTTCTACGAACAACTCCACGACGCGCTCACCCACACCCCTGCCCACCACTACATCCTGGTGATGGGCGACTTCAACGCCACCACCACCGCCGCCTCCTCCACCACCCACCCATCGGTGGGCCGACACGCCTGCCCCACCTCCCACAGCCCCTCCTCCCCCTTCCCCCCCAACTCTTCCCTCGCCGCCTTCCGCCACAAGCCGAGCATCAACGACAACGGCCACCGCCTCCTCGATCTCTGCTCCGCCCACAGCCTCTCCATCACCCACTCTTTCTTCCCCAATCCCCCAGCGCGCGCATACACCTGGTACAGCCGCAACCGCAAGGACTGCAACATCCTGGACTACATCCTGGTCCGCAGCTCGCACCTGTCCTCTGTCCACGATGTACGCGCCCGCTGCCCCATCACCCGCCCACTCCCCACCGTCACCCCACCCGACCACGCCCTCGTCACCGCCCGCATCCGCCTCCACTTCTCCAGAACCTGGAGACACGAACACCAGCGGCCCCCTCCCCCCCCGCGCTACTTCACTGACCTGCTCCGCGACCCAGCAACGCAGAACGCGTACGCCGAGGCCGTCGCGGACGCCCTCGCCACCCCGCCACCCCTCCCCCTTCCCCTCACCTTGGACCAGCGGATGGACCACTTCAACGCGGCCCTCCACGCCGCGGCCAAGGCGGTGCTCGGCCGCCGCCCGCCCGAAGCTCCCACCCACCTCACCCTCTCTGACAAATCCCTGTCACTCGCGCGTGACCTCCAATCCCTCCGCGTCGAGTCCGCCCTCCACGCCCGACACACTCCCCTCTCTGATGCTCTCCGCGGGAAGACCAAGCGTCTACAGACAGAGCTGAAGTCCTCCCTGAGAATGGACACCGACACGCGCTGGAACACCAATGCCGCTGTCATCCAACATGACTTCGACAACCACAAACCCCACACCGCCCACCGTGCCCTCCAACGCCTCGTCAACCGCCCCTCCTCAGCCACCGCCCCAGCCATCCGCGGCGACGACGACCGCCTCTGCTTCGGTACGCAAGCCATGGCCAACGCGTTTGGCAAACACTTTGAAACCCTCCACACCCTCCCTTCTATCGTCGACCCCGCCCGCCTGGCTTCCCACCTGGCCCACACACCCACTGCCCCTCCTGCCCCTCCTGCCATCACGCCTCCCTCCCCCCCCGTACCCGCCCCAGCCCCAGCCCCCGCCGCCCCATCCCCTTCCCCCACACTCTCCCCCCCCGTACCCGCCCACGCCCACGCCGCCCCATCCCTTTCCCCCACACCTTCCGAGCCCTCACGAGACGAGATTGAGGCCGCCATCAAGGCACTCAAAAACACCTCCCCGGGCTCCGACGCCATCACCGCTCCCCTCATCAAGAGCGGCGGCCCCGCCGTCGCCTCCGCCCTCCACGACATCATCCGCTCATGCTGGGACACCAACACCACTCCTACCTCGTGGACACAAGCAGAGATCTGCCCCCTCTACAAGGGCGCATCCTCAGGCCCGACCACTCTCTGCAAGTCCTACCGTGGCATCTCCCTCCTTGCCCGTCCCAGGCAAAGTCCACACCCACATCCTCCTCGGCCGCCTCGGACGGCACCTGGAGCCATCCCTTCACACCTCCCAGTTCGGCTTCCGGCCCGGCCGAGGCACTACTGGCGCCATCTTTGCCCTACGCCGCCTCCAGGAGGAGTCCCACCGTGCTCACGCCCCCTTCACGTGGCCTACGTTGACCTCTCGAAGGCGTTCGACCGTGTCAACCACCCCGCGCTCTGGGAAACCCTCCGCCACCGCGGAGTACCCCCTGACCTCCTCGACCACATCAAGAGCCTCTACTCTGATGCCACGGCCCGTGCCTGCGTCGGCGACGCACTCTCTGCCTCCTTCCCTCTGGAAACCGGTGTCAAGCAAGGCTGCCCCATCTCCCCCCTACTCTTCAACGTCTACATCGACACCGTAATCAGATCCCTAATTGCCCAGATCCCCAACGCTGGCATCCAAATCGGCTACGTTGTCGACGGCGTCCTCCACACACCCCCGAGTCCCGCAAAGACTACGACACCACCGTCCTCCCCCTCCTACTCTATGCCGACGACATCGCCCTGCTCTCCCTCTCCGGGGACGCCCTCCGCACCGTGCTCACCCTCCTCGACGGCACCTGCTCTGACCTCGCGCTTGAGATCAACTACAGCAAAATCGTTGCACAATCCCTCGGCCACCCGTCTGCCCACACCGCCCCCACCACCACCCCCATCGCCATCCCCTCCAACTCCTCCCCTACCCCCCACCTGGTCCACCACACCTCCAGCTTCAAATACCTCGGCAGCATTATGGCCTCACCCCCCACCTACCCCCCTTTCGACGACCCTGACCCCCCACCGCCCACCAACATCCTCGACGAAGAAATATCACGCCGGATCAGCTCCGCATGGTACGCCTTCACCCGCCTCACCCCACGGTTTTGGAAATCAGATGAGATCACCCTCACCACCAAGATCAACCTGTACAATGCCTTTGTTGTATCCGCCCTCTTGTACGGCTGCCAAACCTGGACGCTAAACAAAACTCACATCCACCGCCTCGAGGTAACCCACAACCGCTTTCTCCGCCGCCTGAAAGCCCCCTCCCGCCACACCTTGGAGCAAATCTCCACTGCCAAGCTACATGCCGCGCACCCTCCCACCACTCCTATCATCGTCACGATCAACAAACACCGATTGTTGTTCATTGGATCCCTCGTCCGCCGCCTCCCCACCTCCACTCCTCCGCCCCCCACCCCTGCCAACCCCCCTCCCTCTCCCCCTTGCCTCCCACGCCTCCTCCGATCCCTCCCACGCCCCCTCCGATCCCTCCCAACCCCGCTCCCTCTCCCCCCTTGCCTCCCACGCCCCCTCCGATCCCTCCCACGCCTCCTCCGATCCCTCCCAACCTCCCTCCCTCTCCCCCCTTGCCCCCCACGCCTCATCCGATCCCTCCCAACCCCGCCCTCTCTCCTCCCTTGCCCCCCACGCCTCCTCCGATCCCTCCCACGCCTCCCCCGATCCCTCCCAAACCCCTTTCTCGCCGCCCTTGCCCCCCACGCCTCCTCTGATCCCCCCCATGCCTCCTCCGATTCCTCCCAACCCCCATCCTTCTCCCCCTTGCCTCCTCCAACCCCCCCTCCCCTTCCCCGCCCGCCGAACCCATGTTCCCAGCCACCGCCGCCCTCTTCATGCACCGACGACCAGACGTGATACCCTACCAAGGTGGGGTCATCACCTCCTACCGTGAGAATGTCTAAGACATTTTCGACTCCTACGTGTTCAAGACTGCCGTCACAACGCAGTTTGACAAGGCCAAGAAGGAGTACGCCGAGTCCCCACCGGAGTCCCAGCTGAAGACTGTCCCCGAGCTTGCTGTGATACTAGCCCGCAGGCGGCCTCCCGGGTGGCTCACCCTCGCGAGGTTCCCACGCCTGTGGAATGGTATTTGCAGAGAGATGGCAGCCAATGCGGGAGCAGCCAGCCAACAAAGTAGATAATGATGATGATGGTGGTCACAGTCAGAAAGCCTTCAGTCAGCAAGCCTTTAGTTAGATGCCAGTGCCTCAGAGGCAACCCCCCGACCCCCCCAAACCAAGGATACTATCCACTCGATTCAGGCGCTGGTCGGTCACCCGCTATTCGAAAGACATCCCAGTGCACGGGTCAGACCTCGTAACAATTGCCGGGGTGTACTGCTGTTAGTAGTACAGGCATTGCCGGTGCATGCGGACGGCCTCATGTAACGCTTGGTTGGTTGGTTGGTTGGTTGTGTGTGTGTGTGTGTCAGAAGTGGCGAACCAGTCGTCATGGTTGAGCCATGCGAGGGATAGAAGCGCGGAGCCGGCGTGCTGGCACGTGAACCTGCGGTGTGATAGTCTGTTTGGTGATTTGTTTGGTCAAGTGGTTTGGTGATTTGTGTAGCTGTTTTCTGGATGGTTGTTGTTCTTGGTGATTTGTGTAGCTGTTTTCTGGATGTTTTTTATGGTTGGTTGTTTGCTTGTTTGTTGATTGATCCGAGCCATGCAAGAGACAGCGACGCAGCGCCGGCGTGCTGGCACGTGAACCTGCATGCGTGCGTGGGTGTGAGCGTGCGTGCGAACGGAGCGTGCTCGCGGCGCGGGCGCGTGCACGTGCGTGCGCGAGCGTGTGTGCGGGTGCATGAGGAGCGTGCTTGTGTGCGGTCGAATTAACAGTACACTGGACGCCTTTGATGGCGTTATAAAATGTGAGTGGGTATCCTAGCTGATCGGATTCCGATGAGGAGACCGCCCAAAGGGCGGTTTGCCGATGGGGAGCGAGGGGGGAGTTCCGGAGAAGAAGCGGGGCTCCGGGGCTGTGCCCCCGGAAAAATAGGTCAGTCTGGAGAGCAAGGGGAGCTCTACCGGAAACCCGGAGGCTGCAGGAGGCCCCCTCTCCAGGAAACCGACAGCCTGGCAGCTCCCATGGAAACCGAACCCCTGGCGTGCACGCGCGCGCGCGTTCCTCAGTCTCGGCCTCACTCACTCACCACTTGGCCCCCTTCCGCACGCCCGCTGCCGCACGTTTCACCAGCCCCTGCATCAGCCCTGTGTCTGCAGCTCGCTGCACCGACGCCGTCGCCTCTGCCACCCTCGACGCATTGCTGCCGTTGACGCCACGACTGGCATCGCTGCCGCTCGCTTTGCTGCCACTTAATGTGCTGCCGGCACCGCCACCACCCGCCTCAGAGGAGGACAGCGTTTCGCGCCGCTGCATCGCCGCCAGGCGCTGCAGCACGTGTGTCCAGTTTAGGTAATTGAACCTGGTGGTGCGGAGAGGAGGGGGGGTGGGCGTGTGGGTGAGGTACACATGTTATTCGGTGGGTAGGCTAGGCGCAAGGGGGAGGTAGTGACGGCATATGTGATGCACGCGGGTGGTGGGGGCGCGCGTGCCGTGCTGTGTCGTCTCGGCTCTTTCCCACTCGCCTCGACCCCGCCGCGTTCACCAGCCCGTTCAGCTCCCCAAGCTGTTCGCAAGCCAGCACGCGGTTGCTGATCTGGCGGCTGTAGTAGTGAGACCTGTGGTAGGCGCGCGTGAGCACGAGCGAGCAGGGAGGGTACGCTGCTTGCACAGCTGAAGAACCCACGCGGTGCAGGGCGGCCGCGCCCATGCGCATGGAGCCTGCATAGAGCACGCCACCGAGTGGCAGCGGCCCCCGATGCGAGCTGCTGCAGGGTCCCGGTGCTAGTGAGCCGTATGGTCGTGCTGCTGCGGGTCCGTCATGGCCCAGGCCGTGCTGCGCCAGCGACCACGGTAGCGCAGACACAGGGCGATCGGCTGCATCGGACCCGCGATGCGGCCCAGGACCACTCGCCAGCGTCTCTGGTGATGTGGAGGAGCTGTTGGCGTGGGCATCCGGTGTGCTGGCAACGCACGAGCTCGGGAGAGCTGCGCCCACGCTCAGCGCAGCGCAGCCACTTGCCGGGCGACCTGCAGGCAGACGCGTCGCAGGCAGAACTCAGTGCACAGCATGCATGCTTGCCTCTATGCGTGTGGTGCTGGGTATCGCAGCACAGCCGCATCGCAGTAGCTTGCATGCATGCAAGCACCATGCAGCACCCAATACTTGAGTTGGCGGCCCACCTGATGCCACCAGCACGCCGCCCAGGCTCGATAGACAGTGCCGCAGCATGGCTGTACGCTACGCGACGCGGGTGCGAGCCAATTCAAGGATTTGCGATTGTGTGGATCTGAGAATGATGGCCGCGTGCCGCACGCGGCGTGCGTGCGAGTGTCGTAACAAATAATAAGAGCCTCCACATGTCGTGCTTGCCCTGCTTCGGTGGTGGCGAGCGGCCACCACCGGTCACCACGACAGCAACAGGCAACGAGAAGCAGCAGCACGCAGCGGGACCAGCTCCGGTTCACAACACAGTCGTCGAAGCGTCCCCCGTGGCACCTCTCTCTCCCGTGGAGCCCCCTGGGAGCTCTGCCCAGCAACCTGCACAATGTGCCCCACCTCCCATGGAGATTGCGCCGATCGACACAGAAAATCAGCGCGCGTCCGCACAGAAACAGCAGGAGCTGCGCCTCAACCTTGGCAAGGTGCAGCATCGATCGTGGGCACAAGTTGTGAAACCATCATGAGGTGCATGGCCACTTGCATGGCGAACTGAGCACACCGCACCACGCCCGCTGCAGGTGAAGGTGGCCCTGCAGAAGCTGGGAGGCGTCAGCAGCACGCCATCGATAGCGCTCAGTGAGGCAGCAGAGATCCTGAGCAAGCACCTGTCCGTGAGCATGTGCAGGTGGGGCATGGCCGAGGTTGTGAGGCTGCATGCATGCATGATGTCGCTCCATGCAAAATCCGGGGCCCTTACCAATGCGCTCGGCACTTTACACCCAGCAATGCGTGGGTACAAGCTTCTTCACTGCTGCTCTCGAGCACGCGCATGCACCGGCATTGACCGTGCTGCTCTCCTGCTGTGCCCATTGCAGCATCTCGGGCTTCACAGACCACTGCACCACGACCGTGCTGCTGGCAGCGTACGGCCGCGGCGCGAGCGCGCTCCAGGAGACGCCTGTGATGCACGGGAGCGAGTACAGCCACGCTATGCTGCTCGAGCAGCCACTGTGCCTGCACTACAAGGTGTGGGCCCCTGCTGTGTGTGTGTGCAGGTGTGCGCGCGCGTGTGGGTGGGTGGGTGGGTGTCAACCCTCGTCGGCAGGGCCCCAGTACACAGTGCCACACAGGACAAACGTGTGAGCATGCACACTTTGTGTGCGTGTGTGTGTGTGTGTGCGTGTGTCGCTAATCGTTTTTCTCGCTAGGACTACGCGTTGGCAGGCAGCTGGCTGGTGGCTTCCGCCCCTCACAAGTGATTGCTATGGCCAGGCCTGGACTTGAGTCTAGGCGGTGGCACTAGGACTAGAAGGTAGTCTTCGCTGGAAAGCTGATGTTACTGTAGGACTACGCGTTAGTGTGCTGGAGTATCGGCGGGTGTCTCTAGTAGAAGAGTAGCCTGCTAAGCTGGAAACCCCGTGTTACTGTTACTGTTACTGTTACACGTTGGCAGGCAGCTGGCTGGTGGCTTCCGTCCCTCACAAGTGATTGCTAGGGCCACGCCTGGACTTGGGTCTAGGCGGTGGCACTCGGACTAGAAGGTAGTCTTCGCTGGAAAGCTGATGTTACCGTTTCCTTTTTGCTGTTACTGTCACTGTCACTGTCACTGTCACTCACTGTCACTCACTGTCACTGTCACTGTCACTGTCCCTGTCACTGTCACTGTCACTGTCACTGTCACTGTCACTGTCACTGTCACTGTCACTGTCACTGTCACTGTCACTGTCACTGTCACTGTCACTGTCACTGTCACTGTCAGTGTCACTGTCACTGTCACTGTCACTGTCACTGTCACTGTCACTGTCACTGTCACTGTCACTGTCACTGTCACTGTCACTGTCACTGTCACTGTCACTGTCACTGTCACCGTCACCGTCACCGTCACCGTCACCGCCACCGCCACCGCCACCGCCACCGCCACCGCCACCGCCACCGCCACCGCCACCGCCACCGCCACCGCCACCGCCACCGCCACCGCCACCGCCACCGCCACCGCCACTGTCACTGTCACTGTCACTGTCACCGTCACCGTCACCGTCACCGTCACCGTCACCGACACCGACACCGACACCGACACCGACACCGACACTGACACTGACACTGTTACTGACACTGTCACTGTCACTGTCACTGTTACTGTCACTGTTACTGTCACTGTCACTGTTACTGTCACTGTTACTGTCACTGTTACTGTCACTGTTACTGTCACTGTTACTGTCTCTGTTACTGTTACTGTTGCTGCTGCTGTTACTGTGTGCTGGCACGCGTCCAATTCATTGATGCTATGATACAAAACCCCAAACCCCAAGTCTTTGCTGGAAAGCTCATGTTGCTGTTGCTTGCTGTGTGCGCCGCAGGTTGAGGGCAGAGATCAGGCATCGACGCTTCCAGTGGACCTGCGACCGCTGGTTGCCGCTGGCCTGCGCTCCTTCCTGATCATTCCCATCGCTGCAGAGGACGAGGTAGGTCTGGGGTGGGGGTACTGTACCACCGCTTTGCCTCGCCGCCACTTTTATAAAGGGGGCCATTGTTTAGAATTTGGGTGCCTTGCCGCGGGATTTTTTTTTGTTTTCCCCCGTTTTGACGCCAATTTTGGCATTTTTCCCTTTTCGGCAAGATTATTTTAGAATTCAACCTCGCCGGCATGCCCTTGGAATTATTTAATCGGCAAGGCAAAGCGGTACTAGCTGCATGGATGGGTTTGATTGATAAAGGCGGCAGGCAGCCAGCTGGCGGCTACCGTCGAACTGCGTCTGCTGTATGGTTGCCACTGGCCTGCGCTCCTTCCTGCCCATTCCCATCACGACACAGGATGAGGTAGGTCTGGGGTGGGGGTAGCTGGATGGATGGGGTTGATTGGTGTGAACGCGGCAGGCAGCCAGCTGGTGGCTACCGTCGAACTGCGTCTGCTGTATGGTTGCCGCTGGCCTGCGCTCCTTCCTGCTCATTCCACATCGCTGCAGAGGATGGGGCAGGTCTGGGGTGGGGGTACCCTAGCCACGCTTTGCCTTTGCGGGGGTCCACTAAAGGCCCTCTTTATTTGGAATTCTAGGCTTTTGTGGGGCGTTTTCCTACTAAATTTCATCTTGCGTTGCCTTAGTGGCGGCGTTTGCGGGGCCTGTAGAGCGTCGATCCGGGTTCAAACCCCTCAAGGGATTTTTTTTATGTACATTGCGTGGCGTTTGTGGACTTACTTAAGCGCAAAGGCACAGCGTGGGTACGTCAGGTGGATGGATGGGGTTGATTGGTGAACGCGGCAGGCAGCCAGCTGGCGGCTACCGTCGAACTGCGTCTGCTGTATGGTTGCCGCTGGCCTGCGCTCCTTCCTGCCCATTCCCATTACGGCAGAGGATGAGGTAGGTCTGGGGCAGTGCTTCCGTTTAGCCACCCCACACCCCGCAAAAGTGCATTTGCGGGGTGAGATTTTGGCCGATTTGGGGCGGCGCTGCGAGGGTTAAGATTGCGTGGATGTCGAACCGAAAGTTTCTTGTTCTCAAAACAACCTCCGTCGGGGTGAGATTTAGGAAGTGAACGCTAGGCCCGGGGTGAGCTGTCAGTTTTCAAAGATCCTAAGCTGAACCACTGGTCTGGGGTGGAGGTGCAGTGGTCCCTGGGAAGGATTTTAGCAATTAGTTTTTTGCCGGCTCCAGCAACTTTGACCGCTCATACCAGGCACAACACACAGCGGGTATTCATGCAATGCATGCCGTTGTGCTGCTCTCAGCAAGAGCTTTCCAACGCATCGCTCCACGCCCTCACCCACTAAGTGTGGGGTGGTTTTCTGGGAAGTGGAAAATCCGGCTCGGAGCGGTATACGGCTCGCAGGGGAATCACTGTGGAGGTGGCTGGATGGATGGGGTTGATTGGTAAACGCGGCCTGGGGGTGGTTGGATGGATGAGCTTGATTGTTAATAGCGGCAGGCAGTCGGCTGGTGGCTACCGCCCCCCCCCCCCCAAGTGATTGTTAGGGCCAGAAGTGGACTTGGTCTAGGAGCAGATGTCTTTGCTGGCATGCTGATGTTGCTGTTACTGTCACACCCATGCGCAGGTTGTGGGCAGCTTGCTGATTGCAAACGAGGACGTGGCTGGGTCTGACGTCGACTGGTGTCACACCCATGCGCATGCGTGCCATGCAACACTGGACCCGTTTGATGCCTAGCATTGCCACACCACCCATGCGCAGGTCGTAGGCAGCTTGCTGATCGCAAACGAGGACGTGGCAGGGTTTGACATTGACTGGTGTCACACCCATGGCATGCGAGCCATGCAGCATTGGGCCGTTTGACGCCTATCATTGCCGCACCCATGCACAGGTTGTGGGCAGCTTGCTGATCGCAAACGAGGACGTGGCAGGGTTTGACGTCGACTGGTGTCACACCCATGCGCATGCGCGCCATGCAGCATTGGGCCGTTTGACGCCTAGCATTGCCGCACCCATGCACAGGTTGTGGGCAGCTTGCTCATCGCAAACGAGGACGTGGCAGGGTTTGACGTCGACTGGTGGGAGCCGATGCGCACGCGCGCCATGCAGCATTGGACCCGTTTGATGCCTAATATTGTCACACCACCCACGCGCAGGTGGTGGGCAGCTTGCTGATTGCAAACGAGGACGTCGCGGGGTTTCAACTGGTGTGACACCCATGCGCATGCGCGCCATGCAACGTGAGACCCATTTGCCACACCACCCATGCGCAGGTTGTGGGCAGGTTGCTGATTGCAAACGAGAACGTGGCAGGGTTTGACGTCGACTGGTGGCACACCCATGCGCACGCGCGCCATGCAGCATTGGACCCGTTTGATGCCTAGCATTGCCACACCACCCATGCGCAGGTGGTAGGCAGCTTGCTCATCGCAAACGAGGACGTGGCAGGGTTTGACGTCGACTGGTGGGAGCCGATGCTCGGGTGTCTGTCGATGGGCCTGCTGCCGCACCTGCGCAGCGACCAGACCTACCAGATGTGCCTGCTCATGAAGCAGCTCGACACGACGCCAGACTACCTGATGCTCATCAACCAGGTGCGTTGCGTACTGCTGCTATTGAGACGCTAATAAGACATTCAATACCGTACAGGGCCTGAGCCTTCGCGAGGGGTCGTAAAAATGATTGTTTAATCGCTCCGCGGGGGTCGTTTTTCGTCGATTTTAGTCGATTCGACTCCCAAAAACGCGATTTGTTTTTTAGTTTTCAGTGCATTGTTTTCAGCTTCCGGGGGGCGTCCAAACAAATACGTATTCGCGGAGGCTCAGGCCCTGTAGCCTTCATTAAGACGTAAATAAGGATCCTTATCTCTAGACGTGCAAGGCCCAAGATGTGCCTGCTCATGAAGCAGCTCGACACGACGCCAGACTACCTGATGCTCATCAACCAGGTGCGTTGTGTACTGCTGCTATTGGGACGTTCATAAGAATGTTAATAGGCGTAATTAAGACTTTAATAAGATCCCTTATCTCTAGATATGCAAGGCCTTGGATGAGCCAGGTCATCAAGTAGCTCGGCACGACACCTAACCGTCTCATTCTTATCCCCCAGGTTGGTAGTAGTTACAGTTACAATTACATTGGCTTTCCAGCAAAGACTACCTCTAGTCCTAGTACCACCGCCTAGACCCAAGTCCAGTTCTGGCCCTAACAATTACTTGCCACCAGCCGACTTCCTGCCAACGTGTATTCCCAGAGCAAAAAGGAGAGCTATTGTGCGACGCCTCCAAAATAGGTCCTAACGGCTTCCAGGGGATAGGGGGTCAAGTGGCGCTTGCCAATCTGCTTGACCGCCGAGGTGGAGGGGCCGGCGCCTGAGGGGCAGCCGGATCGTACACCACGGCTCTCCACCCTACCCTATCCTGAGCACGCTGCTTAGTCAACCCGTCTCTGCTTATTCAACCCGTCGCATATTATAGCCCCCTTTTGCTTTAGGACTACGCGTTGAGGGGTAGCCGTTAGTGGCTACCGCCCCTCACAAGTGAGTGTTTGAGCTAAAACTGGACTTGGGTCTAGGCAGTGGTACTAGGGCCGTTGCCGTTGCTGTCACTGTTACTGTCACTGTTACTGTCACTGTGTTGCAACAGTAAACTGTGTGCTGGAAATTCATCGATGCCCCTAGCTCACCCAGCTTCGCATGGCCCAACTGCTAGTGATTTCCTTTCGTTTTTTTGGCAGGCAGCCGGCTGGTTGCTACCGCCCTTCACAAGCAATTCTTAGGGCCATGACTGAACTTGGGTCTAGGCGGTGGTGCTAGGACTAGAAGGTAGTCTTTGCTGGAAGGCAGATGTTGCTGTTACTGAATTTTAATTGTTTTTCTCCGTGTGCAGCCATTTGCCTACCACCATTTGCCTACCAACAACAGCCAGCCATCACAGTAAAGTGCTCGGGCCATACGCGACAAGCACAGTCTTATACGCCTTTAGAGGTGTCCCTGACTGTACTCACCAACCCCCCTTATGACCGACAATCCGGCTGTGGCCAGCCAAGCAAGCAATCACTGTTGCCCACCCCCACCCCACCCCTGCTCGCAGCTGCTCAACGGCGTGCACACGCTGCTGCTGCGTGCCAAGAATGTGACCACGGGCTGGCGCTTCGCACTCACCAACCCCCTTATGACCGACAATCCGGCTGTGGCCAGCCAAGCAAGCAATCACTGTTGCCCACCCCCACCCCACCCCTGCTCGCAGCTGCTCAACGGCGTGCACACGCTGCTGCTGCGTGCCAAGAATGTGACCACAAGCTGGCGCTTCGCACTCACCAACCCCCCTTATGACCGACAATCCGGCTGTGGCCAGCCAAGCAATCAATCACTGTTGCCCACCCCCACCCCACCCCTGCTCGCAGCTGCTCAACGGCGTGCACACGCTGCTGCTGCGTGCCAAGAACGTGACCACGGGCTGGCGCTTTGCACTCACCAACCCCTCTTATGACCGACAACTCGGCTGTGGCCAGCCAAGCAAGCAATCACTGTTGCCCACCCCCACCCCACCCCTGCTATCAGCTGCTCAACAACGTGCACACGCTGCTGCTGCGTGCCAAGAATGTGACCACGGGCTGCCGCTTTGCACTCACCAACCCCTCTTATGACCGACAACCCGGCTGTGGCCAGCCAAGCAAGCAATCACTGTTGCCCACCCCCACCCCACCCCTGCTCGCAGCTGCTCAACAACGTGCACACGCTGCTGCTGCGTGCCAAGAATGTGACCACGAGCTGCCGCTTTGCACTCACCAACCCCTCTTATGACCGACAATCCGGCTGTGGCCAGCCAAACAAGCAATCACTGTTGCCCACCCCCACCCCACCCCTGCTCGCAGCTGCTCAACGGCGTGCACACGCTGCTGCTGCGTGCCAAGAACGTGACCACGGGCTGCCGCTTTGCACTCATCAACCCGGATGCCACCAAGGTTGGTTTGCGCGTGCCACCAGTGCTGCTTCAACTGCGGCTCTGCCGCTTTGTACGCATCGAATCGGGTGCTTCTCATTGGCTTCTCATGCATTATGTGCAACAGTTTTGTTTCAGCCAGGGCTGCCGCTTTGCACTCATCAACCCGGATGCACTTAGGTTGCGTGCCACCACTGATTCTGCAACTAGGGCTGCCGTTTTGTACGCATCGAATTGGACCTGTCGTAAGGTCTGTCCGTGCATCAGTGCTCCTTGAACTGCGGCTGCCGCTTTGCAGTTATTACCCCAGACGCTTGTCATGCATTATGTGCACCAGTGCTGCTTGAACTAGAGCTGCCGCTTTGCACTCATCAAATTGGACGCTTCTTACTAAAAGGTTATCCGTGTGGCAGTGCTGCTTCAACTAGAGCTGCCGCGTTGCACGCATCAAAACGGATGCTTCTTATGCATTATGTGCACCAGTTTCTTCAACTAGCTAGGGCTGCCGCTTTGCACACATCAAAACAGACGTGGCTTGTGCATGATGTGCATCAGTGCTGCTGTCCGTGCACCAGTGCTGCTTCAACTAGGGCTGCCGCTTTGCAGTTATTACCCCAAACGATTGCCATGCATTATATGCACCAGCGCTGCTTCCAACTAGGGCTGCCGCTTTGCAGGCATCAGCACGGACGCCGCCAAGGTTAGTTTGCGCACACCAGTGGTGCTGCTATGGATCATGGGGAAATCATATCTCAATCCGCGTCTCACGGCTCACTTCCTCAAGTTCCACGGGCAGGAGGCAGTTTGTTTTTGCAAAACAGGTGTGGAAATGTCGTTTTCGCACTTTTCACGTCAAAGTTTGCGCAATTTCAGCCCGCGGCGCCAGCCCAAATGGGCCAATCTCAACCCGGTGTTGCAGGTTTGCGGGTTGCGAGTTGGATTACGGGAACACAGGCGCATACCATCAGTGCTTCTTCAACTAGGGCTGCAGCTTCACACACACACACACATGCACTGTTCTGCCCTCTGCCCCCCCCCCTTTGAGGCGCTCATATTTGATGTTGACCGCTCAAGCGGCAAGTGCACACACACACACAAACACACCCACACACACGCACCCACCCACCAGGCTCTCATATTTGAGGCCGACCGCTCAGGTGGCAAACGCGCACACACACACACACACACAAACAATCACACACACACACACACACACACACACACACACACACACACACGCACGCACGCATACCTACACACACAGGCACACACACACTCTGCCCCCCCCTAGGCGCTCGTATTTGGTACCGACCGCTCAGGCGACACAGAGAAAGAGAGAAAGAGAGACACACACACACAAACACACACACCGCCCCCTCACACACACACCAGGCTCTCGTATTCGAGGCCGATCGCTCAGGCGGCAAGCGCCCAGACAACAGTGGGCGGAGCGCGACAGCAACAAAGAGCGCGGCTGGCTCGGCCGCGAGCAACGTGCAAGGCGACTCGCCGGTACGTGTGACAAGGCCGGGGGGGGGGGGGGGGGGGGGGGCACAATGTTTGTGTGTGTGTATGTGTGTGTGTGTGTGTGTGTGTGTGTGTGTGACTCCCTGGGCGGCCCACTCCCTGGGCGGCCGCGGTCGCGAGTCACGGCGGTCGGCCCATGTGAGTCGCCGTCGCCCATCCCCCCTCATCGCCCCGCCCCCCCCGTCGACTGCCGCCTATGTACTGCGGCCCACCCTGGACTATCCACCATCGTCACCGCCCGAAGGGGGCAGCCTCAGCGAGCCGAGCAACCTCTTCCACAGTCCCAATCCTTATCCTGTCGCAGAGCCAGTCCCATGCCCTCGCCAGCGCCGAACAGCTCCTCGGCAGACTGTCGACCGCATCATGGACCGCCCCGCCACCGCCTGACGCCGAGCAGATTCTTGGCCGCGACCCACTGCGGCGCCACGACACCATGCACCACAGAGAACCTCACCTTGCCATGATCCCCCCTTCAGCACCCTTCACTCCCCCTGGCACGCTCCAAACTACACAGTCCAACTCTTCCCCACCGTCACCCACCCACAGTCGACCACCCACCCACGCTTTCACCCCCACATGGAGCTCGCCGTCCCATGTGCGCGCCATGCAGGCCCATGCACCCCCGCCCCATGCACCTCCCCAGCCCCCCCGCGCACGCTGACCCCATGCTGGCAATCCAGGCTGGCAATCCCTCCTCCCCCCCCCCCCCTATCCGTGAGCGCACACGCGCACGCGCACTCCCCCCTAGCCTCCCACGCCTCCTCCGACCCCTCCCAACCCCCCTCCCTCTCCCCCCTCGCCTCCCACGCCTCCTCCGATCCCTCCCACGCCTCCTTTGATCCCCCCACGCCCCCCCTGATCCCTCCCATGCCTCCCCTGATCCTTCCCACGTCTCCTCCGATACCCCTGATGAACCCTCACCTGACCCCCCCCCCGATGCCTCATCTGACCCCTCCCACGCCCCTTCCAAACCCCCCTTTCCCGTCTACCGAGCCCCTATCCCAGGCCCGCCTGCCTTCGTCCGTCGCGCATCGAGTTCATCGGTCCAAGGAGCTGATCCGACGTCCTCATGGCCTGCCCAACGAAAACTCAGTCTAGTAGGCCGCGGCCGAACGGATCTAGTAGTTGCGGCGACGTTTACATTGCACGACGGACAACCCCGACTATCGCCCATGGAATTAATCGGCCCATGGGGAGATGATACGCTGCGATTGAAGTTGAAGTTGGTTGGCCAGAGTGGCAACCCAAGTTGTAGTTGGTTGGCCAGAGTGGCAACCCTAGTTGAAGTTGGTTGGCCAGAGTGGCAGCCCCCCCCAGACCCCCCCAAACCAAGGATACTATCCACTCGATTCAGGCGCTGGTCGGTCACCCGCTATTCGAAAGACATCCCAGTGCACGGGTCAGACTTCGTAACAATTGCCGGGTGTATTGCTGTTAGTAGTACAGGCATTGCCGGTGCATGCGGACGGCCTCATGTAACGCTTGGTTGGTTGGTTGGTTGGTTGTGTGTGTGTGTTGGGGGGGGGGGGGGTAGTTCAAGTGCGGTTGAATGGCGAGGAGTGGGACATCGACCAAGAGCGCGGCTGGCTGGGGAGCAACGTGCAAGGCGACTCTCCGGTACGTGTGTGTGTGTGTGTGTGTGTAGGGGTGTGTGTAGGTTTGTGACCGAGATTAGGACAACACGCTGCTACACTTCCTACACTGGAATTAAGATGTCGAGCACGCTATTTAGGCACATTTCCTCCTATACGCATCCTACAAAACCTTACATGTGACGCCTTAGTTGTCACGGGTGCATGACAGATCAGGATGGACGACACGCTGATGCTACAGGACGCCTTACGCTACGCCTTGCTGTGCGCTTTACTTGACGCTTTACTTGGCGCCTTCATTGCACACACACACGCAAACACGCAAACACACACACACACACACACAGGTGCAAATGACCGCGATCAGGATGGACGACACGCTGATGCTGCAGGGCACCTTACGCCTTACCTGACGTCTTACTTGACGCTTTACTTGGCGCCGTCAATGCGCACACACACACACGCACACACACACACAAGCAATCACACACACACACAGACACACAAACAAACACACGCACACACACAGGTGCACGTGACTGAGATCAGGATGGACAACACGCTGCTGCAAGACGCTGTGCAGAAGGGCAAGGCGCGCTTTGTGCCGGACTGCGCGTCCTACATCCAGACGTGCATGACGCCAGCGACCGGTGAGAGCGGGGCTGTGTGTTGCGTGTTGGGGTTTAGGGTTCAGGGTTTAGGGTTCAGAGTTGACAGCCAACTAGATTGTTACAAAGGATTCCCCGTTTTGAGATAAGACTGCGCGACCTGCATCCAGACGTGCATGGCGCCAACGAGCGGTGCGAGGGGGGCGGTGTGTTACGTGCTTTGCTTGCGTGTTTGTACGTGTTTTTTTTGTTTCGCGATTGGGGGTTCAGGGCCCAGAAGGGCAAGGGGGGCTGTGGGTCACGTGTGAAAGAGTTCAGGGTTCACGGTGGAGGGTTCAGGCTTCAGGGTTTAGGGTTGACAGCCAACCAGATTGTTACAAAGGATTCCCCGTTTCAGATCAGGCTGCGCATCCTACATCCAGACGTGCATGACGCCAGCGACTGGTGAGAGAGGGGCTGTGGGTCACGTGTGTTATTAGGGTCCAGGGTTTAAGGTCCAGGGTTGAGGGTTCAGGGTTTACAGCCATCCGGTGGGGTGCAGTGTTTTTTTTGTGTCTTTGAGTTTTAGGGCCCAGGAGGGCAAGGCGCGCATATGTGGACTGCGCGTCCTGCATCCAGACGTGCATGACGCCAGCGACAGGTGGGAGGTGGCTAGGGGCTAGGGGCTAGGGCTTAGGGTTTAGGTTTTACAGCCAACTTGATTGTATTAGGGATTCCCTGACTTGAGATACGACGGAAACATTCAGACGTGCATGACGCCAGCCAGTGGTCCCTGGGAAGGATTTTAGTAATGCATGCCGTTGTGCTGCTCTCGGCAAGAGCTTTCCAGCACATCGCTCCACGCCCTCACCCACTAAGTGTAAGGTGGTTTTCTAGGAAATGGGAAATCCGGCTCGGAGCGGTATAAGGCTCGCAGGGGAATCACTGACGCCAGCAACATGTGGGGTGTGGTTAGGGTCTAGGGCTTGGGGTTTAGGTTTTACAGCCAACTTGATTGTAATCGAGGTTCCCTGTGAACATTGAGATACGCAGAAACATTCAGACGTGCATGACGGCAGCGACTGGTGGGTGTGGTTAGGGTTTAGGGTGACTGTTATAGGGATTCCCTGTGTTACGATACGACAGCGCGTGAACATTCAGGCGTGCATGACGCCAGCGACAGGTGAGGGGTGCAGAGCGTTACGTGTGTTGGGGGTTAGCACAGTCCCCATACTACCCCCCCTCCCCACTAGAGACCCCCAACCCCACACGGATGATGTGATTTCGCACTGTCTACTGGGCCGTTTTGGCCGCCAGGGGTATGAATAATACGTGTGCAAATCGGCGTAGACGCTCGTTGCAGGAGCACGGCGCAATCACATCGTCCGGCCGAAGAGGGGGTGATTCGACCAAGGTATAGGGGCTGTGGGGGTTGAGGACTAGGGTTTGACATCCAAACTCTTCTTGTAAGGGGTCTCTGTGTTGAGATAAAGACTGCGCATCCTACATTCACACGCGCATGCCGCACGCACACACACACACACACTCTCACACACACACACACGCACACATGCACACACAATCACATTCACACGCACGAACGCGCACACACCCACACAAACACGCAGACATCTTCATTGGTGGAAACGACATGGTGGCGTCAATCGTCGTTCTGCCACTGGTGTGCAGCACTCAGCAACACACACAAACAAACACACACGCACACACACACACACACACACACACACATGCACTCCCCCCCCCCCCACACACACACACGCCACCGCGCACACACACACACAGACATCTTCATTGGTGGAAATGACATGGTTGCGTCAATCGTCGTGCTGCCACTGGTGTACAACAGCGTCGCGTTTGGTGGGCTGTACATCACACTGGAGACGGTGTCGTACTTCCAGGTGTGTGTGCGTGTGGAGGGGGACACTCTCTCTCTCTCTCTTGCTCTCTCTTGCTCTCTCTCTCTCTCTCTCTCTCGGTGCTTGTGTGTGTGTGGGGGGGACTGTACATCACGCTGGAGACGGCGGCGTACCTCCAGGTGTGTGTGTGTGTGTTTGTGTGTGTGTGTGTGCGTGTGTGTGTGAGGGCTATACATCACGCTGGAGACGGTGTCGTACTTCCAGGTGTGTGTGTGTGTGTGTGTACTTTCTCTTTCTCTCTCTCTCTCTTTCTCTCTCTGTGTGTGTGTGTGTGTGATCACGGCTGTACATCAAGCTGGAGACGGTATCGTACCTCCAGGTGTGTGGGTGTGGGTGTGTATGCACGTGTGTGCGTGTGTGTGTGTGTGCGCGCGCGTGTGCATGTGCGTGTGTGCGTGCATGGGTGTGTGCATGGGTGCCCCTGTCGCCACACCGCATGCCCATCATCATGCGCATGCGGGAGATCCTTGCATCTGCTGCCTACCCCCCCCCCACACGCACACACATACACATACACACACAGACACACACACGCACACACACATCTGCCTACCCCCGACACGCATCTGCTGTCCCCCCCCCCAGACACACACACACGCACTCACTTGACACGCGCCACTGGTATGCGCAGAGCCTCCGCCTGCTGCTCATATGCCTCGTCAACTCAGTCGTGCTGGTGCTGCACAAACACAGGGCTGCCCCCCCCCCCTCATACACCCCCCCACCCTCACCACCCCCACCACCACCACACACACACTGACACCATGCTGTGCTGTGCCGTGCTGTGCAGAGCATCCGCCCGCTGCTCATGGGCCTCGTCAACTCTGTTGTGCTGGTGCTGCACAAGCACCTGGCAGACGACCGCGAGCGGATCTGGGACGCAGTCATGAGCAAGGTGTGTGTGTGTGTGTGTGTGTTTTGTTTGTTTCTGTTACTTTTGGTTACATTCACGACAACCGGTCACGTTGGATAAGAGGGATTGTTGGCGAGGTGCCACTTCGGTTATTTTCAGTTGTTTTCGGTTACTTTTCCACCACCGCAAGCGGATGTGGGACGCGGCCGTGGGCAAGGAGGATCAGGATGATGCCAAGAAGGTTATGGGAAGCTGCCTGGGAAGCGGGTGGAAGCTGGTATGAGAGGGACGATGGTTGAACCGGAAGGGGCGGTGCCACGCTCCTTGCCTGTGCATCACCTCGGTGACAATGATTTGCTTTTCGGCTGTGCACAGCCATTTGGCTGTATTCTGGCTTTGCTTTGACCTTTGACGCAGCTAAACCCATGCAGCGGATTGGTAGTCTGACAAGCCCACCAGACAGAGCTCGCCAAGAGCTTTCAAATGACCTATGCATGAGGACAAGCGGTCAACAGGCGGTCGACGGGCAACACGGTCAAAGCAGAATCCGGCTGTGGGATAATAAATTAAAGTTCTCGAAAAGAAAGTCACTGCTCGGGCTGCGAGCGGACCTGGGACACGGACTCACATGAGCAAGGTGGCCAGCAGTTCTGCTAAGAATCTTTGGGGAATGGTAGCTCCACCCGGGCCTCGCGGCTCACTCCCCATTCTCAACGCGACGGAGACGATTTTTTGCAGAAAAATGTGTGAACATGTCAATTTTCACACTTTTCGGGTCGTAATTTGCCCAATATTAACCCGACCCGCCAGCCCAAAGCGGCCAATCTCAACCCGAAAGTGCAATTTGTCGGGTTGCGGGTTGGCTAACAGAAACACTGGTGACCAGCATAGTGTTCGTCCCTTTCAAGTAATGTGCACTGCCAGCCAGGCACTCGTGGTCGCTTCGAAGTGACGTCCAAAGCCAAAGGTGCTGACGTGTGTTGCTACAGACCGCCTTGTGGCATGACACCATTAGGAGACCCACAAACCTGCTTGAACCCTAGACTCACACCCCTGCGTACGTTACCACAGACCGGCGTCGGGGCCCTGGCGACGCGCATGGGCGCCTCGTCAGATGCCCGCACGCATGCTGGCGTGCTGGCGTGCATGCTGGCTCGTGCACACACCCGTAAACACAATGGTCGTGCATGGGTGTCGACCTTGTTGCAGTACCGTAGTACCGCTTTTGCCTTGCCGCCACTTTTATAAAGAGGGTAATTGTTAAGAATTTTGTTGCCTTGCTGTGGGATTTTTTCGCGATTTTTCCCGTTTTGACGTCACTTTTGGCGTTTTTTTCTTTTTGCAATATTTTTTACAAATCGACCTTGCCGCGACGTTTTCCGAATTATTTAATCGGCAAGGCAAAGCGGTACTACGGTAACTCCCGGACCCCCAAAACCCTGCTTCATCCCTGACCCTCATCTGACCCTAGACCCTGAAACCTGCTTAAGGGTTTAGGGTTTAGGGGTTTAGGGTTAGGGGTTAAGGGGTTAGGGGTTTAGGGGTTTTAGGGTTTAGGGTTAAGGGGTTAGGGGTTTAGGGCTTACCGACCCTAGACCCTGCACCCTGCTTTTACCCTGAACCCTGCATTGCTACAGACCGCCTTGTGGCATTACGCCATAAGGAGACCATGAAACCTGCTTCGACCCCAGACTCACACCCCTGCGTGCGCTGCCGCAGACCCCCGACGGGGCCCTCACGCGCGTGGACGCCTCGTCAGATGTCACGAATTCGTCCGGTGGTGACAGTGTCAGCGCGCGCCCAATTGTGATCAAGCGCAACTGCACAGAGGCGATGCTCAAGGTGTGTGTCTGTGTGTGTGCGTGTATGCGTGTGTGTGTTTATGAGCATCAGCGCGCGCCCAATTGTGATCAAGCGCAACTGCACAGAGGCGATGCTCAAGGTGCGTGTGTGTGTGTGCGTGTGTGTTTATATGAGCATCAGCGCGCAAGCCATCGTGATGAAGCGCAACTGCACTGCGATGCTCAAGGTGCGCGCGTGTGTGTGTGTGTGTGCGCGCGCGTGTGTGCGTGTGTGTGTGTGTGTCTGTGTGTGAGCATCAGTGCGCGCCCTATTGTGATCAAGCGCAACTGCACTGCGATGCTCAAGGTGTGTGTGTGTGTGTGCATGAGCATCAGTGCACGATCCATCGCGATTAAGGCAACTGCGATGCTCAAGGTGCGTGTGTGTGTGTGCGTGTGTGTGCGTGTGTGCGTGTGTGTGCGCGTGTGTGAGAGTGTGTGTGAGTGTGTGTGTGTGTGTGAGCATCAGTGCGCGCCCACTTGTGATCAAGCGCAACTGCACAGAGGCGATGCTTAAGGTGTGTGTGCGCGCGCGTGTGTGTGTGTGTGCGCGTGTGAGTGTGTGTGTGTGTGTGCGAGTGTGTGTGTGTGCCAGGCAGGCAGGCTCGCACCTGCATGTGAAGCTGGGTGGCATTGTGGTATGGCACGACATGCACCACAACCCCCCCCCCCACCACACACACACACACGCGTACACAGCCAGACACACATG
Source organism: Chlamydomonas sp. UWO 241 (assembly GCA_016618255.1). Lineage (NCBI taxonomy): Eukaryota > Viridiplantae > Chlorophyta > Chlorophyceae > Chlamydomonadales > Chlamydomonadaceae > Chlamydomonas > Chlamydomonas priscui. Next base: position 94,232 of record VFSX01000343.1, on the reverse strand, counting down.
CACACGCACACACGCACACAGCCTGACACATGCACACCCACACGCACACACACGCACAGGTGCTGCAGCACGAGATCCGCCGCATGACCGCACACAGCCTGACACACACGCACATGCGTGCACACACACACACACACACGCACAGGTGCTGCAGCACGAGATCCGCCGCACGACCGCACACAGCCAGGCGCACGAGTGGGTCGATGAGCTTGTGCTGACAGAAGTGCTCGGGAAGGGCGGGTTTGGCATCGTGTACAAGGGAACGTGGAAGGTGGGTGTTGGGTCCAGGGCCTTCTTTGGTTGTGTGGGTGTGTGTGTGCGAGTTGTGTGTGTGTGTCTGTGTTTGTGTGTGGGGGGGTGAGTTTCTTGATCTGTGTGTCATGTGCATTGATGCCTTTGCTTGACAGCCGATGTTGCTCTTGCTGGCAGAAGTGCTCGGGAACGGCGGGTTTGGCATCGTGTACAAGGGAACGTGGAAGGTGGGTGTTGGGTCTAGGGTATGATGATGATGATGATGGATATTACTGTCTGTGTGGCACCATGAACGCCGGGGGCGTAGCCGTCGCACGTGCGCCAAATGCACTCCACCCACGCACTGTGTGCGCGTCCGATGATGTCTTGCCCACCCAGTGTCAGGCATGGAGAGACAGACAGACTGCGCAAACAAAACCATGCCACATGCCACAACCGCCACCACAACCGCACCCACCACAACCACAACCACCCTACCCCCACCCCAACCCCACACACCATGCATGCAGGGTTCTGTGGCAGCGGTCAAGGTCATGCACGCGCGGTCGCACGTCCGCCAGGCGATGAAGGACGCGCTGGAGATGGCGCTGCTCACGACGGTCAGCCACCCGTTCATTGTCCAGGTGTGGGAATGTGTGCACACATGCGTGCTATTTTGTTTGAATTCCGGTGGTTGGTACTTGAATGTGGACCCAAATGGCCATGCTTCACCGAGGGAGTGCTGATCTGTTGCTGGCGTGGAGCGGCTCGTTGGACAGCTGAGAGCTTCTCCTCCAACTTGGAGTTGCAGTTTGGGGTATTTTAATTCAAATCGAGCAAGTAACAGCTGTGGGGTTGCAGCGCGGTTGTTGCACGTGCGCCAGGCGATGAATGGCGCTGCTCACAACGGTCAGCCACCCGTTCATCGTCCAGGTGTGAGAATGTGTGAATGCACGCGTGCTGCCGTAGAGACGCGCTGGTTTGGGGGACGCTCATTTTCGGTCTGGGAAAACGGCCGCTCTATTAGCATCAAAGACACGGGTTGGGGGTAGCCCACCCCCAACCGTACCCCCAAATGAGCGTGTCACTTTGGTATAACAGTTATCAGGGTTGTTGCATGCCTGGAGTTGTTGCATGTTGTCGCTCGTCCGCCAGGGGATGGAAGGACGCCCTGGAGATGGCGCTGCTAACGACAGTCAGGCATCCGTTCAGCCTACCCCCAACCGTACTCCCTCTAGGATTGCTGGAGCTCTCCGGAAGGGCGTTGGCGATTGTGAAAAGCAGGCGCCCCTGAGCGATCGTGATTGTCCTCTCCATCCAATGCTGAGTATACGAGAGGTCCAGAAGTGTAGATGCGTGGCTCTTTCTACACCCTTCCACTAACTGGGACATCCTTATAAGAGGCTTGGCTCAGAGTAGGGGCTGTGGCACCCCCTGAACAAACACACACACACACACACACACACACACACCACACCTCCGTGCTCTGATGGATGGTGCTCTGATGGTGCTCTGATGCATGGTGCCCAGATGAAAGGTGCTCTGGTGCAAGGTGCTCTGATGGTGCTCTGATGAATGGTGCTATGATGACGCTCTGATGTTGCCCCGCAGGTCTACTCGTGCTTCACTGGTATGGTGGAGGACGCGGGTGACACTGGCACCTGCCTGACTCCCCCCTGCCCACCACCACCACCACCATCACACACACCTCAGGGTCTTATGCGCCATCAAAGGCGCCCGACGGGCTGTAAAGTCAACTACCGCACCCCCCGCAGGTCTACTCGTGCTTTACTGGCATGGTGAAGGACGCAGGTGGCGCAGGCCCCGTCAGCAGCACCAGCACTGCCAAGACAACGGCTCACTGTACCTAGCTGCCCCCCCCCCCCCCAACACTCACCTCGGTGCTCTGATGGTGCTCTGATAGTGCTCTGATGATGCTCTGATGGTGCTGCCATGGTGCTCTGATGGTGCTCCGCCAGTGCTCTGATGATGCTCTGGTGGTGCTGCCATCGTGCTCTGATGGTGCTCTGATGGTGCTCTGATCAGTAGTGCTCTGATGGATGGTGCTTCGATGAAAGGTGCTCTGATGACGCTCTGATGAATCGTGCTCTGATGGCGCTCTGACCCCCACACACACACAAACACATCCCGACCCCCCCACCCCACACACAGGTCTACTCGTGCTTCACTGACATGGTGGAGGACGCGGGTGGCGCCAGCCCCGTCAGCAGCACCATCACTGCCAAGACAGCGGCTCACTGTACCTACCTGCCCCCAACACTCACCCGGTGCTCTGATGGTGCTCTGATAGTGCTCTGATGGTGCTCTGATGGTGCTCTGATCAGTAGTGCTCTGATGGTGGTGCTCCGATGGGGCTCTGATGGTGCTCTGATGGTGCTCTAATCAGGAGTGTTCTGATGGTGCTCTGATGGCGCTCTGATGGATGGTGCTCTGATGAAAGGTGCTCTGATGACGCTCTGATGACCGGTGCTCTGATGGCGCTGTGACCCCCCCCCCCCCCACACACACACCCGCCACCCCACACACAGGTCTACTCATGCTTTACTGACATGGTGGAGGACGCGGGTGGCGCAGGTTCCGTCAACAGCAACGGCGTCCAAGAAAACGTCTCCAATGGGATCAACGTGCGCTTTCGGCGGCTGCAGCCAGACGAGGACCCTGCCCTGGCAACGTGCAACATCCTGGTGATGGTGAGTTGGGTTCCCTAAAACCTCAATACCCCTGTTGAGTATCCTGCGATGAGGTCATTGTCATGGGGGGGGGGCCAATGTGCGCTTCCGGCGGCTGCAGCCGGACGAGGACCCTGCGCTGGCAACGTGCAACATCCTGGTCATGGTCACGAGGCTGGTTCTGGGACTGGTCCAGAACCAGTCTTGGCTGGTCTTGAATGGTGAATGGTGAGTATTTGCACGCGCTGTTCCACGAGGGGCTTCTGCACGCGCTGTTCCACTAGCCTCGGGGCTTTTGCACGCGCTGTTCCACTAGCCTAGAGGCTTCTGCACGTGCTGTTCCACTAGCCTAGGGGCTTCTGCACGCGCTGTTCCACTAGCCCTACGAAGGCTCACTGTTTTGGATCGATACGAGACACAGACGGCGAAGTGGCACCAGTTTGTCTGCTCTGTTGAACCTTGTGGATTTCCCGGTGATGAGTCTTCCGGGATGAGGGGCTGGTGAGTATCATGTGCAAGCAGGTTGAAATGGCAGTTGGAAATCCCCTTCACACGTAAGAGGTTGCGGCCCGGCTTTTCGACCTTTCAGGTCGCTCTGTAAGTCTTGGCCAGTCTCCATAGATATGTGGGAGACCTTTTCACTGTCTCTGCACTTGGACACTTAGACAAAGCTTCACACAGACTGTGTTATATCCATCATCAATGTGCACGAGTACTGTGACCGCGCGACGCTGCGCCACGCGACGAAGACAACCCAGAACTGGAGTAGGAGATGCCTGCGCTGCCGATGTCACTGCCACTGTCAAGCCCCCTGGAAATGCCTGTGTATACGTGTCACTGTGCGGGAGAATTGCGACCGTGCAACGCTGCGCCATGCGACGAAGAAGGGCGCAACGCACGCACGCACACACACACACACACACACAGATAGCGCACGAGGGACAGGCACAGACAAAGACGCACAGACACTGAAACACAGATAGCGCACATGCACACACACTTGAACAGATCATGCACACGCACACACACACACTGTGTTTGTGCAGGAGTACTGTGACCGCGCGACGCTGCGCCACGCGACGAAGAAGGGCGTTTTCCACAAGCGCCTCGACAACGCGTCGGTCGCTGTGGACATGTGCGCAATCCTGCAGGTGTGTGTGTGGGGGGGGGTGCGTGTATGCATGCATGTGTGTGTGTGTGTGTGTGTGTGTGTGTGTGTGTGTTCCACATGCGCCTCGACAACGCGTCGGTGGCTGTTAACATGTGTGCAATCCTGCATGTGTGGGTGTGCATGTGTGTGTGCATGTGTGTGTGTGTGTGTGTGAGTGTGAGTGTGTGTGTGTGTGTGTGTGTGTGTGTCCATGTGTGTGGGGGGGAGGGCGTTTGCTTGTGTGCATGTGTGTGTGTGTGCATATGTGTGTTGGGGGGGTGCATGTGTTTGTTAGGGGGGGGGCATGTGTGTGCGCGTGTGTCGGTGTGTGTGTATGTGTGTGTGCATGTGTGGGTGGGTGGCGGGTGGGGGGTTGTTCCACAAGCACATGTGCGCAATCCTGCAGGTGGGTGGGTGTGCGTGTGCAAGTGTGGGCGTGTAAGCGGTTTCGTCTTTGCATTTGTGCGTGTTCATGTGTGTGTTGGGGGGGGGGGGGGCGTGTGCATGTGGGTGTGTGTGGGTGTGTGAGAGTGGGTATGTGGGCGTGTGTGTGTGTGTGCGTGTGTGTGTGTGTGTTCCATCAGCGCATGTGTGCTCTGTGCCCCGTAGGTTCTGATTGAGGTTGCGCAGGCAATCCAGCACCTGCACGCGCTCAAGCTCAACCGCTGCGACATTCTCCACTGTGTCCTCTCATGTGTTCTCTGTGCCCCACAGGTGGCGCTGGCAATCCAGCACTTGCACGCGCCCAAGCTCATCCACTGTAACATTCCCCACTGTCCTCTCATGTGTTATCTGAGCCCCACAGGTGCTCATTGGAGTGGCGCTGGCGATCCAGCACTTGCACGCACTCTAGCTCATCCACTGCACCATTGCATGTGTGCTCTGCTCCCCACAGGTACTAATCGAGCTGGCGCAGGCGATCCAGCACTTGCATGCACTCAAGCTCATCTACTTCGCCATCAAGCCGGAGAACGTGTTGACCCCTCCTCTATGCTCTGCTCTGTGCCCCGCCGGTTCTGATTGAGGTGGCGCAGGCGATCCAGCACTTGCACGCACTAAAGCGCATCCACTGGTAACAGTCGCCACTGTGTCCTCTCATGTGTTCTCTGCCTCTCACAGGTGCTCATTATTGTGGCACCAGCGATAGAGCACCTGCACGCACTCAAGCTCATCCACCGCGACATCAAGCCTGAGAACGTGCGGACTTTTCCCCTATGTCATGTGCCCCACAGGTTCTGATCGAGGTTGCGCAAGCGATCCAGCACTTGCATGCGCTCAAGCTCATCCACTGCGACATCAAGCCAGAGAACGTGCTGCTCAAGTCCGACTCCTCCAAGCCGATTGGGTTCCAGACCAAGCTGACTGACTTTGGCCTGGCAAAGATCCTGCGCGAGTCCTACTACATCGTCAACACGTAAGCAGTACCTTCCTGGATGGCTTCTGCTGAATCATTCCTTTACCGTAAAAGTGTGATCCACACTTTCTGGGCAATTTCGCCTTTCCGTGCGATCTCCTGCGGTAGGCTGGCCTCAGCCAACCTTTGTATTAACCGTCGCCACACCGCCCAGCGCGGTAGACCGCCGCTCCGAGGAAGCACTGCACGTAAGGCCTGCACATTTTACTCACGTGCAGTTTGCTTCATGGGGCGCTGCCATTCTTGTGCCATCTCGAATGCTTGCTGCTTTGAACTCCCCACCCCCGAATGTGGCAAAGATCCTGCGCGAGTCCTACTACATCGTCAACACGATGTAGGCCGGCAGCTTGAATGCACAAGCCTGCACTTTGCTGTGTGGGCTGCTGTTCTTGTGCCATCCCGAACGATTGCTGCTTCCCCAAATGTGACAAAGATTCTGCGACAGTCCTGCTACCTAGTCTCTAGGTAGACTTCGCTGTCACTGGTGCACATGCCCATGCAGGTCTGGCTCATGTCCGCGGTCGATGCACTCCTATGCAGCTTCATACTCAGCTATTTCCTGTTCCTATTCAGTTGCCTCACTCGATGTGCACGTGCGCACTCCCCCCATGCAGGTCTGGCTCCGGCATGGTCACGCACCTCGCACCGGAGCTGTTCCAGGTGGCAGCGAGCTCACGTCTGTGGTCGACGCGTTCCTATTCAGATCCATTCCTGTTCAGTTGCATGGTGTCTTACTCGCTATGCATGTGCGCACGCCCCCCATGCAGGTCTGGCTCTGGCACGGTCACGCACCTGGCACCGGAGCTGTTCCAGGTCGGGAGCAAGCTCACGTCCGCTGTCGACGCGTTCTCGTTCGGCATCATGATGTGGGAGATCTACACGGGGCAGCGCGCGTACAGCGGGCTCGGGCGCGAGGCCATCATCGAGCGCGTGTACAAGAAGAAGGGACGGCCAATCTTCCCGCTCGGGGTGCCCCCACTCTACGCTACGCTGGCGCTCGCGTGCTGGGACGGCGAGCCACGGTCGCGCCCTACGTTTTTCAACATCCTTGCCAAGGTGGGTCCCGGTGTGTGTTGCATTTGTTCCGGGTGCGGGATGAGTAAGGATTGTGGGGTAGGAGGCGCGGGTGCCCCCACTCCGTGTGACGTTCGCACTCGCGTGCTGGGACGGCGAGCCGCGCTCACGCCCCACGTTTTTTACCATCCTCGCTAAGGTGTGACCTTGTGTGGATTTGCCTGGACTACAGGGGGCTTGCCGCCAGCCCAAGGGCTGCTGTTTTAAAGTTTTTACAAGTACGCGCCCGGAGGACCCCGGGGCGTGAGTCGAGGCCTAGACTAAACGTCTAGGGGAGCTCTACTAGTAGATCCTGCAAGGCCACGCAGCGCGCCAGCCTACGAAACCAAGGGCTGCTGGGTGTTGACGGCGTGTTGATGGCTTGAGTGTGGCTCGGTTCCGTTGTGCGATGTGTCACTGTGACTTGTGGGGGGGAGGTGCAGGGCACCTGCAGGGGCCGTCACCTGCAGGGGCCGTCAAATCAGCATTAAGGCGTGGTCGGTTTGGCGAGGGGTTGCGGACGTGGCACGCGATGCAGAATGCCGGCCGTCGTGCGCTGTTACAAACAACGCGGATTCCGTGTGTTGGGTGTCAAAGTGCTCCTGCCTCGCACTAGACTGTCTTGCCCACCCGGTCCAGGGGAGCAGGCAAGCCCGGTGGGAACCCCACACTTGGTTCCCACCCCCAGCTAGAGGGCGCATACATTCCCTGCTAGCCACTGTAGAGCCTTGGCCCAGCTAAGGGGCACAAGCATGACGGGCTACAGGGGGTGTATGTAACATGCGCGCCCCTCTCTCCCTCTGACCCGCACTGGCCGTTGCTCAACGCCGCAGCTGTCCGAGATGCTCGCAGTCTTCCGGCAATCAAGCCAGCCAGGAGACGCGGACTCCTCGGCCGCATGATGAAGGAGGACGTGTGCGACGCCCACTATGGGTGGCGCCCAGGTGGCGCCCAGCCCACGACGCGCGCTACCACGCCCAAGGACATGTGCAACGAAGTGTATGTGCAGCCTGCCCGCTCTGTGTGTGGAACCGAGTCGGAGCGGTCTGTAGGTTTTCATGAAAGGCTGTGCTCCGGCACACATTAATATTGTGGGGTACATGCTGGCGCAATCTAGAGCTACTGTGAATTCTGGGAAAGTATATTTGCACCGCGAGGGAGAATTTATTTTCCTAGACTTTAAACGGCTCTGGCATTGGTCACCGAGGCGGCGATCTGTGGCAGCAACGCTGAGAGTCCTGGCGCCATCGCCCCTGCAGCTGCAGCCATGGCCGCTGCAGCTGAGAGCTGAGCGGGTCTTGACTCTGCAGCGACAGCCGCTACCACAGCCCCAGAGCTACAGGCTACTACGCACCTGGGTTGGCGGATCGCCCCCCCCCCCCTTTACTTGGCAAGTAAGTGGTAATTGAAATGCTCCTGCGTCGCGACCCGTTTGGTGGCATGTGCCCCCCCCCCACACACACACACACCACACACACACGCACACGCGCGCGGCAGCTTCTTGCAGGCCCCCCGCCTCCCACCTACAGCCCATGCATGGGACACATGTCCCCCCTACAGCTACCCTGCCTGCTAAACGGCCAGCAACCAACACAGCCAAGAACCGAATCCAAACCCACATCACAACTTTTTCCACTCAAAAGGACACCGCCACCCGAGAAGACCCACCAGCCCCCGACCCTGCCCCACCAAACGGCCAGCCAGCACACGTGAGGGAAGGCCCAACCCAGCACACCAGGTCAGCTGCACCTCCGCCCGACCTCCCCAAAAACACACTCACAGTACTCACCTATAACGTCCGGGACTGAACACGCACTCCAGGGATGTCACCGCTCTCATCGAGCAACACCAACCAGACGTGCTGGTGCTCACGGAAACACACCTGCGCACAGGCGAAAAGAAGAAAGGGTGGTAAAGAGAAACGCTCAGAGGATACACGGCATGGGCAGCCTGCTACACATCCGAGGCCCGCGCCAGCCGGGGTGTGATCGTCGCAATCAAAGGACACCTCGCCATGCTAGGCAGGGCCACAAGCCACACGACGCACACACCTGACGGGCGCCTCGTACATGTGACCCTTAAACTCCCCCACTCAGCACCACTAGCTATCAGTGGTGTATACGCACCCGCCGACACAACACAAGAAGCGATGGAAGAGCGAGGCCAACTCTACACCCACCTTGCTGAGCTCGCAAAAAAAGACGGGGAGCAGATGGGGGACCTGACCGTCAGCCTGCTCGCGGGCGACTGGAACGCTGGGCTCTGCGAGGGGGATCGCAGAGGCACTGCCACCCTGTCACAAGACACCATGCACGCAGAGTTTGTGCGCTCGCAAGGACTCGTGCACATGGATACTGAGGAAGACCCACGGGCTCACACATTCCTACCGCTCATCTCGGAGGGCACAGCCGAGACCGTGAGCAGCCATATCGTTGACATCCTGATAAGCAGAAAATCATGCAAGGCAAAGGTTGAGGTCCTCAAGGAGGGCACCTCCTCCGACCACGCGCCGCTACTAGCGACCATCCAAACACAGTCGACAGGCCTGTATATCCCAACCCAGACCAAGCCCAGGCGGGCAGAATCAACCACCCAACTGGTGCTCCCCATCAGCGTCGCAGACATAGAGGCCTTCACCACCAGGCTCAGGAGTCGCGACGGAGGCCAGGTCTTAGAGATCGACGCACTACACGAGCAACTCATGGACCTCCAAAACATGCATGCCATGCCACATCTGCGCGCAATCGAGGCGCACGACGGAAAGGCCTCTGACAGGCTCACTGAAATCAATGGAACGCCAGCCACGATTGTGATCGCAGGAGCGGCCGATCAGCTCCAGAATATCATATCCGCAGCACACACAACAGCCATGGACACATGCACCACCACCTGTACCAACCCTGAGAAAATAGCATATCAGAAGAGGAAGGATGCGCGCAAACGCTTGAAACTCACCAAGAAGCTGCAGGTGCTCAAGAACGCGTGCAGAAAATTGCACAAACACGAGAGGCAAGAGGGATGGCCGATCGACGTCGACACGTTGTTTCAAGACAACGATCCGCACCATCAGGCAGCGGCGGAAACCCTGCGAGACACGCGTGACCGGGCTGAGCGGGAAGGCACAGGTCAAGAGAAGGACACTAATGCCCTCCTAGTAGACTCGATCCGCAACACCACAGCCGAGATCCGGAAGCACGATACCGACTGGAGAGCCGATCGGGTCGGGAAAGCCAAAAAAACACATGCGCCACCTCATCAACACCAAACGTAAACAAGCCAACCGATCCATCTTTGGCGGGGCAACACGGCAAACCACCTACTGGGCGCTCCAACATCCTGTGACCCGTGTCATCACCGACGACGCAACGCAGATGCTAGGCATCATCGACACGCACTACCGCGATTTAGGCAAAACCCCCTCGGGCGAAAAACATGGGACATACACACCGATGGAAGCCCCACGGGACTACCCATGGGAAAAACCTGGGACAACTTCCACCTGGAGACACGAGCCAGTCAGCTCAAACAGCGACCCTGGCTTTACAACACAATCATGGATAAAGCAGCGTACGACGCAAATGTAGGCGCGCTGAGCAACGGCAAGAGCCCGGGACCAGATGACATACCAAACGAGATCATCAAGATGCTACCCCCAAAACTGCACGAGTGCATCCACATGATGTTCACACTAATGTGGGCCACAGGCATCACGCCGCACAACTGGAAGGAGAGCCACACGTGCCTTCTGTACAAAAACAAGGGCGAGCCCACGGACATCACAAAGTACAGGCCAGTTGGCCTGCTCAATACCATCTACAAACTGTACACTCGCACTGTCACCATGGCACTGTACAACTACGCTGAAAAGCACAGTGTTCTCAGCTCTACCCCAAAAGGGTTCAGGAAATACGCCTCAACCATGTCACAAGTGCAAACACTCATCATGGCGTTAGAGGATGCACGAGACACGGCTCAGGACATCTACATGCTTCAAGTTGACTTCAGTAATGCATTCAATATGATCGACCACGATAAACTACTTGCAGTGATGTGGGATCTAGGCTTCCCGACAGACGCTATCGATGTAGTGTGTAGCTGTACGCACGCGACGACCAAGGTCAAGTGGGGCCCAGACTATACCGACGCCATCCCGGTGGACCGAGGCAGCATACAAGGCGACTCGCTCTCATCTATATAGAGCCGCTCCTACGATGGCTCCATGTGGGGGGCAGGGGCTACATGCACGGATGCCTTGCAGAGAAGGGGATGGACGAGAGGCTGAAACACGCCGTCAGCGGCGCAGCGTACGCAGACGACGTGGGCATCCTCACAAAAACGCTATCGGATCTGCAAGTGCAGGCACACAAACTGAGCAGCTACCCCGACTGGGGTGCGATGCAAGTCAACGTAAGCAAAACAATCGTATCAGGCGCACTGCACAAGCAGACGCACGCGGCTGGCGGCATAACACAAAAGACGGCGTACAGCCAGGTCGCACGGCAGCTGACCGGCCGCATCAAAGTCCAGGGTCAACCAGTCACATACCAAGACCCCAGAGAGCCCTTTACCTACCTGGGGGTGGTGCTGACCATGACACTAGACTGGCGCCCGCAGCAGCGCGCAACCGCCGGGAAGTTACGCGAAAAAATAGAGTGCCTGCGAGGGTCGTGTGCGACACCAACCCAGGTCAAGGGTCTCGTGCGCAGCAGCAGCATCCCAGCCTTCGCGTATGCGCTCGGGGTCACACCATGCACACGCACAAATATCAAGATGATGGACGGGGCAATCACCGCCGCCATCAAACGCGCATACGGCACCAACCAGTGCCGGGACAGCTTTCACGCACGAGGACACCGACAAATGGGGGATGGGCGTGCCATCCCTCGCTGTTGAATACGCCACACGCAGCACTACGTTGCTCCTAGAGTCCCTACAAGACAAGGGAAGACGGGGGATGGTCACGCACGCCCTCATGGAGAAACAACTGCACGTCCTCGGGGCAGGAGGGGGCACACTCGCAGCAGACCCGTGGCACGCGCGGGACCGCATGCGCGTGCGCCAACACGCGATCACACGAGCCGCCGGCCTTTTCATCAAAATAAATGACCACACGTAATACGGCGACTTGGCAAAGGTACTGGAAACGATCAAGGGGATAGACCCTTGGGGCACAAATGATCAGCGTACTGTGTCACTCAATTTCATGACCCCCCTCCTTAAAATTGGAATCGCCCACCTGGTGGAAGTAATGGAGCCTAACGGACAATTTGTTATGACAGGCGCGGCGCTCCGCCTGCTGTGGGGGAGGCGAGCTGGTCGCTCCCAGATTACAGCACTTAACACGCTCGCAACTCTCTTGAGTGGAGGACCAGGCAAAGATTTTGACATGAGGGATCTGCCCAGGGATGTGGCCACGAACCTGCACCTGAGCAAGGAGCGACGCACAGTGCATATGGCACACATGGCCGCGCAGGCGCAACAGCCCCAGGGCAACCGCCACCACCCACCCACGTCGTGGCACACCCAGACCAGGCTCTGATAACCAGATACCTGAGCACCACCACCAGGCCAAACCAGGCAGGGGAGTCCTCTCCTGACACCCAGACCAATACACAGACCGCCCTAACACCGGGCCATAATTCCCCAGTAAGACCGACCTGAACAGACAGGGCAACACGATCCCCCGGCCGCGACCCTACCTTCCACCAAGATAAGAAACGGAAGACAGTAGCACGCGTGACGATGCCAGAGCCGCACCAACGGAAGGCATCAAACCTAGGGTGCCTGCGACACAACCACAAAGAAAAAGAGGTTAAGCAGAGAATCAAGGGCACCAAGGGCACCAAAGAAGAACAGGTACAAGCAACCGCGACTATCCTAGTGGAGGCATACGACCAGGCCGATCGTGTGGAGGAAATCCTCGGATGGCGCATGGTGATGGTTAGAGACGCAGGCAAGGGCGCCAGTCAGAAACGCATCAGGGGCGGGGACAAGAAAAGGGAGATCCAGCTCCAGTACCTGGTACAAAGGAACCGCACACGAGTGGACGCCTGGGCGCTGCCAGCATTTGCCGAAATAGGGTATGATCCCGACCCATCACACCCACCCTGCCAGTGTGGTCGACACGAGCTGGAACACGATGAGTGCACATGCGAGGTGTGTTGGAACGCAGACAGTATTGCCAACCTAGGCATGTCCAATCACGACGACATGCCAGTATGTAACACATGCCAAAAGACCTACCACACCGCATGCATAGCCGGGTGCATGGGATCCACGCCGCCCACGGGGGACGAAGATGGAGAATGGGTTTGCCCGGCCTGCCATGACCTCAAGGACCACCCTGAACATGCAAAACCATCGGTGATTGTGGAAGTCTACTGGCGCCCCACCTGGGAACCAGAAGAAGGCTTGCGCGAAAATAAGGAGGTCGCGGAGATGGTTGACAAATGGAACGACGGCAACAAACACAACCCACCTGCGCGCATGACGAAACACGCAAGAGACCATGGCCTCACGAATATGCAACGTCAGGGGACATACGCCACAGACCCGCAGCAATGGGAGAACACGGTGGGCACAGCCTTCCGAGACACAATCAAATTCAACACATCGGAAACCCACCCGGGTCTAGACGTTAAAGCACTGGGTTCATGCCGCATCGTGGTACGCGACGTCGAACTCTGGGCGCCACCATCACACCCCGCCGGTGTCGACATACGCGCCGCCCCACCGACAGCGACGACGCGTGCAGCCTGCGTATACAGCAGCGATGGCACATGTGAGGGGGTTCTCACAGAACAGCGGCTCGCCAAGCTCCATGCCATGTACGATCACAACACGGGCGCACACACGACAATAGACGAGCAGGGCGAGGCCAACGATAAGGAATTCACAGCGGCATTGATTGACAACCTGCAGCGTGAACGCCACACACACAAGCAGAAGGCGGGCGCACGCGCCCCCCCCCCGTGCCTCACACCCCGACATCGCCGAAGTGCTGGTAGAACACCTGGGATGCACGAAGGAAAGATACAGCAGCCCCCTGACTGCTCACTCACCTGAGCACGGGTACGACAGCGAGCATCCCCACGACCGGGCCTTCGGGGCGGCAGGCGCAGCTCGCTCACACCAATGGACAGGCCACTCGCATGCGATGCTGCCACCAGAGATTGTAGAACACCGACGCGCCGTGCGCTGGGCCGCGATGTCAGCCCAGCACAAGGGCGAAGATCCCGCAGCGACATGCATGGTCCTCCTGCTGCCATACGCAAGCGCAGACAAGGGAGCAACACCTGAGTACGCGCAATGGGCACGCACTGCACCGCACGTGATCACACACATCGCGACGCTTTCTGGTGCAGACCCGCATGCAGACAGCGACGTGCTGTGGGCGCGCGAGACCCACAGAGCAACACCACACACGCATCACACTGACCTGCTGGTATGGAACGAGGCCGCCCGCTTGCAGCTGAGGTGGAGCCCCGAGAAGCACGCCGCGCTGCTGGCAGCTCTGCGAAGGGTGTTGGCAGTTAGCGAAGGGTGCTGCTGGCAGCTCTGCGAAGGGTGTACGCAGGCAGTGTCAAGGAGCCGGCAGCCACGACCCATCCAACCCACCCACCACCAGCCGGAGATGGCACGGGCCACCCGGCATGGGAGGCAACCACGCGGTTCAAGCAGGCCCCGAACGAGACGCCCCATGCACGCATGGAGCTGCATGCAGCGCGTGCTCACCCCCCTCCCGCTGCGCAGCCCGCGGGCACCCCTGAGCTCAGACACGCATGGGACACCATCACCTTCACGGACGCATCGCGCATGCGCGTGAGCGCCCCTGGGGCGTCACCAGACGAGCCCACTGTGATGCAGTCAGGTGCCTCAAACTGGCAGATGCAGCGTCACGGACCGCCATTGGTGACGCTGATCGACCCTGGGCATGCGACAGGCGGAGACACCGTCAACCACGCGGAGCTGGCCGCGCTTCACGAGGCCATTCGTGCATCGCCCCCGTCTGGGGGCGTTATCGCTTCCGACAGTTTGGCATCGATCTGCCAGATACGCAAGGCCGTGCACCACCCGGCGCTGATCCGCATGCATCGCGATGCGGAGATACTGGGGAGAATCGTGGAGCTGCTCCACAAAAGAGTGGCACACAACATGGCCCCGCTCGAGCTCATCAAGGTCCGGGCGCACAGTGGGTGCGCCGGGAACGAGATGGCCGACCTAGCTTCAAAGGAGGCAGCTAGGGGGACTGATCAAGTCGACGTTACGCTGACACATGGCGAGGTGCCGTGGTACGACAAGACACACTGGCCCTTCGCAATAACACAACAGGCGCGACAGGGGCAGCAACAGGGGAACACCACCACCACGAACGACGCACAGACAGATCCGATGGGCCCAGGAGCCACAGCCATGCAGGCGGAGGGCGGCGCACACAGCCGACCGCTTCACAACACGTCAGATGCGATCCGCCAGCACATGCACACAGTACACCACCTGGGCGAGTCCAACACCAGCTCCATCTACTATCACTACTACAGCCAGCTCGGCATGGTCGCTGATGGGAAGCTCAGCAATGCCTTCCTGACCCATGCGGGCGTGCCGCATGGGGCACGCAGATCTGCACTCGCCATGCGCATGGGCGTGCTATGGTCATCCAAGCGGGCACGCATGATGGGCCTGCGCACAGACAGCAAGTGCCCTCTCTGCCACCAGGAGGATGGAGGCTCGCACATTGCATCAGGCTGCCAACACAAGACGATGGAGAAGATGTACACGGCACGACACAATGCCCTGGTGCGACAGGTGCTGAAGTGCATTCAGAAGGGCAGCAAGGGGGGCTGCATCGTATCGGCAGACGTGGGAAGGCAAGAGCTATGCGACACAGACAGGGTACAATGGACTGCATGCAACCATGTGCCAGAATGGCTGCTGCCACGACCGCCCGGTGTGACAGAGCCAGCCCACACCGCCCAGCTCCGGAAGCTGAAACCAGACATGCTCCTGGCCTGTCCAAATAACGCGGAGACCTCAGAGGGACCCGCCCAAGTCTACATCGTGGAGATCAAGACCTGCATAGACACGCGCCACACTGACCAACTTGAACACGCGCGCACACAACACACTGACCTCGCCAACATGCTGAAGAGCCTCAGCCATACGGTGACGACAATACTAATCCTGGTGGGCGTTACCGGCACCATCTACACAGAGCACACACTCCAAGCACTCACAGGGCTCGGGGTCACACACGACCAAGCAAGGGCCTGCTGCCAGAAACTGCACACGGCAGCCATCAACCAGCTCCACAGCATCATAGGAACACGACGACAGCTTGAGCCAGCCGACACGAAACCAAGACCGAGACCCCGACACCCCCCCTGATCCCTAGCTAGCTGGCGCTTGTGAAGTGGCGGGGGGGGGAGGGGAGGAGGGGCAACCTTCTTCTTTTGACTCCCTGGTAGGCTGGCGCGCTGCGTGGCCTTGCGGGCTCTCCTAGTAGAGCCCCCCTAGACGTGTAGTCTAGGCCTTAAATCACGCCCCGGGGTCGTACGGGCGCATACGTGTAAAACCTGTAAACCCCCCCTACAGCTCCCACCAGACCCCCCCCTCCCAAGCTCCCCGTGCCAGCCCCTCCCTCAGCTCCCCCGGGCACTAACGCGTCCATGCATGTATGCACGCATGGCTAGTGCCGGAGACAGGGTTGCACGGTACGTGATTACGTACTGGGGTACGTACCAACACGCGCGGCCCACCTGCCCCGTCTCCGATACCCCCCACCCCCTGGTGCGAATTACATTCGACGACGTCATGCCAAGACTGAGGTGACGGCGGTGGACGGCGGCAGCGAGATGGATTTCACACATCCCCTCGCTCGCTAATTGCCCCCAAAGACGCACCGCAGCGATCGCCTGCAAGACACAGGCGATGCTATGCATATTTATATAGGATCCGTTGGCAAGCGCACGCGGGGACGAACGGCGCTGCTCAGGGACGCTGCCAACACCTTCAGCTTCCGCCAGCTTCTCTAGCCCTGCTGGAACCCTGACGTTCCAAACGGGCCCGTATCACGAGACAACCCTAGCCGCGGAACCATCATTACGACTCCAAAGTCTCATGTCATCGTCGATTGTCTCATGTCCCCATCACCATGATGTTGTCTTTCAGCATGATGGTTACAGTTACAGTTACAGTTACATGGCATTCCAGCTAAGACAACACTAGTCCTAGTGCCACCGCCCTGTGAAGGACGATAGCCACCAGCCGGTTACCTGCCGTCTAGACTACCGCTCCCGCTAGTTTAGACCCAAACAAGTCCCTGAGGGACATGTCTGGCAAGGAGCGTATAGGAAAGGACCGTCCTCCTCCTGGCCTTTGAGGCCAACCACGGCGGCTGTGCCGACTGGCGGCGCTGAAGTAGAAAAGTCCCCGCCTGGCATGGTGCATGGTTGTCAAACTCCATGCATGGGGCTCTGCCTACGCCCCATGCGTCATGCATGGCCAGGTCCCACCCTCCAGGGGGCCTGGGCAAACAGAGTCGTCATGGCAGGCTGCCTGAAGACCAATGCCGACGCCAGTCACCGGCAGACGAGTGCCCCCGAGGGTGAGCGCGGTGACAAACGCTGCGATGGTGAAGCGGATAAACTCTGTTGTTGCCTCGGCTGTCACCACCGCTGAAGCCCTGATGGTAGCTCGCCCCCACGAGCAGCCATCTTGACCGATGTCCAGCATGCATTGACGGGCGCCAGCTCTTCCGCTCGTCGATCAACTCGTCGAGATCGGTGCCGCATGGCGTCCTGCATGGGAGGAGGATAAGGGCCGTCTCCCAGCACGGGTCGCGGCAGCGCCGCGGCTACTCGCCAAGCCATGACAGCGCCGGGCAAGCCGCTCCTGTAGTTTCCACCGAGGGACAGTCTAGCAGGAGCCAGGCCAGTCGTATTTTATCCCGCTCGTCAGCGGCAATATATATATGATGGTGATGGATGTTAAAGTCAGCGGCGGACATGTATCCCAACAAAGCATGGCTCGCCCCCAGGCCCCCTACTGCCCTACAAAAACTGACACGGGTCAGCTCTCGTAGGGCCGCAGCGGCAGCAGACGCTTGATGAAGTAGGTGTGCGCATATGAAAGCCACCCAAAGGTCCCCGGGGCGTGAGTTCAGTCTGGGACCAGCTTCTAAGAGGGCGACTCTCTCTCTCTAGAGAACGCACAAGGCCACGCAAGCGCAAGCCTTCCTAAGAAACAATCGGAGCAAGCGCAAGCCTACCTACGGAACAATTGGAGCATCAGGAAAGAGCAACTGCACCTCCTCACCAGCACCAGCACCAGGGATGCGATGCCGTATGGTCGCATGCGCCGAAGCGCACCAACAACTTTATAATCAGTCTTTCTCCCCACGGAAGGATGTCTCTTTTGGCGGTTGGCGACGAACCTGCCTTGCGTTTCCGTTTCCCAACATGCGCTCACCTACTTCAACAAGCGTTTGCTGCCGCTGCGGTAGGGGACCTAGGGGTGCGCCCACGCTCTTTACAGAGTTGGGGGTCCCTACCACCGACAGCCAGCCATCTCAGTAAGGTGCTCGGGCCATATGCGCCGAGCACGGTCTTATACGCCTTTAGAGGTGTCCCTGACTGTAACATCCATCATCATCATCAATCATCCATCATGAGAACAGCTGCCCGTGAGGTAGCCCCCAGTCAGATCCACGGGGGATGAATCAACGCATGTTCAGCTCTCCGCTTTCAATTCGGAGCTGCAGGGCTGGCATATCAGCCGCAGAGAAGACGCCGCTGTAGAGACGGATGCTCTCCAGCTTCACAAGGGCTGCCAGGGGCGCCAGATTGGACACACCTGTGCATCCATTCATGTCGAGGCTCTGCAGCTTCACCAGGGCTGTCAGGGGCGCCAGATCGGACACAGCGGTGCAGAAGTCAAGGCTTTGCAGGTTTTCCACGGCTGCCAGGGGTGACAGATCGGTCACAAAAGTGCAGTCGCATATGTTGAGGCTGTGCAGGTTCAGCAGAGCTGTGAGCGGCGCCAGCTCAGACACAGCAGTGCAGGCGCTGAAGATGAGGCTCTGAAGCTTCGCCATGGATGTCAGCGACACCAGGTCAGACACTTCGCTGCAACTTTCCATGGTGAGGCTCTGCAGGTTAACCAAGGCTGCCAGCGGTGCCACGTCAGACACAGCGCTGCAGCCGCTCAAGTTGAGGCTCTGCAGGTTCGCCAAGGCTGCTAGGGGCGACAGATCGGTCACACCAGTGCAGTAGCATATGGCCAGGCTCTGTAGCTTCGGCATGGCCGCGAGCGGCGCCAGGTCAGACATAGCTTCGCAGCTACTTATGTCGAGGCTCTGCAGGTTTGGCATGGCTGCTAGCGGCGCCAGGTCAGACACAGCTTTGATGGGCGCATCATCATCATACACTTCGCAGCAACCAACCCTGAGGATCCGCAGGTTCACCAAGACTGTGAGGGGTGCCAAGCCAGACACACCGCCGCAGCCGCTGATGTCGAGAGTTTGCAGGGCCACCAAGGCTGTGAGGGGCGTCAGATTAGACACACCATCGCAGTGGCTGATGTCGAGGCCTGCAGGCTCACCAACGCTACAAGGGACGACAGATCGGTCACACCAGTGCAATAGCATATGTCGAGGCTCTGCAGGTTCACCATCGCAGCAAGAGGCGCCAGGTCAGACACAGCTTTGATGGGTGCATCATCATCATCCACCATGAAGCAATCAACCTTGAGGATCCGCAGGTTCACCAGGGCTGCAAGGGGCGCCAGATTAGACACACCATCGCAGCCGCTGATGTCGAGGCTCTGCACGTTCACTAAGGCTCCGAGCGGCACCAAATCAGAAACCGCCACGCAATCGCTCATGTCGAGACTTAGCAGCTTCACCAGGGCTGAGAGGGGTGACAGATCAGACACAGCATAGCAGCTGCTGATGTTAAGGCTGTGCAGCTTCACCAGGGCTGAGAGGTGTTCAATGTCGGTCAGACTGCACCGGCTGGGCAGTCTGAGACGTAGCAGGTACCCACCTGTGCCAGCAGCCATTGCGATGATATCCATAAGTTGCGACTCATCTGCATGCAGTGCCAGGCCCTCCAGCTTGCTGCACGCTGACAGCAGCGCTGGCATCTACTGAGGCAGAGCAGTGGCGCTGGCTGGAAGCATCATGCTCAGTTGCGTCAGCCAGGGCGCAGTGTTGGAGATGGCCTGGTAGTCTGCGGCGTCCTCGATCGCATCACCACCCTGCATGTACGCACAGTGCGTGCACAAACAGTGATGATCAGCGGGTGGTGGTGGGCGCGGGGAGATCACGAAGGCCATGCAGAGTGTGCACGGTACCTCTCCATGCATGGCGCGGCATCCATGCATGGCGCGGAATGCGCATGGCGGCCGCGCGCGTTTGGGGCTCTCACCTCGTGCAGGATCAGGCGCAGTGACTGCATGCGAGGGAAGGAGGCGCCAGGCTGGTGCGTCTCCACCAGCATGCGTCGCAGGCACGCCATCGAGCGCAGCGTCAGCGTGTTGACGCAGCACAGGCGAGCGCATGTGATGTGGGAGAGCGCTGGCGCGTTGTACTGCCCCTCCAGGCCGCCCGCATGCGCATCCACGGCGTCTCGCATGGCCGTACTGCACAGCCGCAGCGCGCGCTTGTCGTCGGTGCAGAGGCTGGACCACAGCGCATCCATGTGATCGAGCAGCGAGGGTGCCTCAAGGCCAGCAGACTGCAGCTCCTCATGCTCGTGCATACTTTGTAAAGTGCCTGCAGCTGCTATATTTGTGGTCGATGTGGAGTGTGAGGAGTGCGTAGGAGAGTGGCAAGGGTCTGCAGGTTGCGAGGCAGGTGCAAAAACAATTGCCACGCTAAGGTACTCGGGGGCTGCCAGCGTTGGGCGCACACTGCTCGTCGCAACTTCTTTGGCTGCTGCCTGCTGCCTGATAGACCTGGCATCCGCCTGCTAGCTGCACGCATGGTGCAGCAACAATGGGTGCGTCACCTGCTGCTGCTGCTGCGACTGCTGTTGCTGCTGTGGGTGTGCCGCCTGCATCTAGCCCTCCGGCTGCAGCGGTGCCTGCGGCTGTGCCTGCTGTAGCATACACCCGTCGCTTAGGTCAGTCACAGCTCAGTCAAGGCCTTCCATGAGCACGGCCGGACCCAGGATGGCGAGGGCCTCAGCGTCCTCCTTTCCTGCGCCATCTGGGCGCAGCGGGTGGCATTGACTGGGCGCTTTTGGGATGCGCTTCCACCACGCCAGACTTGTGCGCGCATGGATCAAGGGCAGGCATTCACGCGTGTGCACGCTGCTGCTGGGGGCATATGCGCAGGCGCAGCCGCGTGTGCGTGGTGCCAAGCGTCAGGCGGAAATCAGCATGCAGTCCATGATCGGGAGCGTGTGTGTGCGAGCAGATCGCATGGCATCATCTGATCTCACTGATCCGTCACCACTCACACATTGCCACGTCTGGTGCTCAGGGAAGACGAGTGCGCGCGGTTCCAGGTTCCAGCCTAGGACTGTCCTCGACAGGCAGAACCTCTCTCCCAGTTATCGATCGTGGTGCTTTTAGAGCGTCTGCGTCTTCTATGTACGTCGATTGCAAGGAAGAGGGAGGCCAGCGAACGTGTGGATCTTGCAGGTGTGGGCCGATTGCGTATAAAATGCCGCTGGACCAACGGACGCAGCCGACGGCTATTCGTCACGATGACGTCAGTGGGTCCCAACAGGATCGACTTTGGGATTGCTGCGGTGAAGGCCCAGCTGGATGCCCTGGACGCGAGCATTCGAGGCTGCCAGGTGGGCAGAAGCAGAGGCTTGCTACAGGGGCAGGGGCAGAGAGATAGAGCACGGCCTCATGGGGATTCATTTAGCACCTGACCCACTGGTGAAGTGCATGCAGCGGCTATTCGCGCAGCGTTGGCAGGCGCATGCATGCAGCGACCATGCAGCATACGAGCGCCCTGCCTGCGACGTGCCCTGCCCTGCCTCGCCTGCAGGTTGCCGTGCACACCACCAACGAAGCAAGTGCAGCAGCGTGCGCAGAGCAGGCCCGCCTGGCTGCTTCGATTGGCGACGCAGCGGAGCAGCTGCACAGCGTGCGCGCGACGAGGCAGGCAGGGGCCGTGCTGACCGGTAGCAGGCAGACGCTGGCCGCGTCAACACAGGAGACGGTGGCACGGTTGCAGGTGTGCCACTTGCGAATGGTGCACGTGCGTGTGTTCAGGTGCCGTGCGTGTGCATGCACAAACGCAGTGCACATGCACCATGCCCTGTCGCCTACAGGCAGAGCTGGAGCAGAGGCGCGCAGACATGCTGCTCGCCGCAACCCAGGCAGAGGCTCTGGTGGATGGCCTCTCCAGGGATATGAACATGGTTTCGGTAGCAGACAGGTGAGAGGGGGATGTGGTGGGAGTGGGATGTGGTGGGCCGCGGTCTCCAGCATGCTGCACCTGCCCGTCCACCCCTGTGTCTGCTATCTCTGCACAAACAGCAGAGCTCGTATGTGATATTGATCGACCCCCCTGATGCATGCAGGGAGCGGCAATCCAGCGCAGAGGCCGGGCGGTGGCGACAGCTGGTGGCGTCAAAGCAGGCGGAGCTGCGCGAATCACTCGCTTCTGATGCAGCCGGCGCGAGTGGTCAGAACGCCGTGGAGGAGGCAGAGGCAAAGCACGTTGCAGGTGAGGCAGCATGGGCGCAAGAGGGAAGGAGGCATGAGTGATGGTCGTTGGTCCTTTGGCGTGTGTTGCCTAACTGCTTGTGATCACAGCTGCTGAGGCCGAGGCAGATATCGACAATCAGGTGGGGTCAGTCAGAGCACGCATTGGAGGCAGCACACACCTCAATTGCCTGCCTCACAAACTACCCACGCCTGCATTCCAGCTCTGGAGGCAGGGCTCTCTCACGATCAGGCCGCACTTGGGGCAGCTCAGGAGCGCCTTCGTGTGGAGACGGCCGCTGCGGCTGCGGCAGCAGCTGCGTCAGGCGCTCCACCAAGCAGAGGCGAGGCCGTGGAGGTGCTGCGTGTGCGCCTGACGGATGCAGAGGCAGAGCTGGATGATGCGAGGGAGGCTGTGGCACTGAGGCAGCTGGAGGAGTCGATGGCGAGGAAGGTGCAGGCGCAAGCGCAGGGGCAGCAGCAAGTGCCGCCGCAGCAGCAGCAGCAGGGGCAGGGGCAGCAGCAGCCCCCATGGGGGCAGGGTCAGCAGCGACTGTGGGGTCAGCAGGCGCAGGGGCAGCAGGCGCAGGGGCGGCAGGGGCAGCTGCAGCCGTGGGTGCAGGCTCAGGGACAGAAACAGCAGGAGCAGGCGCAGGGGCAGCAGCAGCGCCAGCAGCGCCAGCAGCAGCAGCAGCAGCAGGCACCGGCCGACACACACCTGGAGCCCTCGGATGATGAGGTGGACTGCATTGGAGCGCAGCAGCAGCACGCAGCAGGCCACGTTGCAGACGCCGCTGGCAGGCTGCCCACCTGGGTGCCCCACCCCTTCCCATCAGAGCTCAAGAGCGGGGGTGGCGACAGCGGCGACAGCCGCGGTGATGGTAGGAGGCATGGCGGAGGGGCCCAGCTGCCTCTTCACGCGATGAAGGCGGCGATGCTTCACGAGACGGTCACCATCGACCGCGTGACGCAGCACTCACCAAACACGTTCATCAGAGACCAGGTGCGCTTCGGGCTTCACGCTTCAGTTTGGGGGTTTCAAGTTAAAGGATTTGCATGCTTCAGGTTGTGTGCTGCACCCAGTGCACGGTGCACGATGCGCCAGGTCGCACCACATGATGGCTGCACGCGATGAGGGAGGAAGAGGGCCTGCGGGTGCGCGGGCAGGGGAAGCAAGATCTGTTGGCAGGGAGGCAGGCCGCTGTCATCATTTGGCAGGCGGCACTGCCTGGATCAAGGACAAGGGAGGGAGGAAGCACCTGCCTGCCGATCGCCACTGCCATCACCATCACCGCCACCATCCGTGGTTCGTCGTCAGATGCAGCACTGTAGGTGTCACCCAGCCACCCCTCCGATCCATGCGACCCACCAGCCTTGCTTGTGATTCTCTCCCTGCAAGTGCAGTGCTGCACAAGGCTATTTGTGTTTTGCACTTGAGCTGTAAGCACCACCTCGGGCACACTCACACACAAATCTTGCACGCGCACATGCGCAGGTTGTGGTGACGCACCAGGCCATACCTTCGTCGAGGAAGGCGGCGCCAGTGCCGCTCGCTCTGACGCTGCCGCAGCCAGTGGAGCATGGGCATGGGGGCAGGGGTGGTGGTGGTGACGCCAACTGGGCATCAGAGTTCCTGCAGGCGCCCTTGGTGATGCCGCCTGTGCTGCCGGTGCCAGTGTCTGCACGCGCTGCCGCGAGCCAGCTTCCGCCCTTGCTGGTGCGGCAGCAGCTGCAACAGCAGCAGCGGCAGCAGCAGGAGGAACAGGAGCAGCAGGAACAGCGGGAGCAGGAGAACCAGGAGCCGCCGCCACGCAGGAACTTCATGGACCAGTCTGACCTGAGGGTCAAGCCATGGTGGGGTGCGGAGCAGCGTGGGAGGCAGGGCGGTGGTGGTGCGCCGCCCTTCTCCCCTGGGGAGCATCCTGCAGCGGTGGCTTCAGTGCAAGTGGTGCCGGTGGGCGGTGGGGAACTGCCTCGCTCGAGCGATGACAACTCGTGGCTGTCGTCCTGGGAGGAGGAGGACGGCGAGGGGCAGCAGGAGGTGGCACAGGGGGCGTCAAAGCAGCAGCAGCAGCAGCAGCAGCAGGAGCAGCAGCAGCAGCAGAAACAACAGCAGCAGTGGCGGCCACCTGTGCAGCAGCAGCAGCAGTGGCGGCCACCTGCGCAACAGCAGCAGCAGCAGGCATCAAGGCAGCCGCCGCAGAAGCGGCAGCAGGCAGTGGCAGGGCAGCAGCATTGGCAGCCACCTGCTTTGGAAGACGCACATCACGAGTGGGGACAGGCGCCACCGCAGCAGCAGCAGCAGCAGCAGCAGCAGCAGAGAAGCAGGCAGCCGATGTTTGACAGCTGGCCGCATGTGGTCGCACCCGCTCCCACGCGGGCGGGCGGCCGTGCCGTGCAGCAAACGCCACAGCCGCCGTCACAGCCACCGCAGCAGCAGCAGCAGCGGCAGTGGGGGCAGCAGCAGCAGCAGCAGCAGAAAGGTCGCTTCTTACAGCCCCCGCCCCCGCCCCCGCCACAGCAGCAGCTGTTTCCGCCCCCGCCGCCTCCAGGTCCTCCCCACCGCCCCCCACCGCTGTTCCCACCTGCACCTGCCGTGGCGAGGCGCCCGCCCCTGCCAATGCCTGCGATGGCACCACCGGCCGCTGATCAGTCTACAGCAGCCGCGAGGCAGGCAGCACGGCCTGCTGCGGGATACAAGGTGAATTAATTGATGAGCGAGGGGAAGAGAGAGTCAGTCAGTCAGTCAGTCAGTCAGTCAGTCGGTGAAGTAAGTGAATGCATGAGGCAGGCAGTGAAGAAATGAGGCAGGCAGCACGGCCTGCCGGACGATCCAATTTGCAACCTTGTAAGGTTGCAAACACTTGCCAGAGGATGCAGCCATGCACTGCCAGGCGGGGACCGTTCCAGTCAGCGCCAGTCAGCTCTGCCGGCTTGAATGGCCACAAGGCCACTACTGTGACCCTGAGGAAGGTCCTCTCCTATATGCTCCTTGCCAGACATGTTTCTCAGAGACCGCTGTTTGGGGTAGTCTAGCCGGCGGGAGCGGTGGTCTATCGGCCGGGAGCCGGCGGTGCTCTAGTACTTAAGTGTGTTGGAGTATCGGCGGGTGATCTCTAGTAGAAGAGTAGCCTGCTTAGCTGGAACCTCCGTGTTACTTGCTACTTGCCAGGATGCATATTGCAACAAGTGTTTGTGCACAAACGGGACCCCCTCCTTGTCTCCGTACCTCTCTCCTTCCCTCCCAACGCTACCCCCTCCTCCCCCTTCCCGAAGGAGCCTGCTGGAGGCAAGGCCCCACGCAAGCCGCAGGCCCCACGCAAGCCGCAGGCCGGTGGTGGTGGTGGTGGTGGCGTGGGAGGGGACGGCAACGCCAGCACTGGCGCTGGCGGTGGCAAGCGCAAGAGGAAGGAGGTTGTGCCGCCACCGCCGGATGCATTCGGTGGGCAGTACACGTGGCTGCCGCTGTGATTGTTTGTGGTGCACGGGTGGCATGTCGGAGAGGTACCTGACAGCAGCATCTGGTGCGCTCACGGCGGCCCGGGGCAGCGGTGTGGAGGAAGCTGCCATTGTCTGATGCGTTTGGCAGGCACTGTGGCCGTAGAAGGCATGGCGGGGGTGCGGGGTGTGGGCAGCAGCCAAAGGCGAAAGAGGAAGACGACGTCGCGTAATGCGTTTGACGGGCTGCGCGTAGCAGCCGCTGTGCCTGGTGCGATGGTGGCATAGATCGAGGGGGACACAGCAGAGGGAGGGAGGCGGGTGGGGCGTAGAATGGAGATGTAGAGGCTCCTGCGTCACGTCGATTGAAACAGCACCGGGCAGCAGCAACCGAGAGGCGTGCTATCACTAACAGTGGGCGCCAACAAGGATTCCACCAATGGGCGCAATCTGCATCCACAATAGACCGCCACTACCGTTAGAAGTGTTGCGTTGAGGGAGTCGAGTGACCGTACATGTCAAGCTGACGCGGTCACGGGAGGTAAGCTGGAGCATGGAGGCAGTTTTGTAGGGATGAGCTCCCTCGCCTCCCACACGCACATTACGCACTACACACACCATCACTCACACCAAACTACCCACCACCTCCTCCTCCACATCACGAGATCTCTCTCATGAGAAGAGCGAGGCTGCCAAGCGCACTCGAAGGACGCCACTGGCACAAGACCCCAACTCTAGGCACATACTGGCACACGCGGTGGATGAGGTGCGCCGCGAGGGGGGGGCTTCCCACAGCACATATTACACAATCTTAACGCAACCGTGTTGTTGGGTCGACACAAAACTGCAACCATCCTTCTTTTTCTTCTCTCATCCCATAAACCAGGTACCAGGCTGCTGCCAAGCTGCTCCCCGCCAGTCCTCAAGCTCGTAAAAGCTCGTAAAAGCAACTCC
This sequence comes from Chlamydomonas sp. UWO 241, assembly GCA_016618255.1. Classification (NCBI taxonomy): domain Eukaryota; kingdom Viridiplantae; phylum Chlorophyta; class Chlorophyceae; order Chlamydomonadales; family Chlamydomonadaceae; genus Chlamydomonas; species Chlamydomonas priscui. The sequence goes on along the minus strand of VFSX01000343.1, from coordinate 67,639 downwards.
TCAAGCTTCACTCAGTCAGGGTGTCCTCTCCATATGTCCTCTCAATCATACCCCGCTCAATATGTCCTCTCGACTCATACTCGGCTCAGGCGCGCTCTGCGCGCGGCCTTGCCCATCCCTCTCATCCATGCCCGGGGGACCCCGACTCACAGGCGTCGACTTGTCAAAAAAAATGCGATCAAACTGCGACGAACCCCCCCGTCCATCCAGCAGGCTAGTACGCGGTGCGCTGCCTCGTGCGGCTGCTCGTCGCGCCGTCTGTGCTGGTTTCGTCTGCGTACAGCCCCAGGTCCCGCGGCAGCAGCAGGCCCGCGGCCGACTCGCTCCCCATGCTACTGCCAAAGCTGTGCGACAGGCTGGGCGGGGACGCTGCTGCTGCTGCGAGCGCGCCACCTCCGTATCTCCCCTCGACCAGCTCAGCGACGGCCGCCGCCCACGCGTCAGAGCTTGCGCCGTCGAGCGGCGGCGGCGGGGGTGCGCGCGTTGTCGACGCAGCGTTGTTGTTCGTGGTGCTGGCCATAGGCGTGCCGATCGGCGCCATCATGCGGCTGCTCACGCTGCTGTCGCTGCTGCTGTTGGCGCACGCGCCGTCGCCAGAAGCGTTCGACACGAGCGACCAACCGGGGAGGCCCACCACGGGGTCGACCTCACCACCGCCCGCGCTGCCGCTGCCGACACCGCCCTCGCCGCCCACCCACCCGTGACCACCCACCGCACCACCACCCCCGCCACTCAGCAGCGGCAGTTGTTGCAGCGCTGATGCACCCGCACCGCCGCCACCCGCCATCTGCGCGGCCGCCTCGAGCACACGCGCCGCGAGCGCTGCGCCCGCCTGCTGAGGCGGCAGGGAGGCCAGCGCGTCTGCGTCCACGTGGGACAGCGCCACGACGACGTAGCCCACAGATGTGAGCAGCGCGATGCGCGCGGCGGACTCGCCTGAGGAGTAGGGGGTGGCAGTGGGGCGTGCGTGCGTGTGCATGTGTGTGCGTGAGCGTGCAGGAGTGTGTGTGTGTGTGTGTGTGTGTGCGTTGTAAGAGTGGGAGAGGGTGAGCGAGTGGTATGGCCATCATCGGGGCACCCACCCAACACCCACCCATCTCCGGTCGCATCGTCCGGCATGACCACCGTCATGCGTGCGCCCTCCCCTTCCCCTCCCTCTCGCACCACCGCCCCCGGCAGGTGCTTGCATGGGTCACCACACTAACGCATGACGCGTATGCATGTCATCACATCAGGGGCACCCACCTCCAGTTGCCTCATCCGGCATGACCACCGCCACGCGCGCGTCCCCTCCCACGACCGCCCCCGCGTCCACCGCAACATCCGCGAGCGCGCTGCCCCCCGGGAGCGGCGCGCGCGCTGCGTGCGGCAGCCCCGCGGCCGCCAGCACGTCGCACAGCGCGGCTGCCAGCGGGTGGAGGGGGCGGGACGCGGCGCACGCGATGGACGACGCGTGCGCGGACAGCGCGGCCGATGCGAGGGGCTCGGGCAGGCGGCAGTGATGAAGCAGGGCGACGGAAACGCCGCTGCCGCTACCGTCGCTGGTGCCGCCGCCCGCGGCCATCATGAGCGCCTGCGTGGCCCACAGCTGCGCGAGCGACGCGGGCGGGAGGCCGCGCACGTCGGGCGCAACGTCTGGGCGATGGGGCAGCAGCGACGCAGGTGACGGCGCACCCCACTGCTGCTGCTGTTGCTGCTGTGACCCCCCGGGGGCCAGCCCCCACTGCTGCTGCTGCACCCCCTCAGGGACAAGCCCCCACTGCTGCTGCTGCGCCCCCTCAGGCGCAAGCCCCCACAGCTGCTGCTGCGCCCCGCCAGGGGCCAGCCCCCACTGCTGCTGCTGCTGCCCGTTCCCGTTGAGTGCATAGTTGCCCATCATACCCAGCCCCCCGAGCGCGTCGCACAGGTCGCCCCACTGTGCGTGCCCCAGGCGACCGAGCGCGGCCAGGCCAAGCGACGTGCGCGCAGCGTCAGCGGGCGTCATGCTGGACAGGCGGGCGGCTGCGGCGTCGCATAGGAGGCCGCCAAAGGGGCCGACTGAAGCGGCGGGGCCAGCCTGAGTGTGTGTGTGTGTGCGTGTGCGCGTTTGTGCGTGTGTGCGCAGCGTCAGCAGGCGTCATGCTGGACAGGCGGGCGGCTGCGGCGTCGCAAGCAGGCCGCCAAAGGGGCCGACTGAAGCGGCGGGGCCAGCCTGCGAGTTTGTGCGTGTGTGTGTGTGTGTGTGTGTGTGTGTGCAGCGTCAGCAGGCGTCATGCTGGACAGGCGAGCGGCTTCGGCATCGCATAGGAGGAAGCCAAAGGGACCGACTGAAGCGGTGGGGCCGGCCTGTGAGTGTGTGTGTGTGTGTGTGGGTGCGTGTGTGTGTGTGGGTGTGCGTGCGTGCGTGAGGGAGAACGTGTCGCATCAGCCATCCATCCACCCATCCACCTACCCATCCGCAACACCAAAACGCACCTGGCAGAGCACGTCCACGAGCGACGCAAGCAGCGGCGCCGGCAGCATGGCTGGCTCAGTCGACGCGAGGCGCGCCAGCACGCCGTTGGTGAGCTCAGGGTGGGGGTGGTGCACAGCGGCGTAGGCCTGAAAGAGGGAGGGGAGGTGCGCAGTGTGTGTGTGTGTGTGTGCGCGCGGTGGAGGAGGGAGGGGCGCCGGCAGCATTGCTGGCTCAGTTGACGCGATGCACGCGAGCACGCCGTTGGTGAGCTCAGGGTGGGGGTGGTACACGGCAGCGTAGGCCTGGTAGGAAGAGGGAGGGGAGAGAGGCGGTGGGAGGGGAGGGGGAGGCAGTGGTGGTGCGCGCAGACTGCATTGGCGAGCTCAGCGTGTGTGTGCGCATCATCATCCAGCAGACGGTACGATCGAGAGCACACCTGCTGCGCCCCCCCCCCCCACACACACTCCACACACACCTGCAGCGCTCCCACACACTCCTCCCATGTGAGCGAGTCCAGCACACACAGCAGGCGAGTGGCGGCCTCGTCGCCCCCCCCCCCCGCACACGCTCCACACACACACACAACACACACATACAGTCGGGGTCGACATGCGCACACGCACACACACACACACGCATACGCACACACGCGCACGCACTCCACACACACCTGCAGCTCTCCCACACACTCCTCCCATGTGAGTGAGTCCAGCCCGCACAGCAGGCACACACACTGCCTGTCGCCCCCCCCCCACATCAGGGGCAACTACAAGACTGCTGTACACCCTTATGAGTTGATTATGACCATCATCCTTGACACACCTGCAGCGCTCCCACACACTCCTCCCATGTGAGTGAGTCCAGCCCAGACAGCAGGCGCGTGTCGTCCTCGTCGCCCCCCTCCCCTCCCCCCCTCCACACACACACACACACACCTGCAGCGCTCCCACACACTCCTCCGGTGTGAGCGAGTCCAGCCCGCACAGCAGGCGCGTGGCGGCCTCGTCAAGGAATCCGGCGTGGTGCAGACGCGCGCCCGACTGGCGCTGCTGCTGCTGCTGGCCCTGCTGCGTGGATGGGCCCTTGGTGGCAAGCGCAGCCACGCCTTGGATGAGGTGGCCGTGCGCACCTGCGAGTGTGTGTGTGCGTGTGTGCGTGTTTGTATGTGTGTGGCTGCTGCTGGCCCTGCTGCGTGGATGGGCCCTTGGCGGCAAGCACAGTCACACATTGCATGAGGTGGCCGTGCGCACCTAGGGGGTGGAGGTGGGGGGTGAGTGCATTGTGGGTGCAAGGGTGCGTGGGAATCACCGCCACTACCACACAGTGCCATCACACACACACACACACACACGCACGCACGCACACGCACACACACACCTGGCGTGCCCGGCTGCGTGCGCGCGAGCAGCGCTGCCTGTAGCGCCTCAGCAGCGGTGTGGATAGGTGTGGCCACCACTGCCACTACCACGCAGCGTCATCACACACACACACACACACCTGGCGTGCCCGGCTGCGTGCGCGCGAGCAGCGCTGCCTGTAGCGCATCGAACAGCTGTGGGTCGGTGTGGCCGAGCGACGCGAAAGAGCCCAGCAGGGAGACGAGCGAGGGCGCCTCGAATGAGCCGACCTTGGCAAGGACCTGGGGAAGAGGGGAAGATGGGAGGGCAGCGGGGAAGATGAGAGGGCAGGGAGTTGGGTGGGGGGTGGGGGGGGCGAACCCAGCAGCGAGACGAGCGAGGGCGCCTCAATGAGCCGACCTTGGCAAGCACCTGGGGAAGAGGGGAAGATGAGAAGATGAGGGGGCAGCGGGGACGAGGGACAAACGAGAGGGCTGGTGGAGCATATGGGGGGGGGGGGCATGGCGGGAAGGGTGCCTGATCCGCTGCAACACTGAGTACCTGAGCGCCCTTCATCCCAACCGTTAAACCTCGCAAACCCCAAACCCACCTGCTTGCTGAACGCCTGCAGCGTGCGCGCGCCCCAGTGGCCGAGCGATGCGCACGCCACACCCGCATGCCCCCACGCCCGCACACACCCGCTGCTTGCTGAGCGCCCTAAACTCAACGCCCTAAACCCGTAAATCTGCCCCTAAAAAACAAACCAACCCACCTGCTTGCTGAACGCCTGCAGCATGCGAGCGTCAGAGTGGCCCAGCGTTGCGCACGCCCACAGCAGGTTGGCGAGTGTGGCGGGGCCGAGCCGGTCAGCACGCGAAGTGCACTCGTCTGCGAGAGCGGCCATCAGAGGGCCTGCGAGGGGCGGGTTGTGGGTGGGTGGGTGAGTGGTTGTGGTTGTGTCGAGAGAGAGAGAGAGAGCCAGAGGGACTGCGAAGCTAGAGGAGGAGGGAGGGTTTGGAGGGCCAGGGAGGAAGCTGCAAAGTGCACTCGTCGGTGAGAGCGACCATTGGAGGGCCTGCGAGGGGAGGGTTGTGGGTGGGTGCGTGTGTGTGTGACAGAAAGAGCCGTAGGAGGAGGCCATGGTAGGGGCTGCGGTTAAGAAAGGGGAGGGTGAGGAGGGCCAGGGGGCTGTGAGGCGCACTCATTGGCTAGGGCAGCCATGAGGGGGGCTGTGAGGAGGGGGGGGGATGAGGCGGCGAGGGGGGAGGAGGGGAGCATGAGGAGGGCTGCAAGGAGCAGGTTTAGTGTGTGTGTGTGAGAGAGAGAGCCGGAGGAAAAGCGAGGTCGATTAGCACAATCTGTCGCTGCCGCTATCTATCTCTTTCTATCAATCTTTCAATGTCAACCCTAAACCCTAGACTGCTGCCGCCATCGCCCTTACACCCACCGTCGTAGTGCCCCAGGCTGCCGAGGGCCCATGCGAGGTTGGCCAGAGCCTGTCCGTCGAATTCGTGCAGTCGGCCAACCGACGCGGCACACAGCGAGCGCAGCAGCTGCTCGTCGATGTGGCGGAGCTGGCCCATCGCCCATGCGATGTTGGAGAGACCCTGGGCGTGTGTGTGCGTGTGTGTGTGTGTGTGTGCGGGCGTATGTGAGATAGATAAAGAGAGGGAGGGACAGAGAGACAGAAAGAGCTGGAAAGAGCAGAGAGAGAGGCAGAACGAGAGAGAGAGAACGAGAGAGAGAGAGAGAACGAGAGCAAGACAGAGCCAGACATACCGAGTGCATGCCCCCCCCCCGACACACCTGCGGCAGGAACGACCCCAACTTGGCGTGCGCCTCGTGCAGCAGCGCGCCAAATGTGGCATGGTCGTGCGTCTGTGGTCGTGTGTGTGTGTGTGTATGTGGGCGCGTGTGTGTGAGACAGTGTGCGTGCGTGTAGGCGTGAGTGGGAGGGAGTGTGTGTGTGTGTGTGGAGAGTGTGCGTCTCGTGCAGCAGCGCGCCAAACGTGGCGTGGTCGTGCGCCTGCATTGAAAGGGAGTTAAGGGCAGTGGGTGAATGGCCAGGAGGCTGCATACAGTTGTATGTGCGGCGCGCGCAAGAGAGCTGCTCAGCACACACCCGTCGCCCCTGACCCCTGCGCACACGCCCCTGTATCCTCCCCATCTCCCAGCTCACATTTGACAGCTCCTGTTGCCCCCCCCCCCTCCTCCACACACGCACGCACACATGCATGCACCCCCCCTCCACACACACACACACACACGCACACACACACCTGCATCCGCCCCATTGCCCAGATCACGTTGGAGAGCTCCTGCTCCTTGAAGCTGCGCGCAATCTGGGCGGCGCGGCGCGTGCATGCCGTGACCTGTGATACAAGGGCAGAGGGGGGTGGGCGGTGGTTGGTGAGGGGTGAAGGGTGCGAGGTGCAGACAAGAGGGCGGTGGGGGTGGTGGGTGAGGGTGGGGATGGGCATGGCCTCTGAAGCTGTGGGCGCAATCTGGGTGGCGCGACGCGTGCACGCAGATACCTGCATTCAAGGTGGGAGGTGCAGGGAGCGTGTTGGTGGGCGCAGGCGCAGGCAGGAGGGCAGGGCGGGGGTCAAGAGGGGGGCGGGGCGGCGCGGCGCGTGCACGCAGCGACCTGCATTCAAGGTGCGAGGTGCAGGGAGTGTGTTGGCGGGTGGCGGGCAAGCGGGCGGGGCGGGCGGGGGTCAAGAGGGGGCGGAGCGGCGCATATGCAGTGACCTGCGTTCAAAATGCAGGCACGTTGACAGGAGGTAGGTCGTTGGTCGTGTGGGTGGGAGAAAGGCGAGGGGGCATGGGCATCATGCACGGGAATGGGCATTTTCAAGGCCTAGGCCTGAGATGTGGCTCATGTGGCCACCTGTCAGCCTCAGCAACAACGCTGCCCCACCCACGCTGCCGCACATGTCTGTGTCGTCATACTCTACTAGCGACGCACACGCCCACAGCACGATGGCCAGGCCCCTCGGCACACCCCCACCCCCACACACACGCACAAACAGACACCCAAACCCAACCACCCAACCACACACACACACAGCCCAGACACACAAACACCCTGCGAAACACCCACACTGACGCCCACCCACCCACCCACCCACAACCCACTATGTCTGCGTCATAATACTCCAGCGACGCGTACGCCCATGGCACGTTGGCCAGCCCCCCGCTCCTCCCCCCCCCCCCACCCTCCCCACACAGAGACACCCACACAGACACACCCACGCGCGCCTACACCCACAGAAACACCCACGCACAACACACCATATCGGCATCAAAGTATTCCCGCGACGCGTACGCCCACAGCACGTTGGCCAGCTCCTGTACCAAGCCAACACACACACACACACACACGCGCGCGCCCCCCACAAAACACACACACAAAAACATCACACCCACACTGACGTACAACCCACGCACAACACACCATGTCAGCGTCATAGTACTCGAGCGACGCGTACGCCCACAGCACGTTGGCCAGCTCCTGCGGCTTGAACTCGTGCAGCTTGGAGACGACCTGCGGATGCAAGGCGAGAGCAAGGTGTGAAGCGGAAAAGGTAAGGAGTCCACACTCTCGCGACAAAGGATCTGACCCGAATGCCCTTTTTTGCTCCAAGTGGTCTGGTTCCGCGTCACAAGACCGCCATCACGCCCCAAAAGTGTCTGCATCAATGGTGCACACACACACACACACGCACACATGCGCGCACACACGCACACATGCGCGTGCACACATACACACACACACACACCTTGCCCGCCAGTGCGCCCAGCAGCGCCTCGTCACGGTGGTGCATGTAAACAAACGCCCATACGAGGTTGGAGATGTTCTGCGGCAGAGGGGGTAGGTGTGTGATTGTGTGTGCGCACGGGTGTGTGTGTGTGTGTGTGGCGCGGTGGTGCATGTACAAAAACGCACAAACGAGGTTGGAGATGTTCTGCGGAAGAGGGGGCAGGTGTGTGTGTGTGTGTGTGTGTGTGTGTGTGTGCACGGGTGTGCTTGTGTGTGTGGCTTGGTGTTGCATGTACACAAACGCCCACACGGGATTGGAGATGTTCTGCGGAAGGGGGAAAGGGGGAAAGGGGGGGGGGGGTGCGTGAGTGTGGGTGGTTGCATGCAACACCCACAGTTACCAATCACCACCCGCGTGCGTCCACAACCACATCCTACCTGCTCATCACCCAAACACGTGCAGCCTCCTTTACGATCTGGCGCAGCAACCGGGGGCCGGGCCGGGGGCCGGGCCGGGCCGCACACACAAACACCTCCACCCCTCTCCACACACCCCTCCGCACACACCCACCCGACCACACCCCCACCCTTCCACACCTGCGCGCCAAACCCGTCGATCTTCATCGCAGCCTCCTTTGAAATGAGGCGAGGCAGCTCAGAGTGCGGCATGTAGCGCAGCTTGCCGAAGGCCCATGCAGAGTTGGCTAGGCCGCGCGCGTCAAAGTGGTGCACCTACGTGTTGTGCGTTGTTGTCGTTGTTGTTTGTTGTTTGTTGTTTGAGCCGTTTTAGTTTTTGTTGGTGTTGCTGTTGTTGCTGTTGTTGCTGTTTGTGGTGGTAGGTGATGGATGGTTGGTTGCGCAGTGATTCCCCTGCGAGCCGTATACCGCTCCGAGCCGCATTTCCCATTTCCTAGAAAATCACCTTACCCTTAGTGGGTGAGGGCGTTGAGCGATGCGTTGGAAAGCTCTTGCCGAGAGCAGCACAACGGCATGCATTGCATGAATACCCGCTGTGTTTTGTGCCTAATATGAGCGGTCAAAGTAGTCTTTGCTGGAAAGCCGATGTAACTGTAACTGTATGAGCGGTCAAAGTTGCTGAAGCCGGTAAAAAAAAACAATTACTTAAATCCTTCCCAGGGACCACTGTGGCTGCGTGGGTGAGTGCGGCATGTAGCGCAGCTTGCCGAACGCCCACGCAGAGTTGGCGAGGCCGCGCGCGTCAAAGTGGTGCACCTGTGGGAGTGAGGGAGCTGCCTCGTGAGGCGGGCTCCTCTGGCAGCACGTTGTTTTCCTTGAGCCAGCCTGAGCCCCAATGACAGTTACAGTAACAGCAGCATCGGCTTTCCAGCGAAGACTACCTTCTAGTGCAAGTACCAACGCCTAGGCCCAAGTCCAGTTCTGGCCCTAGCAATTCTTGTGAGGGGCGGTAGCCACCTGCCGGCTACCTGCCAACGTGCAGTCCTAGAGCAAAAAGGAGAGCTATAATGCGACGCCTCCAAAACAGATCCTGACTGCTACCAGGGGACAAGGGGCTTGAGCCCCATTCACTGGAAACACCCCATGGCTGACAACAGGAACGAGGAAGAAGGCACTGAAGCATGCGTATGCCCAACTGGAACCAATGAACAGGAAACAAGGTGCAGGAGACGTGGAGACATGATACAATGAGCCACACGTTTCTGCCCCACCAACGCCAAGTGCGCCGCGAGCAACTATGCCTGCTCGCAGGTGTCCAAAACGCTGTAAGCCCTACACCCAACCCTCCCCCAAGCTCCTGCAGCGGGCGCAGCAGCGTCATGCCCCACACCACATTGTGTCGCACGCCCTTAAACCACTCTGCCCCCCCCCCCCCGCAGATACCGCAACGCGAGACGCCAGCAGCTCCGCCACCTCGCGCGCATCCATCGAATCCCTTCCTACACCTACACCCCAGACCCTCAGCATGTACGGCTGCACAGCTGTCTCTGGCCTGGTGCCCCTCAGAGGCATGGTGGACCTACATGTCCTCCAAATGTACGGCTGCACTGCCGTGTCTGATCTGGTGCCCCTCAGCACCATGGTGAGCCTGCAGACCCTCGACATAGCTAGCCTACCTTCCAGCTTAGGTTCTAGGGTTCAAGGCTTTCAGGGGTTAGGATTCACCTTGGACGCCACGTGCGATGCGAGCAGCTCCGCCAGCTCGCGCGTGTCGGCGTCCAGCGGTGCGTGGCCGTGGTCGTGGTGGCCGTGGTCGTGGTGGCCGTGCGCGCCTGCGTTTGTGTGTGTGTGTGTACGTGTGTGTGTACGTGTGCACGTGTGTGTGTGTGCGCGCGTGTGTACGTGTGTGTGTGTGTGTGTGCGTATGTGTGTGTGTGTGTGTACGTGTACGTGTGTATGTGCCTGCTGCCTGCTGCATGGGGGGTGAACTCGCCTGGTTGGCCCAGCTGGCCCGCGAGCTTGGGCAGCCGTGCGACCGCAGGCGCGTGTGTGTGTGCGTGCGCGTGTGTGTGTGTGTGTGTGTGCATGCTACTTGTGGGGTGCACTCGCCTGGCTGGCTCAGCTGGCCCGCGAGCTTCGGCAGTCGCGCTACCGCAGACGAGAGGTTGAAGAAGTCCATGGAGCCGCCGCGGTCGCGCACGAGGGACAGAAGCTCGCCCACGCTGCCAGCGCCCATGATGGCCTGCGTCCAACAGACAGTTTGGGATTGGAACAACTTGGGTCTTGGTTGCTATGATATCATTTGTGGTCACACCGAAAATCCGCCGCGGTCGCGCACGAGGGACTGCAGCTTGCCCACGCTAGCAGCGCCCATGCTGGCCTGTGTATAAAAGAAGTTTGGGGCTGGTCAAGGGTTTAGGGCTGAAGGGGCTCTTCACCCTTCAGGTGTTATATTGGGTGTTGGTCATCATGGCAGTGAACGAGGGACAGCAGCTCGCCCACGCTGCACGCGCCCATGCTGACGGACTGCACGCGTGATACGGGGAGGAAGTTTAGGGCGGCAGGATATATCCGGGGTTGCAGTGGCGCGGGTACGCACGAGAGGCAGAGAGAGAGCAGCACTGCACCCGCGCGCGTGCGCATGGTAGATAGGGGTTGAGCGTGGGCTAGTTGTTGTGGTTGTGGCACGCCGGCGTGCACAAGAGAGCGAGAGTGCGCACGCGCGCGAGAGAAAGGGAGACAGAGTGAGAGAGCCAGAGAGAGGGAGGGAGGGAGGGAGGGAGGGAGGGAGAGAGAGAGAGAGAGAGAGAGAGGGAGAGGGAGGGAGAGAGAGAGAGGAAGAGGGAGAGCGCAGCAAGTCACCCGCACCTTGTTCAAGTGGACCGACGATGCGGCGGCGCGCCCGCGCGGCCGCTGCCCCTGCTGCGCCAGCTGCTGCCCCTGCGCCTGCTGCTGAAGCCCCTGCTGCTGCGCCTGCTGCTGCATCTGTTGCTGCGCCTGCTGCTGCATCTGTTGCTGCGCCTGCTGCTGCGCCTGTTGCTGCGCCTGTTGCTGCGCTTGCTGTGCCTGTGCCTGCGCTGCCGCCTGCGCCTGTGCCACCGCCTGCGCCGCATGCTGCGGCGCCAGCTGCGCGGCCGCCAGCAGCTCATCTAACACCGACAGCGGCAGCTGCCCCTGCGCCAGCTGCTGCCCTTGCTGCCGACCCTGCTGCTGCTGCTGCGCGCCTGACGGCCCCGGCCCAGCCATGGCCACACCAGCGCCGGCATCAGGCGTGGCAGACGGGTGCGCCCGCGAAGGCGCGCCAAACAGCATGGGCCCCAGGTCGAGCCCCATAGGCCCCATGAACGGCATGTTGGGCGCGAGGTGGCCGCCACCGCCACCGCCATGCAGCGCCGGGCCAACGCCATACGCGCCAGGTCCACCGAGAGAGGGGTGCGTCCACTGGTGGTGGTGCGGGTGGCGCTGAGCCGGGGGCGGCGGCGGGGGGGCGCCGCCGGCGGCAGCGCGGAACGGGTAGGGTGGGGGCGGCGGCGGGTGGTGCGCGTGCGACCCGCCGATCTGCAGCTGCCCTCCGCCACCCGCCAGGAGGTGCGGCTCCTGCTGCTGCTGCTGCTGCTGGGCAAGCAGGTGCTGCGCTGACGCCGCTGCCGCGATCCGGTCAAAGTACCTGCACGGTACAAGGATGGTGGGATTGGGGAGAACAAGACGTTTAAAACATTTTCTACTGCTCATTAGAAACCCTATAGTTGTTTCTTAAAACCGCACGAATACAGCCGCCTGAGAGAGGACCCACGGTTCCAGACATCCCACGGCAATTCATTAGCTTCAAGGCACCAGGTCAACTTGTAGGGCGGAGGTCCATCAAGTGCGAAGCACATCTGCTTCTTTATCTATTTGATAAGTCTCCGCTGTTACCTGTGCAGCGGTGGCAAGCTGCCGGCGGTCCCGCCGGCAGCGCTCCCGCTAGACCCATCGGGCGTTGCCGGGCTAAAGCGGCGGGCGCTCGGCCACGCGGGACGGTGGGCGAGCCCGTGCTGGTGGAGGCCGGCGCCCGGGGGGGCAGCATCACCTGGCCTGAACCTGCGCGTGCGGGGGGAGGGGCCGGAGGCAGCGAGGGAGGGCGAGTGTGGGCGTGTACGTGTGTGTGTGCGTGTGTGAGTGGAGGACTGAGGGTGAGCGTGCATGCGTGTGTGTGTGCGCGTGTGCGTGCGTGCACGCGTGTGTGTGCCACGCGCCACAGCAGAGCCGTGTCCCATGCATGCAGCCGCCCGCTTCCGGCACCCACTGTGAAGCGCCTGGGTTGAGCCCCATGGAGCTCGCCCTTCCCGCCGTGGACTCTGGTGGCAGGCTCCATCCGTCGCTGGTAGTCGGAACCACTGACGAGTTGGCAGCGGAGCCACCGACCGCTGCGCGTGTCAAGGCGTGCATGCAGGGGGCATGCATGCGTGCATCAGACGGGAGCATGGGGTGTGCATGCATGCATGTGTCATCCCCCCCCCCCTGCCCCCCCCCCCTCCAACACATCACACAGCACGTGATGGTGCCACCACCAGCGCTACGACGGGCGGCATTCGTGAGAGCGCCGCATCCAAAATGATGCATGCATAATGGACGGCTCGCAGCATGCCATCACCATCACCAAAGCGCACGCACGCACCCTCGGCGAAGGACGGCGCCTGTCGCAAAAACTTCAGGACATGATGCGCCTTGGCAGACGTCATGACGTGGAGCTAGAAGCTGCGGGTGACTGCGAGTTCACGGAGGTGATGAGCAGGCGTGGGTCTTGGGTCTCCCCCATGACCTTGGAAGAGATGCGGCGCAGAATGCAAGAGGCAGACTTTTCTTCTCAAGCAATGCTGGCGGTGCGCGCTGACTCTCGGGCCCAGTCACTTCTCTTCCTAATCCGGGACTCCCTCGCCACTCACCTCTCGCACGTCGCGCTCTCCCCTCCTCCTGTTCCTGCTAGCAGTGCCCCAAGCTCGCTCTCCGCTGTAGCGCAGAGAGCAGAGACCTCAATAGAGGCTCTATACAGAGTGTCGGTCGGGGGGACAAACGAGCGTGTGCAGGCTATCGGTGTTCACTGCGGGAGTGGGTGGTCAGCAGAATGGAGCCGACGAGCATTAATCAAGGGTGTCTAGTGTTACACGCCGCGTACTATCTAGTGTCATACGCCATGTGCCGGAACACGACGAGATGTTGCTGAAACCCCCAAACCCCAAAACAGAGAGTAAATCGGAAGGGCGGAGAACACATTACGCAGTGTTGCAACACGCAGGAGTCTCGAGACTCACAGGGATTATGGAAATGTACTTGGGAGTCCAGGGAGAAGCCGAAAGATCACGCCAGCCAAGGCATTAGGGTTTAACAATCACAGGCGGTTGTCACAATCACTTCCAGAGTTCCAGCAGGATCAATCAAAGCAGGAGCCCTGCCAAAGTCAAAAAGGGGTGGAACCCACGGCAGCGCCACCCACACGCGGCGGCGGGCACCAAGCAAGCAGCACCTAAGCTGGGCAGCACACTCAGCCCTGAATCAGTGAGAGGCAGACCCCAGGTATAGCCGGCTGTAAAGCCAGGACCATGACGGGACCAAGTAGGTCCACCCCCAACCAACCCAAAGGCCGAAGCACGGCACCCGCCGTAGCACTCTACTCAGCTACCGCACCACACCCGCCACTGCGCGCGTGTGGAGCCACCTCCCTCCTAGGGTGTGCTACTAGCCCCGCTTCCGGTGGTCTGCGGGAGGGCTGTTTGGTCCCTTCATGGTTTTATACCTTGGGTCCGCCCTCTGGCCATTTGAGGGGCTGGGTGTGCAGCCTGCACAGTGGTGCTGCTTGCTTGGCGCCCGCCACCAAGTGTGGATGGCGTTACCGTGGGCTACTTGTAGCTTGACCTTTTGTGGGCCTTGAGCCTTGATTCTCTAAGTCCCACTGGAGCTTTGGAACCGTACGTGTGACCGCCAGAAGTGGATTGTAAAACTCTCATCATCATCCCTCACCCCTCCCTCAGGGGTCTAGGATGTCTTGTTCAGAGTGAGTCCGCCGTCCACCACTCCAATAAAGGGGTGGGTCGGGCCCACCACAGCCGCCCACCCGCGCGGCACCACGCCACCCTCGGCGAAGGAGGCCAGCGCATCCCACAGCTCAGTCGTCGCCAGCTCCCCCGCGTGCGCGGCCGCCGCCACCGCCCACCCCAGCGGCAGGCTGCAACAGCCACACCTGGCAGCATGTGAAGACCGGAGTAGGGGCAGGGAGGGCAGCAGCAACCGCCACCACCACTGCTTCCGCCACCAGACACCCACAGAAGCAGTGCGCACGCCATGCCGTCGCTGGCGGCCCGTCCTCCTTACGGCACCGCCACCTGCACGGGCACTCGGGCACGCTCAGCGCAGCCTGCTTGTGGAAACCAGTCACCCACAGCCGCCAGATGGGCCTCCTTGCGGGCATTGGGGAGCGGCACCCGCCACAGCGCCGGCACCGCCGCCTTCAGGCCGCGCAGCCCCGCGCAAACCTGCACGTCGGTCGCGCGGGGGCTTAACTAAGCCCCCCCCCCCCGTGCGGCCCGTGGTCCAGCGCCAGAGCCGTCTCCACCGTGGCCGCCCGCCGCACCTGCCGCTCGTCCACCACCGCTCGCAGCTGAAGCGCCACCGCCAGCTTGCACATCAGCTTCCCCACCACACCCGGGCCATGCGCAAACCCCACCCACCGTGGCTCACCCGTGGCGCTGCCCCGCGCAGGCAGGGGAGCAGGTCCGGCAGCTGTGGAGCGCAGGCCAGGCCGCCCACGCTGCCAGCCAGCCGGCGTGATGCCACTTGGCAGCTGCCGGCCTACCAGCCGTAGAATTTCCACAACGGCTGCGCACTCGCCTGCTCTGGGGAGGGGGCAGAGCTGGCGGAGCGGCCTGAACGCAGTGAGGCCACCAGCCACCGCCTCGACCCAGGCAGCGGGCAGCGCCGCAAGCACGGGACCAAGCAAGGGACCAGGGTTTATTTTGTTTACAATTATTGCGTTCGTGTGGGTTCGAGAGTAATGCGGGTCGAGAAAATATGTGTCTGGTCAAGGTCACCATCAAGGGGGTGCATCGAGGGAGGGTCGCACCAACGTGGGTCAAGGCTGAGGGAGGTCAAGGGAGGTCGCACAAAAGGGACTTAAAAGGAAGGTTAAAACGGGTCGCACAACGGGGATGCAAGTGGGGTTGCACCAAAGGAGGTCAAGGCCAGTGCAACGTGTCTCCAAGGGGAAAGAGGAGTGGGCGCCCAGGGCCTCGCAGCTGGCCTGCACCACAGCCTCGCGCTTGCTGGTGTACGGGTGGATGCAAGCGCTCTCGTGCACGGGTGCTGCACGCGCTCTCGTACCCTCTCTCCCCGCGCACGCTCTCGCTCTCAATAGAAGCCCAAGCCCGATGCCTCGCGCTGTCGCTTGCCCGGTCGTGCCATTTCTGAGTCCGCCACGGCCTTGAGTCCGGCACAGAACACAGCCGCGTCGTATGCGCCGAGCCCGTGCAGGCTCAGGCGCTCCTCCCGCCGAGTGCTGGGAGCGTGCATGCGGGAGCAGGGAGTGGCGCACGCACCGTCGCCACCATTGCCAGTTCCAGGGCCAGGGTCAGAGCCAGAGCCACAGGCGTCGCTGTCGTTGCTGCCCGTTGTTGCAGGCATTGCTGGTTGGCTGGTAGTGGTTGTCGGCAGCCAGCACTCAAACTTTATCGAGAAGCGCGCTCCCGCTGGAATCCCCAGTATGCGGCGCACGTCACTCTCGAACGCCTCCTTGCCTCCCGGCCCGGCCCGCGCACGCACCACGTACTCCGCCTCACCAAAGTGGATTTTGATGAGGGGCTCAGCAGTGAAAGCCATGCGAGGGACGTCGCCGCAGGCTGGCGACGCGCGCGCGGCGAGCACCTGTGCGTGGGTGGGTGGGTGAGTGTGGCAGTGGCAGTGGGAGTGGGAGTGGGAGTGGGAGTGGGAGTGGGAGTGGGAGTGGGAGTGGGAGTGGGAGTGGGAGTGGGAGTGGGAGTGGGAGTGGGAGTGGGAGTGGGAGTGGGAGTGGGAGTGGGAGTGGGAGTGGGAGTGGGAGTGGGAGTGGGAGTGGGAGTGGGAGTGGGAGTGTGTGTGTGGAGGGGACGCGGTGGCAGGGCACTGCTCTGGGCCCGTCTTTGTTTGCATCAAAGTTATGCTAGGGACCATTTTGTGTGAGTGTGTGTGCGTGTGTGTGAGCGTGTGTGTGCATGTGACCCACGGCAGTTTGCGCACCTCGCGGTAATCGGGCAGACAAGCATCACAGAATCTACAGTGCGACTCCTCCCTGCGCGCGTGAGGAGTGCATGTCATGGGTCAGTAGATGGTGTACAGAGGCACGCGGATGGGTGATGATGGGACAACACCCCATGGCCATGTCACGCCCCATGCCGTAGCGCTGCGGGCGCTAAGTCTAGCAGTTCGTGCTTTCGAATGCGCCGAGGTTTGCGCCCAGGCATGTTTGCGAACGCGAGCAGGGTCGATACGCGTGCCGACGAAATGTATCGTTTTTCCGCCTCACCGCTTCCCCGCCTGGTTCAGCTGCCACCGTGCCCAGCACCGTGCGTGGGCGAATCGTGCTGGACATGCACACGGGGCCTCGAGTGGGTTCTGCCCGCCCTCATCATCGCCCAAACACACCCAGCACACGGACGCCTCATCTTCGGGCGTGGAGGTGGAAGGCGAGCACATAGTTGCGGGTATGGTGAATGAGATGGTGCGTGGATGGTGAATGAGATTGTGCGTGGGATGGTGATGAGATGATGCGGGGGTCACGTCAAAGTGTGGGGGGGGTCTCTCAGTATTCTCGGCCAGCACCCCGCTTGCTGGAGGGGCGGGGGGGGGAGGGGGGGAGGAAACCTCCCAGCAATAGCCGACCAAAGGGGGCGGGGGCAAGGCCCCTGCATCGCAGCCCAGGTGAGTCATGTCGCGGCAAGCGACATGCGCACGGTGACAAGGCGTACCTACCTGCCTCTTGCAACCAATTGAAACTGGGCAGTGCGCAGTGCAGTGCCATTCAGTCTGCACCCATTCAGACTGCACCTTGAAATCCAAACCGCTGGTCTCTGAGTCTGAAGAATTTTGCGTCACTGCTGCATTCCCTCTCCCAGAGCTCTTCAGCCCAGCTGGCATCCCACATGAGTGGATCCCCCGTGACCGAGTTGGCTGGGCCCGACTCCCCTTCCAGTTGTGGCGGCCCACTGTGGGCACAGATTGCGCTTGCTGGTGGGAACCTCGTTTTTGCCCACTGCGCTGGTGATCGGCACTATCCCCTTACCCTCCCAGATGCGATTGCCGTTTCCATCGGCGTGACAAAGGTGCCTCCACATCTTCCTCTCGCGCTTCCCGCTGTCGCCGCCTGCTTGCATACCCTGTTGTTGCACCCCTCCCTCCATGCCACCACCACACCAGGTACAGTGGCTGCTACGCGCATTGCCCGTCAAACGCATCAGGCGGTGACGTCTTCCTCTTTCGCCTCCGGCTGCTGCTGCCCGCACCCCATACCCCTGCCACACCTCCTAACGCCACAGCGGCTGCTCTGCGCAGTGCCTGCCAAGCACATCAGACAATGGCGCCCCTCCATCCATGCCACCATTGCACCAGTCACAGCGGCTGCCACATGCAGCGCCCGCCAAAGGCATCAGCCCCGTGCCTTCCGTTGCTGCTGCCCACACCCCACCCCCCGGCCTACTCCCACCAACTGCCGCAGCGGCTGCCACGGGTAGTGCCCGCCAAACACATCAGACAATGTCAGCTGTTCAATTCCGCCGCCTTGTGCCGCCGCAAACGCCCCAGATGCTGCCATCAGGTCCCCCTCTGACATACCACCCGTGCACCACAAACAATCACAGCGGCTGCCACGTGAACTGTCCACCAAACGCATCCAGCGGTGGCGGCACAGCTTCCTTCCTCTTGCGCTTGCCACCGCCAGCGCCAGTGGTCCCGTTGCCGTCCCCTCCGACGCCGCCACCAGCACTCCTGCCACCGGCCTGCGGCTTGCGTGGTGCCTGCGGCTTGTTGCGTGGTGCCTTGCCTCCAGCGGGCTCCTTCGGGAAGGGGGAGGAGGGGGTGGCGTTGGGAGGGAAGGAGAGAGATGCGGAGACAGGGAGGGGTCCCGTTTGTGCACCAACACTTGTTGCAGTATGCATCCTGGCAAGTGCTTGCAACCTTGTATCTCCCGGCAGGCCGTACTGCCTGCCTCAATGCATTCACTGACTGACTGACTGACTGACTGACTGACTCTCTCTCTCTCTCTCTCTCTCCCCCTCAATCATCGATTAATTTACCTTGGATCCCGCGGCAGGGCGTGCTGCCTGCCTCGCAGCTGCTGCAGACTGATCAGCGGCCGGTGGTGCCATCGCAGGCACGTGCAGGGGCGGGCGCCTTGTTGCGGCAGGTGGGAACAGCGGCGGGGGGCGGTGGGGAGGACCTGGAGGCGGCGGAGGTGGGGGCAGCTGCTGCTGTGGCGGGGGCGGGGGCGGGGGTTGGAAGAAGCGACCTGGCTGCTGCTGCTGCTGCTGCTGCCCCCACTGCCGCTGCTGCTGCTGCTGCAGCGGCTGCGGCGGCTGTGGCGCCTGCTGGAGTGCGGGTGCGACCACTTGCGGCCAGCCGGCGAACATTGGCTGCCTGCTGCCCTGCTGCTGCTGCTGCCGCTCCTGCTGCTGCTGCGGTGGCGCCTGTCCCCAGTCATGATGTGCGTCTTCCGAAGCAGGCGGCTGCCACTGCTGCTGCTGCCCTGCCACCGCCTGCTGCCGCTTCTGCGGCGGCTGCCTGGATGCCTGCTGCTGCTGCTGTGCAGGTGGCCGCCACTGTTGCTGCTGCTGCTGCTGCTGCTGCTGCTGCTGCTGTTGTTTCTGCTGCTGTTGCTGCTGCTGCTTCGACGCCCCCTGCGCAACCTCCTGCTGCCCCTCACCATCGTCCTCCTCCTCCCAGGAAGACAGCCAGGAGTTGTCATCGCTCGAGCGAGGCAGCTCCCCACCACTCACCGGCGCTGACGCCACTGCTGCGGGATGCTCCCCAGGGAAGAAGGGCGGTGCACCACCACCGCCCTGCCTCGCACGCTGCTCCGCACCCCACCATGGGTTGTCCCTTGGGTCAGCCTGGTCCATGAAGTTCCTGCGTGGCGGCAGCTCCTGCTGCTCCTGCTGCTCCCGCTGCTCCCGCCGCTCCTGCTCCTGCTGCTCCCGCTGCTCCTGCTCCTCCTGCTGCTCCCGCTGCTGCTGCTGCAGCTGCCTCACCAGCAGGGGCGGAGGCTGGCTCGCGGCAGCGTGTGCAGACACTGGCACCGGCAGCACAGGCGGCATCACCAAGGGCGCCTGCCGGAATTCTGACGCCCAGTTGGCGCCACCACCACCGCCCCCGCGCCCACGCTCCACTGGCTGCGGCGGCGTCAGAGCGAGCGGCGCTGGCGCGGCCTTCCGCGACGAAGGTATCGCCTGACGCGTCACCACCACCTGCGTGTGCGCGCGCATGATTCGTGCGTGAGTGTGCCTGAGGTGGTGCTCACAGCGCAAACGCAAGACACAGATGGGCTTGTGCAGTGCAGGGAGAGGCTCACAAGCAAGGCTGGTGTGGCACATGGGGTGGGGTGGGGGGGCTGGGTGCCACCCACAGTCCAGCGTCTGATGACAAACCACTGATGGTGGCCGTGATGGTGATGGCAGTGGCGATCGGCAGGCATGAGCTTCCTCCCTCCCTTGTCCTTGATCCAGGCAGTGCCGCCTGCCCAATCATGACAACGGCCCGCCTTCCTGCCCTGCCCACAGATCTTGTTTCCCCTGACCACGCGCCCGCAATTGCATCCCTCCACTCGTTCATATCATGTGGTGTCCCTGGCAGCTTCTATGCAACTTCTTTTGCAGCTGCCACGCGTATTGCGTGCAGAACACACAGCAACAACATGAAGCCTGAAGCCTGAAGCCTGAAGCCTGAAGCCTGAAGCCTGAAGCCTGAAGCCTGAAGCCTGAAGCCTGAAGCCTGAAGCCTGAAGCCTGAGGCTTGGGACCTGAAGCCTGAAACTTGAAACCCGAAGCCCGTAGCGCACCTGATCTCTGATGAACGTGTTGGGCGAGTGCTGCGTCACGCGGTCGATGGTGACCGTCTCGTGAAGCATCGCCGCCTTCATCGCGTGAAAAGGCAGCTGGGCCCCTCTGCCATGCCTCCTACCATCACCGCGGCTGTCGCCGCTGTCGCCACCACCGCTCTTGTGCTCTGAAGGGGAGGGGTGGGGCACCCAGGAGGGCTGCCTGCCAGCGGCGTCTGCCACGTGGCCTGCTGCGTGCTGCTGCTGCTGCTGCTGCTGTGCTCCGATGCAGTCCACCTCATCATCCGAGGGCTCCAGGTGCGTGTCAGCCGGTGCCTGCTGCTGCTGCTGCTGCTGCTGGCGCTGCTGCTGCCCCTGCGCCTGCTCCTGTTGTTTCTGTCCCTGTGCCTGCACCCACGGCTGCTGCTGCCCCTGATGTGTCTGCGCCTGCTGCCCCTGCCGCCCCTGTGCCTGCTGCCCCTGTGCCTGCTGACCCCACTGTCGCTGCTGACCCTGCTCCCATGGGTGCTGCTGCTGCCCCTGCTGCCCATGCTGCTGCTGCGGCAGCGGCACTCGCTGCTGCCCCTGCGCTTGTGCCTGTGCTTGCGCCTGCGCCTTCCGCGCCATTGACGACTCCAGCTGCCTCAGTGCCACAGCCTCCCTCGCATCATTCAGCTCTGCCTCTGCATCCGTCAGGCGCACACGCAGCACCTCCACGGCCTCGCCTCTGCTTGGTGGAGCGCCTGACGCAGCTGCTGCCGCAGTCGCAGCGGCCGTCTCCACACGAAGGCGCTCCTGAGCTGCCCCAAGTGCGGCCTGATTGTGAGCGAGCCCTGCCTCCAGAGCTGCGATGCGGTAATTGGTAGGTTGTTTATGAGCAGAGGATTTGAGGTGTGTGCTGCCTCCAATGCATGCTCTGACTGACCCCGCCTGTTTGCCATATCTGCCTCGGCATCAGCAGCTATGATCTCAAGCAGTGAGGCAACACACGCCGAAGGTCCAAGGCCCATCAAAACTTCCCCATTCCCTCTTGCGCCTGTGTTGCCCCACCTGCAACGTGCTGTGCCTCTCCTGCGACGTGCCTTGCCTCTGCCGCCCCCACGGTGTCCTGACCACTCGCGCCGGCTGGATCAGAGGCGAGTGATTCGCGCAGCTCCGCCTGCTTTGACGCCACCAGCTGTCGCCACTGACCGGCCTCTGCGCTGGATTGCCGCTCCCTGCATGCGTCAGGGGGGTCGATCAATATCACATACGAGCTCTGCTGTTTGTGCAGAGATAGCAGACACAGGGGTGGACGGGCAGGTGCAGCATGCTGGAGACCGCGGCCCACCACATCCCACTCCCACCACATCCCCCTCTCACCTGTCTGCTACCGAAACCATGTTCATATCCCTGGAGAGGCCATCCACCAGAGCCTCTGCCTGGGTTGCGGCGAGCAGCATGTCTGCGCGCCTCTGCTCCAGCTCTGCCTGTAGGCGACAGGGCATGGTGCATGTGCACTGCGTTTGTGCATGCACACGCACGGCACCTGAACACACGCACGTGCACCATTCGCAAGTGGCACACCTGCAACCGTGCCACCGTCTCCTGTGTTGACGCGGCCAGCGTCTGCCTGCTACCGGTCAGCACGGCCCCTGCCTGCCTCGTCGCGCGCACGCTGTGCAGCTGCTCCGCTGCGTCGCCAATCGAAGCAGCCAGGCGGGCCTGCTCTGCGCACGCTGCTGCACTTGCTTCGTTGGTGGTGTGCACGGCAACCTGCAGGCGAGGCAGGGCAGGGCACGTCGCAGGCAGGGCGCTCGTATGCTGCATGGTCGCTGCATGCATGCGCCTGCCAACGCTGCGCGAATAGCCGCTGCATGCACTTCACCAGTGGGTCAGGTGCTAAATGAATCCCCATGAGGCCGTGCTCTATCTCTCTGCCCCTGCCCCTGTAGCAAGCCTCTGCTTCTGCCCACCTGGCAGCCTCGAATGCTCGCGTCCAGGGCATCCAGCTGGGCCTTCACCGCAGCAATCCCAAAGTCGATCCTGTTGGGACCCACTGACGTCATCGTGACGAATAGCCGTCGGCTGCGTCCGTTGGTCCAGCGGCATTTTATACGCAATCGGCCCACACCTGCAAGATCCACACGTTCGCTGGACTCCCTCTTCCTTGCAATCGACGTTCATAGAAGACGCAGACGCTCTACAAGCACCACGATCGATAACTGGGAGAGAGCTTCTGCCTGTCGAGGACAGTCCTAGGCTGGAACCTGGAACCGCGCGCACTCGTCTTCCCTGAGCACCAGACGTGGCAATGTGTAAGTGGTGACGGATCAGAGAGATCAGGTGATGCCATGCGATCTGCTCGCACACAAACGCTCCTGATCATGGGCTGCATGCTGATTTCCGCCTCACGCTTGGCACCACGCACACGCTGCTGCGCCTGCATGCTCCCTGATTCTAGGTGGATGGAGGTTCTCGGGGGGCACATGGTTTCATATGATGTCAGTGGTGGATAAAGTGGTGCATGGTTGGCCGCGCCCACGCACGCGCACGCGCGTGCCAGCCCCAGGACTGCCGCGAAGCTCGTGCCAGAGTGGGTGACACACGAGCAAGCGCTGCCTCGGGGCGGCCTGTGCCACGCGAACCGCGCATCCACGTTGCTGTAACATATGTGTGTGTGCCTGTGTGCACGCGTGTGTGTGTGAGTGCGTGTGTGTCCGTGTGTGTTTTCCCAGCAGGTGGACACGCGGCCGTGATCTGAGCAGCACACTCGGCTATGTCCCTCAGTGACAGGGCTTGTTGCTGATGATGTGTCCCCCTGAGGGACTTCGCACTCACTCCATCACCCATCCACACCGCGCGACACTCGAACTCTCTCGCTGAGGGACTCGCGTTGTCATCGGTGCCCGTACTTGGCCTTGGCCGCATCCACTCCACCACAATGGCCGCCGTTCACCGCACGGAGCAGGTAAGGACGCAACAGGCTCGGGGGGGTTGAGGAGGGGCTCTCGCGCGCCCCAGGGGCTGGCTCTCCTCCGCGTTGGGAGAGCATGTTGCAGTGCTGGTGTCGTGTGTAAGAAGTGTGCACCAGCTGTGCTTCGTGCCTGTCTATGTAGCCACAAACTGACACAAACTGCGATCTGATCCCATGCCCACAGGAGCGCGTGGACGACATGACGATGAAGATCAAGGTGGGTGGGCGTCGTGGAGGGCAGTGGCGCGGTCAGGGGCGGGAGGGGAGGGGAGGGGAGCTTGAGGGGGGAGCGGCTTCAAAGTGCACACGAACACGGGGGTCTGACTCACCCTGCCTGCCTGCAGCCGCAAAAGGCCCCACCCCGCGTTGTACAGATGTAACGCACGCATGCTGCCACTAAAGTACTATGCGACGTGCTCGCGCTCCTACACCACCCACGCAGAACCCCAACGTCGTGGGCTCCGGCTTCATATCCTTCCCGCCCCAGCAGCGCTTTGGGTCGCCCTTGTTGGTACAGCCGCCCACGATCTCGGTGAGTGCGTGGGGCGTGTGTGTGTGTGTGTTGTGTGTGCAAGGGCAGGGAGAGGGGCGCATGCGCCATGCGGCTGGCATGCGACATGCATGCACGCATGCTACCACGCATGCCCGCGACTGTGGGCCTGGCCCTCCTTCCCATCCCCTCTCCCCCACCCCTCCTCGCACCCCCACCTGCCACGCCACCATGCGCACAGCATCTGGAGTACCCTGAGGAGTGGAAGGGCCAGGCGCCGGCTCCGGGCCCCCCCCGCCCGCCCGGCGCTGTTGCCGCTCGCCCGCCCCCGCAGTATGCGCCTGCCGCTCCTAGGCCGGCAGCGCCCGCGGCAGGGTATGCGCCCCAGGCTGGCGCACGGCCGATGGCCCCGGCGGTGCGTTGCGGGCGTGCGTGCCGTGATGCGTGACTGGCTGCGCACGCGCGAGGGCTGCACCCGCGCACTCCGGGCGCACGTGCGTGCGTTTGTGTGCACGACAGGCCCGCCCCGCCACAAGTAACGACACGCCTGTTGCTACCGCAGGCCAACGGCTACGCGCCCGCGCCCGGGCGCTCCATGCCTGCTGCCGGCCCCGGCCGCGGCGCGCCCGCGCCCGGCCGCGGTGCCCCCGTCCCCGGCCGCGGCGCGCCCATGGCGGGACGCGGAGCGGCACCCGCCCCCGGTCGCGGCGCGCCTGCCCCCGGCCGCGGCGCACCCGCCCCCGGTCGCGGCGCGCCCGCTCCCGCAGGGCCCGCTGCCCGTGCTCAGCCCAACGCCGCTGCTGCGGCCGCTGCCGCTGCTGCCGCCGCTGCTGCTGCTGCCGAGCTGTCGAGGAGCCTGGCTGCCAAGGCGGCAGTTGAGGCGAAGCTGGAGGAGGAGGCCGCGGGTGAGCGGCAGGGGGGGGGGGGGGGGCGCCCGCACACACCGACACACCCGAACGTGTTTGTGGACCGGGGGGGGGGGGTCTGCCTCTCGCCCTGTCTCTCTCTGTCTTCCTCTCTCTCCCTCTCCCTCCCTCTCCCTCTCCCTCTCCCTCTCTTTCCCTCTCTTTCTCTGTCTCGCCCCCTCACGGTCTGTCTCTCTCCACAGGAGGCCGGCACCGTAACCGAGGGCTTACACACACACCTCCTGCACACACTAGCACGGTCTGTCTTCCTCTGTCTACCTCTCTCTCTCTCTCTCTCTCTCCCTCCCTCTCTCTCACTCTCCCTCTCTTTCTCTCACTCTCTCTGTCTCTCTTCCTCTCTCACGGTCCGTCTCTGCACAGGAGGCCGGCACCGTCACCGAGGGCCTGCACGCACACCTCTCCTGCACACACCAGCACGGGGCTTGTGTCCAGGCAACGGGCTCTTGCCTCTCAAGCATCAAAACAACGCACGCCCACGACACGCGCCCTCACGCACGCGTATGTGCACGCCCCCCTACGTGACCCATAGATCAGAGCCCCAAGGTCTCTGCCACCACCCCCTGCTAACAGCAGGGGGTGGTTTACAAAAGACTTAGTCTCTTGGTTAGCAAAATAACCAGCTGGTTCTTTTGAAGCCAGCGGAGGTTTTGGAGTTGTATTATTTTGAATAGTCAAGGCTAAGAGCTCGCACGCCCCCCCCCTCCCTCCGAACAGCCGCCGACGACAAGAGTGGGATGTCGGCCGCGCAGAAGAAGCGGCTGCGCAAGAAGATGCGCGACAGCAAAGCATGAGCGAGCGCGTGCAAGAGAGGGGGGGCGTGCGCCGTGCGGTCGTGGCACGCGGTTGCCTGCCTGCCGGCGCGCGCGGGGATGCGCAGCAGCGGGCTGGCGGGCGGTCAGGCAGGCAGCTCTTGCTTTGCTTGCCGACTGAATGTGCGTGAGGAGACGACGGGCAACGCGCAAGCGCATTCATTGGCGTGGTCCTGTTATTTGGCGCACTCAAGAGAAGACGACGGACGGACACGCGAGAGCAGGGCGTGACGGCACGGGGCAGCAGCTCAGCTGACTCGAGTGGCGGTGACGATGGCGGGCGTGTGGACGCCCCACCGCATGGCGGGCGTAGCATACATCTTGTAATAGCGTGCCCCCCACCTCCTGCAAGAGAGAGACCCCCCCCCAAGAGAGAGAAATTATATTTCGGTATGAACTCCACACCCTTCCCACACGTCTCCCTGCCACCGCCTTGCCAGGCTGAACCATCCGGATCGCGATCCGCCGTAAGGTGCGTTTGATTGCGCGCGATCGTGGGGACTAAATACTGTATCAGTTGGCCCTGGGAATTAGTCTGATTCGTCGCCGCTCTTGACCCTGCGCACAGCCGCCCCATCACGGCGCTTGCCGTCTGACACTCCCGTCGCGCCGATCGCAGGCACTGAGGGGGCCGTCACCATCCACCTGCTCGCCACGGAACAGGCGTAGTGCTGATCACGCGTCACGCTCGCACGGACGCTGCGTGAGCAGCCCTCTCACTACCGAGTGAGGAGCCCAGTGGTGTAGACCACCACATGGCGAGCCACGGCAGTGCCCTCGCAGGGCTGGTGCTGCGGGCTGCCGCGCTGCATGGCCCCAGCATGCCAGCAGCTGGTGCGGCACGCCGGCTGGCGATCAAAGCAGGTGGGGATTGGCCCAGACCTGGGCGGACGCGTGGTGCGCATGCGGGCGTTTGGGCGCGAGTGCAGAGAACCGCAAGGGCGTCGGGGCGATTGCTGCAATGCCCATGCGTCCCGCCATGCGCCCATCCCATGCGCCCATGCAGCACGCATGGGACGCACCCCAACTCGTACCCACCCCCCGTCCCACCCGCAGCTCCCCCTCCCCCGCCACCTGGCATGGGCAAGGGCAGCGGCCTGCCGCCGCCCCCTACCAGCGCATCCACGCCCGCACCACCGCCGCTCACCCAGGCCCCCCGCGCTGGCGGTGGCGGTGCCGGTGGCGGTGGCGGTGGTGGTGCCAGTGGGAGCATGGGAGGCCCGCCACCGCCGGTGGAGCACCCCGGTCGCGCGTCGCGCTTCAAGGTGAGCATGCGTTGGCTGCAAGGCCAACGACCCCTGGGAAGGGTTTTGGAGGTGATGATTTTGGATGTGATGATTTTGGAGGTGAGCATGATTTGGTTGCAAGGCCAGCGACCCCTGGGAAGGATTTTGGTGGTTCGTTCCCCCCCGGCTCCAGCAACTTTGACCGCTCTTACCAGGCACAACACATAGCAGGTGCCCACACAACGCATGCCAGTGCTGCTCTCAGCGAGACCTTTCCAACACACCCCTCCACCCCTCTCCCACCAAGTGGGTTGGTTTTCTGGGAAATGGGGAATCCGGCCCCGGGCGGTATACGGCCTGTGGGGGGATCACGGTGTAAGGCCGTGCGCGCTTGATCCAGAACTGCACAGCATGCACTGACGCCACACACACACACACACGCAGGCACCAGCGTTTTCGTTAGCCAACCCGCAGACCTGCAACAGCGGGTTCAGATTGTTACATTTGGGCTGGTGCTGCGGGTTGAAATTGCGTGAATTCCAGCCTCAAAAGTGTGAAACCGACATTTTCACACCCTTTTCGCTAAAACTCGCTGCCGGAGGGTTGAGAATGGGGAGTGAGCCGTGAGGCCCGGGTGGAGCCATCATTTTCCCAAGATCCTTAGCGGAACCACTGACACACACGCACAACCAACCAACCAACCAAGCGTTACATGAGGCCGTCCGCATGCACCGGCAATGCCTGTACTACTAACAGCAACACACCCCGGCAATTGTTACGAAGTCTGACCCGTGCACTGGGATGTCTTTCGAATAGCGGGTGACCAACCAGCGCCTGAATCGAGTGGATAGTACACGCACACACACACACACACTCACACACACGCACATTCTAGACTGCGCCAGCATCAGTTGGCTACGCGAGAGTCGTGCTCGCACATCAGCGCTTAACCCAGCACCACGCTGTACATCATACACTGACAACTCAACATGCACTCACACATACCCACACACCCACACACGCACACACACACACACGCATACACACACACAAACACACACATATACACACACAAACACACACACACACACACCTTGCCCTCCCACAGACCTCAGGTGGCTCACCACCCTGCTAAGCGTGCCTGCATGTGTCGTGCTGCACACACACACACACACGCACACACACACACGCACACACACCCTCCCAGTTCCTCGGCTGGCTCATCCCCCTGCTGGGCGTGCCCGCGGGTG
>VFSX01000343.1:0-37500 GCA_016618255.1 Chlamydomonas sp. UWO 241 | reverse complement strand
AAGCAGACGCAGAGTCTTTTTGGCCGCACAAACTCCAACTGACACTTCCACCCCAACCCCCTGCGCGTGTGTGTCCCCTCCCCTACACTCGACAGGCATATGCAGATGCAGAGTTCTTTGCGGCCACTCCCACACACGCCCCCCCCCCCTCGTGCACCCCTCCTTCCTCTCATTCCTCATTCGCTGCAGCACCCATCCCCCCCCACCCACTGCCTTATTTCCAAAGGCGCAGATGCGGAGGTCTTTGCAGCCGCACACACGCCTACCAACACACCTCCCCTCCTCTTGCCTCCGTTCACCCCTCCTCCCATTCTTTCTTCGGGCATCTGCCGACGCGCATGCATTCGCTGACGCACCCAGTCCCCCCCCCTCTCCCCCCCTCCCTGCCTTCTGTTCACAGTTTTCGGCAGACGCAGGGCTGTTCGCTGCCGCACCCACTCCACCCCACCCCCTGCCTTATTTCCACAGGCATCTGCCGACGCGGAGGTCTTTGCCGCCGCACTCACCCAGGCTGCTGCGTACGCGGAGGCAGCCCTGGCGGAGTCGCGCACACAGGTGCGTCAGTGTGTACCGTACTGCTCAATGTACTTCACGTTCAGAGTAGTTCACGGCAGCCAAAATTGCCGTTTTCAGCTTCCTAACGTCCCAGAGTTCACGGCAGCCCCGACTCTAGACCATGCTTCACGGCCCTGTTCACGGCACACAAAAAAATGCATGGGCACTGCATGGGCACTGTATGGGCTCGTTCTGACATGCTTCCTCTTCCGCGGGAGCGCCCTTCTTGCGAGGTTGATAGCCGCTGTCAGGCGACATGTACGGGCTTGGGTGTGAGTGAGCGGCGACGCGGTGCGAGTCCCACACTTTTCGCTTCCTGCTTGGGAGTTCACGGCGCCTCAGGCGCCAGACCCCTCTTCACGGCACAGTTCACGGCAGCCTGCCGTGAACTGTGACGTGAAGTACATTGAGCAGTACGGTATGCACCAGGGGTTTCCTCTGGGGCTGTCTGGCTGTTTGCTTTCCTGGAGAGGGCCTCCCGGACTCTCCGGTTTCTGGAGAGCTCCCCGGGTTTTCTCCGGTTTTGGCATTTCTTCCCATTTCTTAATTGTTTTTGCCGTTGTTCCAGCTGTTCCGAATGCCACTTTAGCTCCTCATCGGCCAACCGCCCTTTGTCCGGTCTCCTCATTGGAATCCGATCGGCAAGGAGAACCCTGGTATGCACGTGCCTGCATCTGATCACAGTCAGTTTAGTCAGCGTACAACACAGCGTACTTAGTTGCAGTGCCTCAGCGGCAGACCCCCCCCCCCCCGACACACACACAGGTGTGTGAGTGTGTGCGCGTGCATGCGGTCGATTTACGTGCTTGTGTGCGTGGTGTGTGAGTGTGTGTGGTGCTGGTGGTGGTGCGAGTGAGAGTGCAGCATTGCCACGCTGCGCCTGTTGTGCTCTCAACCACACTCCCTCACTCCCTCGCGCCTCTCGCTCAAATATGACACACACACACACACACACACACACACAGGTGTCCGCTGCCGACGCGCGCACAGACGACGTGCGTCGCGTTGCGACCGAGACTGCAGAGCGGTTCAGGGGTCTGCTGCGTCAGCACCAGGAGATGGCTGCTGAGGTGTGTATATGTGTATATGTGTGTGTGTGCGTGTGTGTGTTTGTGTGTGTGCTGAAGGATGAGGTGAGAGGGGGGTGGGGTAGGGGGCGCTGCACGGGTGGTTGCTCACCTCCATCACCGCGGTCGCCACCTCACAGACGCCCCGCGTGCGTGAGCGCGCACAAGCGAGCACATGCACAAGCAAACGCATGCACAAGCAAACGCATGCACAAGCAAACGCATGCACAAGCAAACGCATGCACCCGCAAACACACGCGCGCATGCACATGCACTGCCATGTTAATTTCACGCACAGGTCCATTGAGACATTGACGTGCATCATAGGTGCAGAAGCGCACGATGCCGCAGTCTGAACCACACACACACACACACACAAACACACACAAACACACACACACACACACACACACTATGTCAAACACACTGCACACCCCTTTCTAACTCCCACACGCACACGGGTTCGTGACATTGAGGTAAAGCAGGCTAAGAATCGCACGCACGTGCACGGTGCTCAAGTCACACCCCACCACACCCCACCACACACACACACACACAGTCTTCACACATTCTCTCCTCCCCCCACCCCCACACAGGTCCGAGGCATCGAGGTCCAGCAGGCCGAGAAGCGCACGGCGCTCAAGTCACCCCCCCACCCCACTCCACCACACACACACACACACACACTGTCTTCACACACTCTCTCCTCCCCCCACCACCACACACACACGCACACACACACACAGTCTTCACACACTCTCTCCTCTCCCCTCCTCCCCCCATCCCACACACAGGTCCAAGCCATTGAGGTGCAGCTGGCCGAGAAGCGCACGTTGCTCAAGTTACCCCACACAACACCACACCACGCACACGCGCACACACACATACACACCACATACACACAGGTCCGAGGCGTTGAGATCCAGCAGGCCGAGAAGCGCACGTCGCTCAAGTGCAACGAAACATGGCTGCAGGAGCGCGTGCAGCGCATTGGGCAGATTGATGACGTGAGTCCATTATGTTCTTTGCTTGTTGTGTGGGTGTGGGTGTGGGTGTGGGGGGTCTAGACATAAGTATTTTTTTTAACTTGTCCTTGAAGTCTCACGGCCACACATGCGACAAATTCAGCGAAGCGCGGCTGCAGGAGCGCGTGCAGCGCATTGGGCAGATTGACGACGTGAGTAAAAAAAATCTTTCCTTGTCGTGTGTGGGTGTGGGTGTGGGTGTGAGGGGGGGTCTTGACTTAAGGTTTCCACCTTATCCTTGAAGTCTCACGGGACACATGTGACAAGTTCAGTGATGCATAGCTGCAGGGGCGCGTGCAGCGCATTGGGCAGATTGATGACGTGGGACCATTCTGTTATTTGCTTGTTGTGTGGGTGTGGGTGTGTGGTGTGGGTGTTGCCGCAGTAGCACCACACACCAAACACCCTCACACACTCACCACCTCTCGCCCCCCCCCCTCCCTCACCCCCTGCCACCCTCCCCACAGCTGCGCCTTCAGCTCGGCGCCCTCAACACCGCACACGAGGCACGCGCATCGCAGCAGGCGGCCGCACACGCTTCACACGCGCTGTCGCTGTCAGTGCTTGGGCTTGGAGCGGCGCTGGAGGCGGGGCAGCCAACGGGTGCGTTGTGTGTGTATGGGTGTGTGCGTGTGTGTGTGTGTGCATGTGTGTGTGTGTGTGTGTGTGTGTGCGCGTATGCCTGGCTGTGTCGCAGCAAGCGATAGCGCACGCTTCACACGCGCCGTCGCTGTCAGTGCTTGGGCTCGGAGCGGCGCTTGAGGCGGAGCAGCCGACGGGTGCGTGTGTGTGTGTGTATGGGTGGGTGGTTGGGTGTGCGTGCGTGTGTGTGTGCATGTGTGTGTGTGTGCGTGTGTGCGCGCGTATGCCTGGCTGTGTCGCAGCAAGTGATAGCGCACGCTTCACACGCGCTCTCACTCTCTGTTCTCGCGCTCGGAGTGGCGCTTGAGGCGGGGCAGCCAACGGGTGTGTGTGTGTGTGTGGTGGTCGATTTTACAGTCTT
Organism: Chlamydomonas sp. UWO 241; assembly: GCA_016618255.1. Lineage (NCBI taxonomy): Eukaryota > Viridiplantae > Chlorophyta > Chlorophyceae > Chlamydomonadales > Chlamydomonadaceae > Chlamydomonas > Chlamydomonas priscui. The sequence continues at coordinate 33,850 of VFSX01000343.1, read as the reverse complement.
GTCGGACGCCTTTAATGGTGTATTAGACTTGTGCTTGCGCACTCAATCCCCGAGTGTGTGTGTGAGTGTGTGTGTGTGTGTGCGTGCGTGCGTGTGTGTGCGTGTGTGTGTGTGCGTGTTATGGTTGTGTGTGTGTGTGTGTGTGTGTGTGTGTGTGTGTGGTTGGTCACCCGTCTTTCCAAAGACAGCTCAGTGCACGGGTCAGACCTCGTGACAGACCAGCTCACAGGCCCATCTTCCCTTCGACCACCGCCACCACACAGGCGCCCTCACACAGATAACACTCATATGATTCCACTCTTATGATTGGAATCACTCTTACGTACTGTCTGACTGACGCCCACCACCACCCGCACCACCACCACCAATCAGGTGCCCACACCACCACCCTCTTACCACCCACCACCACCAGCACTACCCACCCACCCACCCCACCCTTCCACCACCCTCTTACCACCACCACCCTTCCACCGCCACCCTTCCACCACTGCACAGGTGCCCTCACCGCTGCGCTTCGATCTGCTGGGTCTGCGCGCGGGGGTCCCGATGCGCGCGTTGTGGCCGCAGCAGCGGGCGCGCTGCCGCAGGTGTGTGTGTGTGTGCGCGTGTGCGTGTGTGTGCGTGCTCCGAGGAGGGGGGGGATTGTTGTGCTGTGCTGTGTCACTCCCATTCCACTGGGTCTGCGCGCGGGGGTCCCGATGCGCGCGTTGTGGCCGCAGCAGCGGGCGCGCTGCCGCAGGTGTGTGTGTGTGTGTGTGTGCGCGTGCGCGTGTGCGTGTGTGTGTGTGCTCCCGGGGGGGGGGCTTTGTTGTGATGTGCTGTGCCGCTCAGATTCCCCTGGGTCTGCGCGCAGGGGTCCCGATGCGCGTTGTGGCCGCAGCCGCAGGTGCTGCCACAAGTCTATGGCTGTGGCTGTGGCTGTGTTCCGGGGGGGGGGGGGGCTTGCTGTGCTGTGCCACTCGTAATAGTGCACACATGGGGGGAAGGAGGGGCACACGCGCGTTGTGGCTGTGCTGTGCCACTGAGTAATACACGCATGGTGTGCGCGTGTGCTGTTCTGTGCCACTCAACTCTCTCACTCACGCTCACGCACACACACACATCAGCCCCTCCCTCCCGCCCGCCTGCCCTCCCGCCCGCCCGCCCGCCCTCCCGCCCTCTCACCCTCCCTCCCACCTTCCCTCCCACCCTCCTCCACCTTCCCTCCCACCCTCCCTCCACTTCCCTCCCACCTTCCCTCCCACCCTCCACCTCCTCCTCCCTCCCTCCCTCCTCCCTCCCTCCCTCCTCCCTCCTCTCTCCCTCCTCGCTCGCTCCCTCCTCCCTCCCTCCCCCCTCCCTCCCTCCCTCCTCTCGCTCCCTCCCTCGCTCGCTCGCTCGCTCGCTCCCGCCCGCCCTCCCTCCCGCCCTCCCTCCCACAGGGCCCCGCATGAGTGGTCTGCAGGCGCGCAGCAGCCTGGAGGTCCAACGTTCTGCGCACACACAAGCGCACTCTCTCACACACTCTCACACACACTCACACACACACTCACACACACACTCACACACACACACATGCTCTCTCTCTCTCTCACACACACACACTACCACCCACCATAGGGCCCCGCTGGCATGAGCGGCCTGCAGACGCGCAGCAGCCTGGAGATCTGTGTGGCGCACATACAAGCCCGCTCTCTCTCACACACTCCCACACACACTCATGCACACACGCGCACATGCTCTCTCTCTCTCTCTCTCACACACACACACACCCTACACACACCACAGGGCCCCGCTGGTATGAGCGGCCTTCAGACGCGCGGCAACCTGGAGTGCGAGTTCCGGCGCACACGCGACGTGCTCTCGCAGGTGTGGGGGTGTGATTGTGTGTGTGTGTGTGTGTGTGAGTAATTGCATGCGTGTGTGGGTGGGTGTGGGTGTGGGTGGGTGTGCTGGGCAGCATGGGCAGCATGGGCAGCGAGCACTGCCGTGATGGTCGGCTGCAGGCAAACTCTCACAGTTTTTTGAACATCCAACATCCGCCCGGGTCACGTCAATCCTACGTGCCTCAGGATGCGATGGTCGTGTCAGGGACGCTGCTCACCCACATGGCACTCAGACGATCTCGTTTGGCCCCGCTTGCGTCCAGCAGCTGCCCCAGTCTAGCACGCTCAACCTTGACTCACACCCCGGGGTCCTCCGGGCGCGTACATGTAGGGGGGGGGGGTATGAAATCGTTGGGGGTATGAAATCTTCCGTTGAAGTTCCCCAGCCCTTGGCGCTGTTAGGGGCTCTCCCCCCATCCCCCCTTCAGTGGAAACATGGACGACACATATATAAAGGCCTCCCGAAGTGGGGGGGGGGGGCATGGGAGGGGTGTTGGAGGCCATGGTAGCAATCGACTGGGGGGGGCGGGTGAAAAATGTGCCTCAGCTCACCATCCCCATGCAACAGTTACGGATTTACGCTGCGCCGCGAGTCGCACGCACGTGTGCACCTGGTTCCGCTGCGACTTACCCTCGCGCTCGCGCACCACACTCTGATGATGCATGGCGGTGTCTCGATGCGTGCGTGCGCAGCTCTCCTACTTCCCTGGCAGCAGCAGCAGCAGCAGCAGCATGCTGGCTATCCTAAACCCTTGACCCATGCATGCATGCGTGCGCAGCTCTCCTACTTCCCTGGCAGCAGCAGCAGCAGCAGCAGCAGCAGCAGCAGCATGCTGGCCACTCTTAACCCCTACACCCATGCGTGCATGCGTACGCAGCTCTCCTACTTCCCTGGCAGCAGCGGCGGCATGCTGGCCACCCTTAACCCTAAACCCATGCGTGCATGCATGCGCAGCTGTCCTACTTCCCTGGCAGCAGCAGCGGCATGCTGGCGCACGCGGTCGCACGCACGGCGGTCGCGCTCAAGTTCGACGAGGGGCCTGCGGTGAGTGAGACAGAGCGATGGGATGGGGGGGGGCAGGGAGAGGGAGAGGGCAGGGTGGCAGACGGGCAGGCACAGACAGACAGGCAGACGGACGGACAGACAGACAGACAGACAGACAGACACGGACAGACAGACAGACAGACAGACAAGACAAGACAAGACAAGACAAGACAAGACAAGACAAGACAAGACAGACAAGAATGACTGACTGACTGACTGACAGACTGACAGTCAGACGGACGGACGGACGGACCGACGGACCGACGGGCAGTCAGAAAGACGGACGGACAGCGCCAAGAGGGGAGGGTCGTGTCGGTCACCCACCCACCCACGCACACCTCCCCTCCCCCCCCCTCCTCCCTTGCAGGTCCGCATCATGCGCGAGGATGCGGCTGCGCTCGCGGGGTCCCCGCAGCCGGCGCGCGACGCGCCCGGTGGCGGCGGCAGCGCGCACGCGCGGCTCGCGGTGGCGGAGGCTGCACTTGCTGCAGGAGACCTGCGGGTTGCTGCGGGTGGGTGGGCCTACCGGCTGGGGGGCTGGGGAACTGGGGGACTGGGGAGCCGCCTCCCATCGCTTGTGCGTGTGTGTGCCACTGAAGCGGGGGACTGTCATGACAGTCACCCGCTTTTAAAGTGATTAGCCTGCTTGGGGGGAAGTGACCAAGGAAAGGTAAGCTTCTCCTTGGCTTCCAATTTTAATCAACCCTCTGATCGCACACCAGGGGCGGCGCGCCCCGACGAACGCTGCCTCCCCCTCATCCGCACCACCGTTCACCACCGCCGCCCTCACTCTCCACCCCCCAATACCCCTTGGCAGACGTCAAGGGCACGCCGCCGCTGCCCCCGAATCCCCTAACTTCCCTTCCCCCTTCCCTCCCCACAAAGGGCACCACCGCCGCGTCTCAATCCCCCCTTCTTCCTCCGCCTTGGGCACCACCGCTGCCCTCACTCAATCTCCTCCCCTTCCCCCGTCTACTCTCACTCCCTCCCCCCCCTTCCCTGCCTCCCTCACACCGCAGACGTCGTCGAGGCCGCTACCAAGGGCACCGCGGCCGAGGCGGCGGCGGCAGCGTGGGTCGCGGCCGCACGCGCGCGTGCTGCGGCCGACCAATCGCTCTCGCTGCTGCGCGCACACGCGACCGCGCTGGCGGCGAGCCTGGCGTGAAGGATAGTCTCGTGTCATGGCCTACTAGAGTGTTTGGTAGAGCTCAGGCAGGGCAGCAGTAGCGCAGCCTGCGTCGTGTAGTGGGGCCCGACGCCTCCTTGAGTGCACTCCGTGGCGGTTTGGCTTTTGTGTGCACGTTGACTCTGGACTGCACCTTCACCTTCACCTTCTGAGATGTGACAGGCAGAGGCAGAGGGCTTCGCGCACGTTGTCCCTTCGTGTCTCATCACCATCATCAGCATCATCACAAGTTTGGGAGGGGCTCGCTGGGTAGCCTATCCACAATCGGAGCGGACCGTGGTCATGACCAGTCAGTCTGAGCAACACCGCTGGGCTCTCTGCACCGGGTGTACTAAACCCTACACCCTAAAAAAAACTAAAACCCTAACCCCCAAAGTACCCCCCCTTCTAGAGTGCCCACTCTTCTGTGACAGCACGAGTCCCCCCCCCTTCCCCCCTAGACCCTGTCGCATCCTCGCTGTTTTGTTTGTGATTGGGTGGCTGGTCAAGGTTGAGAGGGGGGGGCTCCCTCAGGTAACGAAACCTTTCACCCCAGACAAAGTGTGTGGTCACAGCAGTCTGGACCATGCTTAGTCCAGAGGCTGAGTTCAGATTTCCCTCCCCACAGCATTCCAAGGAATCAGCGGGGGGGGGGGGGGGGGGGGCGTGTGCTGCGTAGACCCCGGACGGCAACGCGTCCACCTGCTGGGCTGCCCAACACAGCACGCACGCGAACGCGACACGCGTGCACACACGCAGTGCACACACGCGCCGCCGCATGCATGGTGTTGCCCGCGCTGGTACGCCGCACTCACTCGACCCCGGCTGAACGCCGCACGCACTCACGATCCCTGCCGACATTACACACCCCGCCCCCCTCCCAGTTTGCAGCAAGGCGCTGCTCTTATGCCTGCTGCTCGCATGCTCAGCAGGAGCTGCTCTGATGCTCAGCAGGCGCTCACATGCAGGCTGCTCTGATGCTGCCTGCTGCTCACATGCTCAGCAGGAGCTGCTCTGATGCTGCCTGCTGCTCGCATGATAAGCAAGAGCTGTTCTGATGCTGCTTGCTGCTCGCATGATCAGCAGCACGCGTGCGCACGTATTGGCGCTTATGCGATCGGCTCCAGTGCCTCGATCGTGACTATGCTGTTGCCGCGCACCACCTGCGGGGGCGGACACGGGTGTGTGTGCGCGTGCATCAGATTGGGAGAGGGGTCAGGGTTGGGGGATGGGGGGGTCACGCAGTGTGCGTGCTGCATGGGGCCTGCATGGGGCCTGCATGGGGCCTGCATGGGACCGCCATGCGGGCTCTGCTGCATGGCGCGGGCGCTCCTCCCTCCCGCGCCACCCCCATCCCCACTCCCCGCCCTGACCTGCCCACTCATACGGGGGGGCTTCACCTGGTCGATCATTCTCCCCACGAGTTCATCAGCCCCCCCCCCTCCCACTCACCACCATGCCAATGTCCGACTTCATCTTCTCGTCCACCGTCCCGTCCAGCACAATGTTCATGAACTGGTCAAATCCGCGCAGCACGCCCGTGACCTGGCGATTCCCGTTGAGGGTGACTGCGGAGGCAGGGGGCGTGGTCAGGACGATCGGCAGTGCGCTGCCCCCCCTCCGTCCTCCCCCTTGCACTCCATCCCTCATGCGGCAGAGCCCCCAGCTTCCATCACTCACTGCTCAGCTTCCTGTCCATGAACTTCTTCAGCTCGGGTGGCTGCACCTTGCCCATGGTTTATGGCGGCGAGGGAGAGGCCTTGCTGCGTGCACGGGAGACGTGGGCCGTGGGACGCCGAGCTGTGTGTTGTGTACGCAACTGTAGGAGAACCCGAGAGCATCAACGCATGCGTGCCATGCGTCAGGTTGCGAACTTCACCCTAAAAACCCTTCGATTTCCAAAACAGTCTCAAAGACAGGTCCACAGGACAAGCACGTATCTCATTCCAAGGCGCACACGCGCTGTGTTCGCGCGTACCGTCACTCGCAGCCCCTCCTCAGCCCCTCGCGCAGGGGGGCAGGGGGCAGACAGATTCTGACCTGTTTCCTGTTGGCGTTGCCCATGGTGTCGATAGCGTCACGCGGCTTCGGTGATCTTCGCCTTCACCTGGTGCCGTCTCTTACGACGGCCTCCAGCTGCTCCGAGCCACGCCTGTCCGCCAACGCGGCTGCCATGGCGTATGGCACTCAGGAGACCTCGTTCGGCCCCCCTCGCGTCCAGCAGGAGCCCCAGTCTAGCACGCTCAACCGCGCATTCAGCCGGGTGGCGCTCAACGACAGCAGCGTCAGCGGGGGGGAGGTGGCGTCGCAGAGCCAGCCGTACGCATGCATGGAGCAGGAGCAGTCGCAGTCGCAAGCATTGTCCGTGCCGAGGAGGAGCGGCAGCGGAAAGCGAGGCGCGCTGGCGCTCGACATGTCTGGACTCGCCAGCCAGGACTGCTTGTAGGTGGAGGGTGTCGGAGGTGTCTCTGTCTGGGAGAACACATTGCATTGTGCATTGTCATGCGCTCAGATGGCGCATGGTTGACCGCGCCCGCGCGTGCCGCCCGTGCCACCCCGCAGCACGCAGGGCACCCAGGGCTTCTCCACCCCCGTGGACCAGCAGTTCCTGCTCCTTGACCCAGGAGCAGCAGCGCTGATGGACGAGGACAGCCGGTCGCCAGCGCCGTCGCCCAAGAAGCGGCACCGTCGCGTGGACACACAGGGTGCGTGTGTGTGCGCGTGTTCGAGTGCTTGCGTGGTGCGCACAGCCACATGGCAGCTGCCCCATCGCTGCGCGTGCCGTGCGCGTCGACCGCACACCAAGGGTGTGCTCGTGGCTGGGTGCGCAGCTGAGCTTGCGTTCGCGCGTGCGTGCAAACGCCCCTCTCGCTTGCCCCCCCACGCACTCCGTGCCCCCCCCCCTTGGGACGCAGACTCTGACTCCATGAGCCAGGATGGACTGAGCATGAGCCAGAGCAGGAGCCAGGGCGAGCCGAGCAGCGCGAGCAAAGGCGGCGGCGGCGGCGCGGGCGGCCCACAGACGCGGCCGCCCACTGGGCCAAAGGCAAAGAAGCGCAACGAGCCGACGCGCTTTGCGCAGCAGACGCCGCAGCCGGCGACCGCGTCGGTGTCGAGGCTCAAGTGAGGACGCGGGCTGCTGGCACACGCATGCGCGCGCGCACACACATGCACACACACACATGCACACACACGCAGACAACCAACCAACCAAGCGTTACATGAGGCCGTCCGCATGCACCGGCAATGCCTGTACTACTAACAGCAGTACACCCCGGCAACACGCACGCACCCCGGCAACACACACGCAGACACACATGCATGCACACACACACTCACTCCCACACACACTAACACACTAACTCTCTCTCTCACACACACGCGTGCCCACTAACTCTCTCTCTCACACATGCGTGTGCACCACCCAGCCATCAGCATGCTGCGGAGAACAAGGAGCTTGGCCACGGCAACTCCCCCCCACCCCCCGACACTCAAGCACACACACACGCACACACACACACACACAGCCGCGAGTATGCTGTCGAGAACAAGGAGCTTGGCCACGGCAACTTCTCGACCGTGTACCGCGCGGTGCACCGCCAGTGCGGCAAGGCGTATGCAATCAAGAAGAGCAAGCGACCGCTGCACTCTGCAACCGACCTGGCCCAGTGGATGTCGGTGGGTGGGGGGGGAAGTGCGTGTGTGTGTGTGGATGTGGATGCGTGTGGGCCGCACACAGCAGGGAAAGGTTGGAAGGGAGGGATGGGGGAGAGGAGGGGGGGGGCCGCCTGTCATAACAGGAGGACTACAGGCCAAGCCACCCACCAGTGTGCGCGCGTGTTTGAGTGTGTGCGTTGCTTGTGCATGCATTGCCGGTGCATGCGGCCCGCACTAATGGAGCGCTGTGGTGCCTGGTTGATTTTAGCCTCCATGTGCTAGGTTCAAACTCGAACAATCGACAGGTGCCGAAGGGCAGCCACACGCAGCGCCGCCAGCCACAAAACGATGTTCCCGAGCCCACCATTTATGTGCGTGCATGTGCCTCCTGCCTCCGTGGGCTCTGTGCCTCTGTGGGTGGCGCTACCGTGGACTGCTTTTGTGGCTTGACCTTTTGATGGGCCTCGTGCCTGCTGTATATGTGTCCCGCTGGAGCATTGGGATTGAGTGCGGCTGCCGACAGTGGATGCTAACCATTTATCTTCTGGTCGGATGTGCGCGTGCATATGGGGTGTGGAACACTCACCTCCAAACCACATATACCACTGGAAAGGCCCAAGAACCAGCCTTCTGAGACTGTCCCCATATTTTTCAGGAACCCAGTATTGAGGGAGATGTGGGGGTGTAAACCTATGTGTGTGCTAATTCGCCCCACTTCCTCCTATGCGCAGGAGGTCAGGTCCCTGGCTGCTGTCGAGGGCCACCACAACATCGTGACCTACCACGACAGCTGGTCGGAGCCGTCGATCGGAGGCGAGGGGGGGGGGGGGGCATGCACGGACACGCGTGCGGGATGTGGGTGGGTGGGGGTGGGGCACGTTGTGCAGTGGCGCACGCGGTGTGTGTGTGTGTGGGGGGGGGGGGGCACGGCGCGCGATGCCATATGTGTGTGTGTGTGTGTGTGTGTGTGTGCACATTCACTCGCACACACACTTCTCAGGCTTGTGTGCAGACGCGCACACACACGCAGCGCTCGTGCTCGTTAGCACACTCACACACACACTCACTCGCACCCCCTTGCACGCACGCACACACTCGCACACATGCACACATGCTCGTGTGCAGCCAAACACACCCACACACTCCCCCCCCCCTGGTGTGCACTCACTCACACACACCCGCACCCCTCTCATGCTCATGTGTAGGCGAGTACCAGTACATCAAGCTTGAGCTGTGTGGTGACAGCCTCGCGACACACGTCAAGGCGAAACAGGCGCTGGGAAACGTGGAGCTGTGGGAGATCACGCGGCAGGTGGGGCAGAGACTTGAGAAAGGGGACGGGGGGGGGGGGATGCACGGGGGGGGCGATGTGGTGACGCGTTTGCGTGGCACGGCAGACAGACGTTGCACGTGTAGGCGATCCCTGGCGCTGGGAAGAAGGAGCTGTGGGGCATCACACGGCAAGTGGGGAGAGAACGACTTTGGGGGGCTTGAGGGGGGTTGGGGGGGGGTGTGGGGTGGCTCGCAGGGGGGGGGGGGGGTTGAGGGAGAGGGGGGGCAGCTTAAGTGATAAGCATGCGTTGCAAATTTCATGGCGAAGCAGGTGCTGGGCAACGTGAAGCTGTGGGGCACGTCGCAGGTGGGAGATTAGTACTTGTAGGGGAAGGGGGGGGGGCATGCATTGCAAGTTAACGCAGGCGAAGCAGGCAACTTGTAGCTGTGGGATGTCACGCGGCAGGGGGAAGGGGGGAGGGGGGGGGGGCATGGATGCGCAGCAGTATGGATCAACACTAGCTGGTGTGCGCGCACCAACATGCTGACACCCTGCCGCATCTGCTCCCCTCGCTACTCGCACACACACACACACACACACACACAGGTCGAATACGCCAACGAAGGCGCCCGGACGACAGACTGTAACATCGACCGCACGCACGACACCCCATGACACGCGACACACACACCCCGCGCCCCCCCCTGCTCGCCCCCCGCATGTGCAGGTCGCGTCTGCGCTGCAGCACGTGCACAGCCTGGGGCTGGTGCACCTCGACATCAAGCCCGACAACATTATGCGGGCGGCACCGCCACAGCACATGGCCAGCGGGAGTGCGGGGGGCAGCAGCAGCAGTGGGAGCAGTGGGAGCGCAGGTGTGTGTGTGTGTGTGTGTTCACATGGAGGTGGTTTCCATGTGTGTGTGTGGGGGGGAGGGCACAGCAGATGGCCAGCGGAAGTGCGGGCAGCAGCAGCAGCAGTGGGAGCGCAGGTGTGTGTGTGTGTGTGTGCACATGGAGGTGGTTTCCGTGTGTGGTGGTGTGTGGTGGTGGGGGCACATGACATGGCCAGCGGCACTGCGGGCGGAAGCAGCAGCAGCAGTGGGAGTGCAGGTGTGTGTGTGTGTGGGGGGGGGGGCAGCACACGGCAAGCGGAAGTGCGGGTGGAAGCAGCAGCAGCAGTGAGAGCACAGGTGTGTGTGTGTGGGGGGGGGGGGGGGGGGCACAGCAGATGGCTAGCGAAAGTGCGGGCGGCGGCGGCAGTGCGGGCGCAGGTGCGTTTGTGTGTGCGCGCCTCATCCGGGACGTACAAGCTGGGCGACTTTGGCCACGTCACTGTCACACACCACAACCCAAACACGCAGCCCGGAGCCCTGGCAAGCACAAACGCACGGGTGCCTCATCCGGGACGTACAAGCTGGGCGACTTTGGCCACGCCACTGTCGCACCCCACAACCTCAACACGTAGCCCGGAGCCCTAGCAAGCAAGCCTTAGCATAAACGCACGGGTGCCTCATCCGGGACGCACAAACTGGGCGACCTCGGCCACGCCGCTGTCGCACCCCACCACCCCAACACGTAGCCCTAAACCATAAAGCCCTCAATCCCCCAATCCTACTCCCTAACCCCCTAACCCCCAAATATGTACATTAAACCCCTAAACCTCACCCCAAACCACACCACCGCACAGGCAGCATGTACAAGCTGGGCGACTTTGGCCACGCCGCTGCTGCACCCGACAACCCAAACACGTGGCCCGGAGCCGTAGCAAGCAAGCCGTAGCAAGCAAGCCCTGGCAAGCAAGCCCTAGCGTAAACACACGGGTACCTCATTCGCGACGTACACACTGGGAGACCTCGGCCACGCGACACTCGAACCCCACAACCACAACATGTAGCCCTAAACCCTGAAGCCCTCAAAATCCCCCGACCCTACTCCCTAACACTCTCACCCCCCAAATCCGTACCCTCGATCACTCGACCACTCAACCCTGAAAACAACGCACAGGCGGCACGTACAAGCTGGGCGACTTTGGCCACGCCACTGTCGCTGATGGTTCGCGCGGGTGGACGGAGGGTGACGCACGCTACATGGCGGCAGAGATGCTCAAGACGGGGAGCAGCGGGCCGGTGCCTTCGCTGGAAAAGGTGGGTCTAGGAATGGGGAGGGGGCAAGGGGGGGGGGTATTTACTAGCTCTCCTATGTGTGTGCTACTAGCCCCGCTTCCGGTGGTCTGCGGGAGGGCTGTTTGGTCCCTTGATGGTTTTATACCGTGGGTCCGCCATCCATTTCCTGGAGGGGTGGAGTGTGGAGCCTGCACTGGGGTGCTGCTTGCTTGGTGCCCGCCACCGCGTGTGGGTGGCGCTTCCGTGGGCTACTTGTAGCTTGACCTTTTGTGGGCCTTGAGCCTTGTTTCTCTAAGTCCCACTGGAGCTTTGGAACCGTACGTGTGACCGCCAGAAGTGGATTGTAAAACTCTCATCATCATCTCCTCTCTACTCTAGGGCTACGCGTTGGCAGGCAGCCGGCTGGTGGCTACCGCCCCTCACAAGTGATTGTTAGGGCCAGAACTGGACTTGGGTCTAGAGTCTAGGCGGTGGCACTCTCACACTCCACTATGATGCACAGTATGGGCTGCACTGGCAGGCAGGCAGCCCCTGCCTGCTGCTAGGTGGTTGCAGCTTTACCTGCTGCACACACGCACACACACACCAGGGGTTTCCTTGGGGTCAGTCATCCTTTCGTTTTTCCCGAAGAGGCTTTCCCAGTTTCGTCGGTATTTCGGGCTGCAGCCCAAAGAATCGCGTCAAAAAGTGTGAAAATCGACGATTTCACACTTTTCCCCAGAAAATTCGCCTCCACACTTCGTTTTTTCTGCCGAAACCATCGGGATCGCGCCCTCTGAGCACGCTTCTTTCGTTTTCCGATCGGGAAGGAAACCCCTGACACACACACACGCACGCGCATCCTACACCCCCTGGTGCACAATTCGACATTTCTGCCCTCGGGGCGACGCTCTACGAGCTCGCGTCCGGCATCGCATCTGCCAGCACTCTCACACGCACACACACAACACAACCGCACTCCACTCTGGTGCACAGTAAGGGCTGCCTGCACTGGTATGCAGGCAGCCCCTACCTGCTGCACACACACACACACGCGCATCCTACACCCCCTGGTGCACAGTTCGACATGTTTGCGCTCGGGGCGACGCTGTACGAGCTTGCGTCTGGCATCCCTCTGCCTCCGAGTGGCGAGCGCTGGTCTGCGCTGCGTGAGGGGCGGCACGCGATGCTGCTGCCAGCAGTGCAGACGCAGCTGCAGACACTGATGAAGGTGTGTGTGTGGTCGATTTGTGTGTGGTCGATTTTACAGTCCGTCGGACGCCTTTGATGGCGCATTAGACCCTAGGAAAGAGGCCGGCAGCTGTCAAAATTAGACCCCTAGCATGCCATCTGCCATCATGATTACTGTGCACGCGGTGCGTGTCTCAAAACAGGCGACAAGGAAGTCAGCCAGCTCGTGCCAAAACCTGGGGTTCTCCTGGCCTGGCCGAGGATTCATAAACTCCCGCATCCGCTCATCTAAATCGGCCTCCTCGGGGCGAGGGATGGACCGAAACAGGCTGTGGGCCTGCACCCGTGCCTCTTCATAGGCAGGGCACTCAAATACCATGTGTGCCTCATCCTCTAGCCCACCGCATAGGCAGCACGCCCGCTGGCTGCGTCGCTGCCTCTGTCCCGCCACGGCGTAGCGCCCCCGCTCTATCTGCAGCTCATGGAGCCCCATCCTGAACCTAGCTAGAGCCGTGATCCGGGCAGCACTGTTCAGCCCTGAGCTCAACAGGGCCGGTGGCTCGCTGTCGCTACCCGCCATCCACCGCATGTAGGTCAGCATCTTAAAGCCGCGCGACCACTCCTCAGGTACATCACGCACGGTAGTGCCGCTCGGCAGCGCCGGTGTGCTTGTCGCGGCGGCCAGCCACGCCGCGGTCGCCACGTCCAGCAGGTTGGTGATGCGTACCGGTCCCACCTGGTCCCACGCCAGGGTGTGCCCCACAGTTCCGAGGCACACCTGCAAGCGTGCCGCCCAGCACGTCCCCCCCGCTTCGGCCAGCCCCCAGCTCTCCCGCATTGCATCTTTAAGCAGGTCACCGTCAGGCCGCCCCCGCGCCTTATCCCAAAAGCGCGTCGCCTGGCGCAGCCAATCTGCCGCCAGCGGCCGCCACCCCGCCTCCCGCGCCAAAATCCCCAGTTGCTGCCCGTTGCTGCGGACTCCTAGGGACGCACGGGTAAATTGCAGAAGCACTTCCTCCAGGGTGCGCCATCCGTCGCGTGCGGCCTTAGCGCCCCTCCCACTCCTGCCTCTCTCCCACCGTCCGCCCGCCCCGGCAAACACGCCCCCCCCAGCATCCGCCATCATCGCAGGGCCCCACACCTCACACCCGTAATTTAGCACAGGCCGTACTTGCGTGTCGAACAGGTGGGCCTTAATGCCAACATGTGTGTGTGTGTGTGTGTGTGTGTGTGTGTGTGTGTGTGTGGCCAGGCAGGGGCAGCGGCTGGTGCAGGTGGCGGTACGCGATGCTGCTGCCAGCAGTGCAGACGCAGCTGCAGACACTGATGAAGGTGAACGTGTGTGGGGGGGGGGGGGGCAGGGGCAGGGGCTGGTACAGGTGGCGGCACGCGATGCTGCTGCCCGCAGTGCAGACGCAGCTGGTGCTGATGAAGCTGTGGCAGGGTGTGGATGGCACGGTGTAGATAGCAAGGTGTGGATGGCAGGGTGTGGATGACTGGCAGGGGGGTGTAGGTCATGGGGCGTGTGGACAGATGTGGAAGGGCAGGGGGTGGGGAGGTGTGAGGCTACGTTGTCACACTGCCTGTGCCTCACCCTGTGCCTACCCTGTGCCTTACCACACTTCCTGTGTCTACCCTGTGTCTACCCTGTGCCCAACCACACTGCCGGTTGCCCCCGTGCCCCCCCCCCAACCCCCTTCCCTCCTCTCCCCTCCCCCTCGCCCCGCAGCGCCTCATGTCCCCCGACCCGTCTGTGCGGCCAGACGCCACGTCCGTGCTGGCGACGTGTGAGAAGCAGAAGCAAATGGGCACGCTGCCACTGCAGCCTAGCCTACCCAAGCCCAGCCGGCAGTCCCTGTGACGTGACTTGACAGCGCGCCATTTGCGCACTTGATGTCTGTAGAAAGTGAATTGACAGAAAGGGGAGGTCGGCGCAACACACGTCGTGTGGGTCGCCCCCCCGCACCACATAAACATAACGCGTATTTTCTTCTCTGGGTGGATGTGGATGGGGTTGTTGCATTGTTTGCCAAGTTTTCTCGCTGTAAGTTGCTCTTGCTCCCGCGCATCTCCGGGGGGTGGAGTGGGGGAGAGACAGACCATGATCTATTGAGTCCTGGCGTTCATTGCTTCCTCTGTCACAGCAGCTGCAGATCCAGGCCCCAGCAGCTGCACCAGTTCAGCGAGGGCACCTGGAGCCATCACGGTGCCAGCCTGTGAGGCGTGCCACTGCAGCCAAGTACCAGAGCCGTAGCAGCTGCGACGGCCGCAACCGCTGCAATGGCTGAGGGGTGGCAATGGCAGCAGCGCTGGACCCTGTCTGCGATATCAGCATTCGTCTAAGCCAGGTGCCACTCGGTACTCGCCCACAGCCGCAAGTGCTTCTAACAACTTGCAGCGGGAGTGGTGCACGGAGTCTCGTTTAACAACACCACATCCTACAACAACAGCAACAGCACTGGCAGCACCAATGGGGCTCAATCTGTTTGTCTGTAACCTCAGCTGTCGCTGAATCCCTACTGCCTGGACTCGCCGCCCCATGAAATCGAGCGCCCCTAATCTTAAATCCAGACGTCGTACACTTTGTCGTGCAGTGACAAGCTGCGCTGCCCCATCATCACGGTGGGAGGCAGGGATTCGAGCAGTGCCACGCGCGACCATGGGGGCGCGAGCAGGGGTGGGGGCTCGGAGCGGTAGCGTCCGACTGGAGGCAGGAGCGGCTTGACCTGCATTGGGTGGAGGGAGGGAGAGGGCTTAGGGTCAGGAGGTGGCTTCAGAGGCAACGGCAGGAGGCGCCGGGGCAGCGAGGGGGGGGGGCAGGAGAGCGCACGTTGACAGGACAGGGGTGCCCAGCTGCCCTGCCCCGCACCACCCCGGCATGTGGTGCCCCTGCATGTGGTGCCCCGGCCCCTGCTCCCCCTTCGAGCCCCAACTAACGCACCTTTGGGCTGCGCACGAGCGGCAGGCGCGTGATGGTCACGCACACAGTCGCGTGCCCGGGCTGCTCATCCACCGCCGCCATCCCCGCTTGCACCTGCAGCCCCTGCACCGCCACCGCGGGCGGGCCCTTCGGGATCGCGTTCCCGAGTGTGTAGTTGTTGCACTGCGCGAGGCGCTGCGTGCGCACGAGCGTGGCGGCCGCGTACGCCGCATCATTGCGCAGGAGCCACCACAGGAAGGAGAGCACGGTCGCTTCCGCTGCTGCTTCTGCCGCCAGCGCACGCCCCAGCAGCAGCCGCACGCACCACCGGCCCACCTCCACCATTGCGTCCTCACACCCGCGCCCACCGCTCGCACGCGCCACGTGCCGCATCATTGCAGCCATCAACAGCAGAAGCTCCTGGTCGGGCGGAGGCAGCGGGGACAGCACGTGCGCGGCCGCAGCCATCGTGGACCCCTCATTGCCGCCCTTCCCCCGACCAAACGGCAGGCTGCCGCACGCCTTGGCCATGTGCGCCAGCCCCGTCGTCGACAGGCTCGGCACGTTTGGTGCAAACCCTCCGAAGAAGTCCTCCAGCGCGAGCAGCACAACCAGCAGCGGCGCGAGCGCCAGCGGCGCGTGGTCCCCGTGGTTTGCCGCGCGCTGCACGTCTGCCAGCCACGTGGCGAGCAGCGTGGGCGTGGTTGCACGGTCGACAAAGCAGCTGCTGTAGGACGGGGATGCCACGAGCGCTGCGAGCACAGCAGCATCCAGACGCGGCTGCCCATCGTCACCTCCCCCCTGTCCTCTTCCTCCCCCTCTTCCTCTTCCTCCTCTGCCGATGACGCTGCAGATGGCGGCAGCAAACGATGCCGGCTGGCTCTGTCCGACGCTGCTTCCGGGCCCGCCACTGTAGGCGCCCCCGTAAGGTGCGGCAGCGGGTGCGACGTGGTGTGGTGAGCGCCGCCCATAGTACACAGCTGATGCCTCTGACTCTGCGACGTCTGCGTGTGACCGCGCCGCGCTGATGACCGCAAACACGGCCGCCCTCGCAAACACGTGCAGGTGCAGGTGCGCGCGCCGTGCTGGGCCGTGCATGCGGCGCTGCTGTCGCTTGAGCGCCTCGGTGTAGCTCAGGGGTGGTGACGGGCGCCAGTGTAGGGAGAACTGTGGGTGGGGTGTGTGTGTGGTGTTTGAGTGGGGTGGGGAAAGCGCAGGGTGTGTGGGTGTTTGGGTGGGGAGTAGGGTGAGGGGAGCGCTTGATTCAGTGGCCACCTTGGCGCCTGCTGCTTTGCACGCACACATAGATCTATATGCCGCGTGCCCTTTTATCCCAACAGAATTGTGCTGGTTGGTGGCGATCATTGAGGAGCCAACAGGCGGTGGAGGGTGGGGCGGCAGGCTGCGCGCGTGCGTGCACGTGACTTCTGGCGTTGCACTTACCGTGTCTGGCCAGATTGTAAAGTGCTCCGTCCACTGCAGCCCGCGGTCGAGGCCCAGCTCGTGTCCGAGTGCGCCGCCTGGGCTGGCGTTCACGAGCGCTGCCAGCTCGACGCGTGTGGCGTGCTTGTCTGGCGTGCCCTCCGAGCCCTGCGCGTGCGTGGCGCTGCCGGTCGCAACGTGCGCCGCCTTGCTGCTGCTTTCTGGCGTGCCGACGGGGCGCGTGATGGAGAGCCCACTCGCGTACGTTTCGTGCTGCATGCCCTCAGCTGCCCGCACAGACGTGGGTGGCGGCAGCGCATCAATCTGCCCCACTGTGCTGCGCACCGCACGTTTCTGCGCCCGTGTGCGCCCCTTGTCCAGGCTGCGTGCCGCCTTCGTCCGCTCCTTCTCGAGCTCCTGCGGCGGCCGCCATGCGTGCGGCTGCCCCGGCTCCTGGCCTGCCCCCTGTGATGGCGCCGACGCCTGTGATGGCGCCGCCTGTGATGCCGCCGCCGCCGCCCCCTCGCGCACCACGTCCGGGAAGACGCACCTGAGGTGCCTCAGGAACTGCTCGAAGATGGTGACAAACTCGCACTGCTGCCGCGTCTGCAGCGCGCCCGGGCGGTGCCTCCGCACGTGCGCGATCGCGTCTGCCGCGTGGTGACTGCCGACAAACACCAGGTAGCAGGCAAGCGCGAGACCGGTGCGTCCGAGCCCCGCGTGGCAGTGCACTGCAACACGCCGCCGCTCCACGGACACCACATAGTCCATGACCTGGGCAATGTGTGTGTGTGTGTGTGTGTGTGTGTGCGTGGGATGTGCCCGCGCTCGCAGACTGGTGCGATGAGGAGAGGGCGACCACTGGGACTGGGCGCTGCATGCACACACGCACACACGCGCACGCGCGCGCACACCTGTACAATGTCCATCATCTTGTCGAGGTCTGGCACGCCCATGTCCCGCCAGCCGAAGTTGTAGAAGCCGATGCCAGCGGCCATGAACGTGTCTGGGTAGTAGCTGAACCCGCTGGACGGCAGGTTGCCCGGGCCGCAGTGCTCGTGCTCACCGATCTCCTGAAGGTTGAGGATCATGCCGATGCGGCTGCGCACAAACGCGTCGACCAGGCCAAACTGCGCCACGTACGACTGCCACGGTCGCGCCATCGCAAGAATCGAGTCGCCCACCCAGTTGCTGTGCAGCCCTGGGATAGCAGAGCAGCCGCGCTGCATGGCTGGGTTCTCCTGCGCACACAGCCGGTGGTGCAGCCCCAGTGCGTACGTGAGACCAAGGCGGGCGCGGGCAGTCGAGCAGGTGCACACGCAGTCACTCGGTGTGCGTCGTGCTGGCGTGTCAATGAATCCCACCTTGGAGCACATGCGGCCGCCCTCGCACACGCACTGGACCCTCTCCTTGGTGCGAAAAAACCACGGGCCCTTCAGCGTGTTGTCCTGCATGAGCGTGCGTGTGCGCCATGCGGGTGTGCCATGCGTCTCTCGCCATGCATGCGTCTTGCATTGCTGCATTGCGAGCAGCGAGGGCTGGCGCACACACGGTCTCAACCGTCTAGTGGCGCACCATCTGCACCCGCGATGACGTAACATGCCCGATGTCCGCGGGACCGGCGGGCGCCATTCGGCGTTACGACGCCTATGTGTGTCGGATGCAACTATTGCCTGCACCGCGTCTTCGGCTGCATGCTGCTGCGCTGCGATGCGCCTGGTGCGGTTGCCCCTAGCAGACCTTGGTGTTGCCCTCTGGCCCAGACCGAATCGAGGCAGGCGCGCTGCGGGCGTTGCGATTGCGAGTGGGGTTGCTTGTTGTCGCGGCCAACAACACCTTAGTTGGCCTCCTGCCGACTTTATTATCGGTTATGTTTGGGGCTTAGGGTTTTAGGGTTCAGTGGGTTTGTAAAAAAAACCGGATGCCCTGCCTGTTTAGCTGTACAAGTTATATAATTTACCTGAGTCACACATAATTCATGCTCTCAGTATATATATTTGTCCTAGCGCCTCCCTGCATGCGCTCTGATAGCTAGGTACAAACTAACAGTGCTGTGCCACGGCCTCGCTTTGCAGCGTGCATGCAAAGCGGCGTGTTTATATGATGTTTACCCGCGGTGCCTGTAGCGACACCACACGGGCTGCCACTCCTCCCTTTATGCGGCGTCCGTGCGCAGCGACGGCAGCGGCAGCCGCACGGTTGGCAGACTTGTTGACGGCCGCGCCGCGAGCGCCGGTAGCATCACGCCACTCAATTTGCGGCTCTGCTGGCTGGTGCTCTCCGTCCCCCCGTCTGATATGGCAGTGCCGGGGCGAGGCAGCTTGGAGCGCCGGAGCGCACCCCCACCGGACCCGGGGGCCCTGAGCTGCTGGGTATCTGCGCTGCCGTCGCTACCGGCCTGAAGCTGCTGCCACTCACTGAAGCGCGCGCCATCGCCGCCGCCGCCGCCGCCGGCGACTGGTGGCGTGTACGCGGTTCCGCCACTGCCGATACCGCCACTGGTTTCGCCGCCGGCAGAGCTCTTCAGTGCCGGCGTCACGAGCGGCGTGGTCGCGGACGAGGGGCCGCTGCTCGCTGTGCTCGGTGACACCGCGTCACTGGCGCTGTTTGCGAATGCGGCAGACGCAGACACAGACGGTGAGGCAGACGCTAGGGAGCCGGGCGCCGTGGTGGGCGTGCGCGTGGGCGTGACTGCGGGTGTGACTGCGATTGTGGTCGCGGTCGTTGGCAGTGAGCGGTGCGACGCGTCGGGGGTGTTGGCAGTGGTGGGCGCAGACGCAGACGCGGACACCGACATGGCTGCAAGGTCGTTGGACTCTGAGCGCGAGGTCGTGAGCCCCGCTGCCTTGCGCCGCTCCAGGCGCTGCTTCCGCACGAGGATCGCGGCCGCGTACGCGGCGTCGTTGCGGAGCAGGCACCACAGGAACGAGGCGACCCAGTCGGACGCGATGGCCAGCGTGGCCGAGAGCGTGGACCCGAGCAGCAGGCGTGACACCCAGCGGTTGATAGCCACCAGGTCTCGCTCACACCCGGGCCCACTCGCACGCGCCACGTGCTTCAGCAGCGCAGCACACAGTAGCAGCAGCTCCTGGTCTGGCCCAGGCAACGGTGACAGCACGTGCGCAGCGGCAGCCATCTGGGAGCTGTGCTGCACGCCGGGCGTGGGCGCAAACGGGAGGGACGTGTAGGCCTGTGTGCGGTGGAGAGGAGGGGGGAGGGCGGCGCGGGGGTGAGGAGGGTGGGCAGTGGAGAGCCTGGGAGAACGGTGTGGGCAAAGAGTCAGACAGTGCGACACATCACAGCACTCCAACCCCAGGACATGCACCAAACAGACTCACACGTGCCGGTGGCAGGATCCAGGCAAAGGCGCACGCTCGGCAAACAGTGCGGGGCTTCATGTGCTTTGGGTGTGCTTGTGCGCGGGTGAGCATGAGTGCTCGGCCGTACCTTGGCCATCCACGCCAGCGCCTCTGCACTCAGGCTGGGCGCGCTCGCGTCAAAGCCACTGAAGAAGTCCTCGATGCAGCGCAGGGCGACATCCAGTGGCGCAGCTGAGATGGGCTGTGCGGCGGGGAATGGAGGGTGGTGGGTGAGGTGGGGGGCGGGGCAGGCGGGCGCGGGACACCACACGCAGAGGCAGCGTGTGTGCGTGTGTGCGTGGGTGCACGTGCGCCGGCATACCTAAATGTTGAGTGCACGCACGCACGCACGCGCGTGTAGGTGTGCGTGCTTGCGTGTGCGTGTGGATTGCTGCGTGCGTGAGCTCACCTCAAAGTCCTCGGCGTTGGCCGCCCGCTTGGCGCGCGCCACTGCGTGCGCAACCTGCGGGCCCACTGCCGCTTGGCCAGGCGCATGCGGGCCGGCGCCGCCAACGAGGCCCGACACGACGCGCGCAAACGACGAGGACGGCGGCAGCGGCCCGGGTCGCGAGGTGGAGGCTGCATCCGGCGGCGGCAGCGGTGGCGGCCGCGGCGCAGGGATCTCAGAGCGTGCTTCTCCGCCCTTGCCGCTGTCCGGAGTGCGCGGCGAGCGGGGCGCGCCGCTACCGCTGCTCGTTGGGTCGTCCGCTGCGCCCGCACCCATGGCAGCCCCCCCACCGCCCGCGCGCAGCGAGCCGCACGGCGACCCGTCCTTGCTGCACTCGCGTGACGCGCGCGCCGTGCGCGCTGCCACGGGCCCCCGGGGCGCAGCTGATCCCGGTCCCACCTCCGGACGCTCTCGCGCGTGCGTGCGCGCTGCGTAGATGACCGCAAATACCGCGTGCTTGATGAAGCGGTGTACGTGCAGATAGGTGCGCCGCCCAGGCCCGTGCATCACACGCCGCTGCCGCCGCAGCGCCTCTGCGTAGCTGAACGGCAGCGACGGTGAACACCCCGGTGCAAACTTCTCGCTTCCGACACCTGCGCGCGGCAGCCTGCCTGCTGACTCGTCCGCAGAGTGGGCCACAACTAGCGACGGGGACGTGTGCGCCCGCTTGGGCGTGCCCAATGATTGTGTACGCGCACCGGTCTTCGACAGCGCAGCCAGAGGCGGACGCACGACGGTGAGCCCGCTGCCATACGTCTCGGTCTTGCTCTTGCCGCTCTGAGTGTTGGGCTCCCCCTCCAGTGCGGGCACCGCGGACGCGGACGCTGCGTGCAATGGTGCCAGCAGGGCCGCGCTCGACTCTGCTGCCGCGGCTGCAGGCCCTGCTGCGCTTGTGGCCTGCTCCCGGAAGATGGACCGCAGGTAGGCCAGGTACTGGCCAAACACGCCCACAAACTCCACTTGCTGCCTCGTCTGCACCGCCCCGGGGCGGTCGGCACGCACGGACGCGACGGCCGCGTCTGCACCGTGCGTGCCGGCAAACACCATGTAGCAGGCAATCACGAGACCGGTGCGTCCCAGCCCCGCGTGGCAGTGCACCGCGACGCGCCGCTGCTCCACGCTGATCACGTAGTCCATGACCTGTGGGCACGTGCGAGCGTGCGTGCGTGTGTGCATGCGTGGCAGTGTGTGAGTGTGTGCGAGCTGCACTTGGAGGGTGGCGATACGTGAGAAGGAGACGGCGGGGGGCGGGGGCAGCGGGCGGGCACGCACGCCAGCGAGGAGCGCGGGTGCCCCCCCCCCCCCCCCCCATCCGCCCTGCACGCACCTGCACAATGTCCATCATCTTGTCGAGGTCTGGCACGCCCATGTCCCGCCAGCTGAAGTTGTAGAAGCCGATGCCGGCGGCCATGAACGTGTCTGGGTCGTAGCTAAACCCGCTGGACGGCAGGTTCCCCGGGTTGCCCGGCGGGCCGCAGTTCTCGTGCTCACCGACCTCCTGAAGGTTGAGGATCATGCCGATGCGGCTGCGCACAAATGCGTCGACCAGGCCATGCTGCACCACGTACGACTGCCACGGCCGCGCCATCGCAAGGATCGAGTCGCCAACCTGCCAGCACGCGAGCACGCGCACGCGAGGGTCGGGACCACAGCGCGAGCGTGGCAGCCCCCCCTTCTCGCCCCCTCCCCCCTCCCCCTCCCACCCACGCCCCGCTGCCTCTCGGCTGGCCCTCTTCCCCTCCCCTCCAGGTGACCCCCTGCCGTGCCGGGTGCACCTCTCACCCAAGAGCAGTGCAGACCGGCGATCGCGTTCTCTCCCTGCTGCTTGGCGGGGTCCTCTCGTGAGCAGCTGCCTCCGCCTGCGTGCACAGAGGAAGGAGAGAGAGAGAGACGGAGAGAGTGAAGATGGGTGGGTGGGCAGGTGGTGTGCTGCCATCAGTGGATGGGTCGGCTGTGTGTGCTCATGACAAGCCAGCGTCACCGAGGAGGGGCGCCATTTCAGGCGCGTCCTCGCGACACTGCTGTACACCGTATTATTAGTAGTGGCCATGCTTGCTCCATGCAAGTACCCATGCATGGATCCATGGGTGTTGTTGCAGACACGCGTGCTGCAGCACAACATGCATCCATGCAAGCACGTGCAACCTTGGCACGGGGCAGCCCCACCTTCGCACACGCACTGGATCCTCTCCTTCGTCCTGAAGACCCACGAGGCCTTCAGGGTGTTGTCCTGCGCGAGTGGAAATCCGTGTGCGCGCGTGTGTGTTGTTGTCTTCTCTGCCATCGCGCGTGCACACACGTCGCAGCAATCGCCAACCGTGCTTGTCGCGTGAAATTAGTGCCCCCCAGGCAGCACCCCCAGGCAGCACGCGCGCTTGTCGCTGGTTAACCAGGCCACGCCCTCCATGCAAGCCATACTGCCCCCCTCCCCAGCTCCCTGCGCCCTGCATACCCACTACATTAACTCACCAGCTCCCATCTGCTGGACGAGCAGCCCGACCGCTGCGGCGACCGCTCTTCTGGGGTCACACGGCCAACCCGCGGCATTTTGTGCGTGCAGGCTAGGCTCAGCGCGCCCGATGGGGTGAGGCTCCCACGTGGCTACTACTTCCGCTGGTAGTTCCCAGGCCAGCGGAGCATGGCGTGTGGCGTCAGACGGGGGAGTCGAAGGCCGAGGTTGCCCCTTCCCCGTTTAGGAATGTCAGTCGGCGCCGTTCTCTGAAGCTAGCGCTAAAGTGGAAATTGTATCTATTTTTTTAGTGGGTGTGTGTGCAAAGATGGGTGGGTGTCTCTTGCAGTTTTGGAGCACAAGTCCCCCCCACACACTATTTGATGATGAGAGTGTTACAATCCACTTCTGGCGGTCACACGTACGGTTCCAAAGCTCCAGTGGGACTATTGGGGTGTGCGTGTGCGTGCGTGTGTGTGTGTGTGTGTATGTTTGTGTGCGGTGTGTGTGGGTCTTGGTGTGTGGTTTTGGCAGTGTTCATGTGCGAGTGTGTGTGTGTGTGTGCGTGCGTGTGTGTGCGTGTCTATCCCGACTTTGTGTGTGTGTGTGTGTGCGTGTGTGTGTGCACGTCTGTCTGGGAGTGTCTGGGTGCGTCTGGGTGTGTCTAGGTGCGACTGGGTGTGCCTGGGTGGGTGGGTGGGTCTGGAAGGGTGGGTGTTTTTCACACGAGCGCACGCGTGTGAGCTTGCTTGTACTGTCGGTTGAAGTCGCGCGGAGGGGGGGGGGGCAGCCGTGGCCGCCACCGCGCGCTTTCTTCTGACTGCTGGGACTGCGACTTGTGTGGGCAGGCCCTCGAGCTGCCAGCAGGCTCGCTCCCAGCTGTCGGTGAAGCCGTGGCGCCGCGACATTGAGTATCGACTGGTTGAGTGGGACTCCCCCCTGGGGGGGCCCAACCAATCCATTTTGAGTTGTTTACATTCACTGCCTGCGCGCACATTCAGTTCCAAGGCTCCAGAGTGACACACAAAGAACAGTCACCAACCAGCGCAATTTCTACGTTCCCGCTGCCTTCCCAAGGCATCCTTGGTATTCTTTGGCACAGCAGCCCTACGGCATTGGGCACCCTGACTGCCGACGTGCTGCAGCGCTGCACTCAGCTCTACCACCTCCGCCTCTTGTCACGCATTAGAGACATGACCGGATGCAGTTGCTGTGATGCCCCCCCCCTCCACGGGCACCAGGCCTGTGCTGGCGGGGCTTGCTCCACGCCCGTCGGTGCTTGCTTCACGCCTGCGTCTGTGCATGGCGGGTTTGGCTGCACTGATGCAGATACAGGTAGATGCTGTGATCGGAACGGGGGACGGAGGGAACAGGGCCGGGGGCTCGTGTCTGCAGGTTCTCCATCTGACACGACATGCTCGCTGGTGTGCGCCGGCGCAGCGCGTGCTCACGACCCCACTCGTGTGGGGCGCCCCACTCGTGTGCGCAACCGCAGCGCGTGCTCGCGACGCCACGGCCGCACCGACAGCTAGGAGCGAGCCGGCCGGCAGGTTGAGAGCCCGCCCACACACAGTCTCAGTCGCAGCAGTTCAGAACTCAACGCGCTCACACCTGTACACACGCACGTGTACGTGCACACACGCACGTGTACACCCACACCCACACCCACACCCACACCCACACCCACACCCACACCCACACACCCACACACACTACAGCACCCCTGACACTACAGCGCCCCAGCTGGCGCTGTAGTGTCTTGTAGTGGCCCTTTCCCTCCCCTTGTAGTGGCCCTTTCCCTCCCCTTGCTTTGGAGTAACTCCACACGTTCGGGTGTGGAATGGGGTTGTTCTTTGGCGGTTTTTCCTGCGTGCCAGAGCCATTTCCCTCCACCCACCCCCCCACTACTACTGCGCCTCCCGGATGCAGCTCCTCTTGCGCACCTGCCCCTCGGGAGCCAGTCCACGACTATTGTCGGCGCGTCTCGACAGCATGGCGCTGCACGCACCTCGCCGCATGGCCTGCCTTGGTGGGTATTGCTGCCTGCATGCGCACCCGTGCTGCAGTGGGGCTGGGGCTCGCAGAGTGGGCACGCGTGTCGTTGGTCAGAGCCGACGAACGGCCCAGGTTTAAAACGTCGGGCTCGCTCTCGACGTGTCGTGATCCCTTGCTCCCCGCCTCACAGGTGGTGCTGCACACGCGGGTAGCCTGCGCTCGAGGCGGGTAGCAGCTGGCGTTGGTTCCCGCCAGGTGGAAACTGGCGGTTGCGAGACCGACATGGACCTGCAACGGCATGGGGCCACTACTGCTCGCGTGGAGGCTGAGGGCCTGAACGCCAGCCAGGAGGTCACGATTACGGCGGGTGGAGCTGCCGCGCAGCCGGCGAGCAACGCCGTTCCATGGACTTCCAGCGTTGGAAGCAAGAGCATGGGGACGCGTGCGCCGCCCATTACCATCACCACCACCACCGTGCGCTTTCTCCTTCCATTCAAGACCTCGTGGGGGCAGGCCCTTAAGCTGACCGGCTCGCACCCAGCTCTTGGTGAGGCCCGCGTTGCACACGCGTCAGGGGCCCGTGACACGCGTGCACACACACACGCACACGCAAAGCAACGCATGCAAGCCGCAAGCATAGCGCACACGCGCGCACACGAGCGCACACGCGCGCGCACATCAGCACGAGAGCATACCCCGCTACCTCGCTGCTCTCTTCGCCCCTTCCTCTCCCGCTGCAGCTGCATTTGCATGTGGCTCCCCCTTGGTGACCACCCCGACTGCCGCCCTACAACACCCTGCTGTGGCCCCCCCCAAACCACCACCGTGAAGGCTCGTGGTCAGTGACGGACGCGGTGGAGCTGCACTGGGCGGAGGGCGACGTGTGGACCGCAGATGTGCAGCTGCCCACGGGCGTGTACGAGTACAAGTACGCGCTCGTCGATGTTAATGGAGAGCCAATCGCGTGGCAGTCCGGCGGCAACGCCGTGCTGGCAATCGGCCTGGGGGAGCCGCACTTAGACGTGCACGACACCTGGTGCGCTCGCGGGGCTGGGGGCGGGCGGCGTGTGCGCGCATGCGTGTGTGTGTGAGCGTGCGTGCTTGTGTGTGTGTGTGTGTGCGTGTGTGCACGTGTGCTGTGGGGGGCGCTTGGGGAGTCGGGATGGGATTGATGTTGCGTGAGATGCTTTGCTTGAGAAAGCCCCCCCCCTCCCCATGATGCTGCGCGAGATGCTTTGCTTGAGCAAGCCACTCCCCCAGTCCCCCGTGCCCCCCTCTTCCCCCGTCTCCACCAATGCGTGAACTCTGCGCGTGCGCACGCTGCAGGGGCAACGTCCCAGGTGCAGAGGTGCACTCCGCTGAGGGCACCACGACGCGCGAGAGCAAGCTGCACACGTGGGCGCGGTGAGCACTGGTGCTGGCGTGCATTGGGGGTGGGGCGGGGTGGGGGGAGTGGAGGGCGACGCGGCTGGTGGTGGTGGTGAGCGGGCTGCGCTTGGCGTTGCGTCTGCACGCATGTGGGTGGTGGTGGTGTGTGGTGTGGGGGGAGGGCAGCGCTGCCGCACGGGTGCTTGCAGGGTGCTTGGGCGGTGCTTGGAGGGTGCCTCCAGGGCACATGTGTCCATCGTCCGGCCGTGGTGTGTGTGCGCGGGGGCTTGTGCTGCGCGCGCGTGACTGCAACGTGGCGTCGTGTGCCCCTCACGCCCTCCCCCCCCCCCTACCCTCTTACTTGCCCTTGCTCGTAGAGACCTGTTGGGCATGGTGATGGGGACGGGGATGGAGAGCACGCGGGCTGCGCAGTCCACGCGGGAAACCAATGCGATGAAGTCTGAGGCGGCAAGGTGCGCGGCGCGCTTGCGCATCCACGCCTGTCCACACGTGCATACATGCCCGTACGTGCACATATGCCCGTACACACGTGCACACACGCCCGTAGAGCGTGCAGCCTTGGCTGCCAGGGCATCACTCGCCAGTGGCTGACACCCCCCCCTCCCCTTTCCTCCCCGCCCTCCCTTCTCATCGGTTTTCAGGCTGCGCATGGAGCTGGCTATGCAGCAAGCTGCGGGGCGTGAGCGCGAGGCGGAGCTGCTGGTGCGTGCGGGTGGTTGAGGGAGGGGGCAGCGCTGCTTAGGGTTTGCACCTCAACAACCGGAGACCGCGGGCGGCACACAGGCGCCCGACCATGCACACGCCCGCCCCCCCCGCCCCCCCCCCTCTCTCCCCATCGGGCGTGCGCCTGATTCGTGCCGCTGCCGCTGGCGCGCTGCTGTGCTGTGTGTAGATGCTGAAGCAGGAGAATGCGCGGCTCACGGCGGAGGTGGCGGCGTCGCGGTCCGAGCTCAACGGAGTGTTCGAGGAGGCGCTTGCGCTGCTGGACAGTTGTGAGTGACGCGGGGCAGGCACTCGAACGCGTGGCAGTCGTGCGATGGGTCACGTGCAACGCACTTGGCACCACAGGGACCACGGGGACGCATGCCGATGCGATGCCCCGCCCCCTTGCGCTGCAACACTGCGTGAGATGCTCACATGCATAAATTTCAACTGATGCCTGGTGGTGTGTGGTTGTTGTACGCGCGTGCGCAGGCGATTCAGACTCGGAGGGTGCGGCGCCTCCGCCCACCGCGCCTCCGCCCACCGCGCCTCATCGCATCGCGCCTCTGCCCACCGCGCCTCTGCGCCCCGCGCCTCGGCGCACCGTGGAGCAGCGTGCAAAGCCAAGCCGCCGCAGAAGCTGAGCGGCGGTGATGAGGAAAAGCTCGCACGTGGCACTCGAGCTGCGTGTTTGGCTGCCCCCTCTACTTACCAACTCCCCCTCGACGAAGTGCGGGAGCTTGACCAGAGAGAGATTACCCCTGATAGAGGGAGGTTACGCAGATCCAATGTGTCCCTTTGACAGTACGTTTGACGGAAGAGTGACGGCAGAGTGTGTGTGTGTGTGTGTGTGTTGCGTCATCTACGCAACAAGAAGAACATGTTTACTGGGGTTACTGGTCGAGCCTTGTAGGTCTCGACACGCCAGCTGTATGCTATTTGCGTGGGGTTAGGGAGGTGATGCGCGGTTGTGTTTGCGCGACGGTTCAGGCTGCGAGCGTAGGTTGCGTTACATTCGAATTCATGTTGACGTGCCTTGAGCCACGGATCTCTCGCTGCTACCGGCACCCACACCACCTGCACGAGTCACTTCTCGTCAGCTGCTTCACTGGTCTCCGCGGCCGCAGCGGCGTCTAGAAGCCCTGTGCGCTGTCACATGTCAGACCGTGGGCATGCGGTAAGCGGGTGGGTGGACGTGTTGCCTTGCCAAGGCCCCCTTCCCATGCACAGTCGTGAGCGGGGCCCGCAAACACGCGCGGACAACTCTCCAACTGCACACGCAGCGGGGGGTGGGGGGGGGGGTGCGAGCTTGCCTCAATCCACTGCCAGTTTCAGATCCACTTGGCAGCCGACCAGCCAGAAGGTCTCCACCACGGCAGCGTGCTCACCCAACTCGGGGAGGGGATGGAGCACACGTGCGGGCCTTGCCACCAGCCGCCGCCCCAGTGGGCAGCGCCGCAAACATGACCGCCACTGCGGTGAAGAGAGGGGGTCGAGCGTACGCCGCGCCCACAAGCAGGTCTGGAACTGGCGGCGGTGCATCTAGGGAAGAGGGCGCGGCACAAGCGACTTCCCTCCAGTAAACGCCCCAGCTCTAGTAACATGAAGTAGCCCCCTAGTAATGTCTTAGCATCATCCATGCAGGTCTGTCAAGAAGGATGACGTCGTCGACCATGCGGGCGGCCGCCTGCACGTCATGCAGCTGTCTTCGCGTGTCCAGACAGGCGACCGGCAGACAGACCGCAACCGCAAGTGGGCCGAGGAGAAGATCCTGCGTGTGTGGACGCCCCAGGGGTACTCGCCTGAGGCGGCGCCTGAGGGTGGATGGCCGGTGCTGTTTTTCAACGATGCGCAAAACATGTTTGAGTGCTGGCTGGCACATCAGGTGTGTGTGGTGTGGGGGGGTGGGGGGTGGGTGGTGTGTGTGGGGGTGTGGGTGTGGGTGCGTGGTTGTGTGCGTGGGGTCCATTTTACAGTCTGTCGGACGCCTCTGATGGCGCATTAGACCCAAGGAAAGAGGTTGGCAGCTGTCAACATTAGAACCCTAGCATGACAGATGCCATCACGATTGCTGTGCATGTGGTGTGTGTCTGAAAGCAGGCGGCTAGCAAGTTAGCAATCTCATGCCAGAACCTGGGCTTCTCCGGGCCTGGCCGAGGGTTTGGTGTGTGTGTGTAAGTGTGTGTGTGAGTGTGTCGTCTGTCAACTCGACGTAGAACAAAGCACCTGGTGTACGTACGTGCGAGGCCTACGCCCACATCCCATCCACACACCACAACCTGCGCTGTTGTATAGTTACAACACAGGCTGCCATCTTTTCGGACTCTCCAGGCGCACAGCCGTGCCATGGACCACACTGGCAAGCCATTTTGATGAAACTCCCTCCCCTGTCCCCTTTGGCCCCTCGCCTCACTGCAGGGAGTGTCCTGGCGCCTCGGCTTCGCTGCTGCCGACCTCATTGCACGCAGCGAGGTGCCGCCATTCGGTAGGTGGCCCCGCACATGAGGCTCTCATGCGTGCTCTTATCTTCTCCCCACCGACCTCACTCCCTTGCAGCCCCCCCCCTCCCGCTACTCTCCACTCACGCCCCTGTTCCATCCCGCACCTCTGATCTCTACCTCCGCATTTCGCATCGACAGCAAAAGCACACACACACACACACACACAAACACACACTGCCCCACACACACCCACACCCACGCCCCCCCCCCCCCCTCCCCCCACCCACAGTCATCGTCGGCATTGACAACCACGGGCCCATGCGCTCACTCAACTACCTGCCGTATGAGCCCGGGTCGGGCGTGGGAGCGTTCCGAGAGGACGCGGCAAGGTAAGTATGCGCTGGGCATAACGTGTTTGTGTGTGTTGGCATGCGGGCACAGCAGATAAGCAAGCAAGCAAACAAGCAAATAGGCAATCAAGCAAACAGGCAAATAAGCAAACAAGCAAACACGCAAGCAAGGAAAAAGAACACACGAAAACAAGCAAACAAGAAAACAGGCAGAAAAGGCACACAAGCAAACAAGGAAACACATGCACGCAGGTGGCCTGGCGGCGGCGTCGAAAAATACATGGAGCGCGTCATCTTTGAGGTCATGCCGATGGTCACTGCGCGCTTCAATGTGAGTGATGACCCACAGCGAATTCGTTATACTTGAGATGCAAGTTTTCTCCACATACATTCCACAGAGATTCTGACGGTGTCTGGCTGTGTACATTCAACAAGGAAATCACGGAAAGCCCACGAGGGCGGGGTGGTTCGCGGGTGGGTCTGTGGGTGGGTGGCTGGCTGTTTGGGGTGGGGTGGGGGTATGCGTGTGTGTGTGGCACTGCTGAGATCATGCGAATTGGCACGGCCTGTTTTCATGTGCGGTTCAACCCTGATTCTGCGTGGGCAGGCTCCTCCAACAGGATCCCCCCCCCCCCTCACCACCACCAAACACGCACACACAAACACGCACACACACACCCCTCAACACACGCAGCTTTCCACCGACCCCCGCCGCACCGCATTCGGCGGCGCCTCGTTCGGCGGCATCAACGCCCTGCATGTCGCAATGAACTACGCACACGTATTTGGAAGCGTGCTGGCAGAGTCCCCGTCGCTTTGGATCGCAGAGGGGCGCATGGTGGAGGACCTACAGAAGCACACGTGAGTGGGGGAAGCTGGATGGCAGCTGGGTGGCAGCTGGATGGCAGCTGGGTGCACTTGATGGTACCCACACGTGTGTGTTTGGTGCAGTGGTGGACGGGTCCCCGTCGCTGCGGATAGCAGAGGGGCGTGTGGTGGGTGACCTGCAACAACATGCGTGAGTGGGGAAAGCTGGGTGGCAGCTGGGTGGTAGCTGGGTGCACTCTTGCGCATGCCCCTCTTCCCCACACCATCACCTCCTCATCCCAGCTCTTTCCTGCACTCCCCTACCCCACCTCACATGCTCAAACCTCCCCTCCCCCCGCAATTCCTCAGCAGCATGCTCCCCGAGCGCCTCTTTATGGGCTGCGGCACCCTCCAACACCCCCCCCTCATCCTCAAGACTCCGAACATACCCCCACCCCACACACACCCCCAATGGCAGCGGCATGCTGCCCGAGCGCCTGTTCATGGGCTGCGGCACCCTCGAGTACTCCGCCACCCGTGACCACGACAAGCCAGAGGTTGATGCCCTACTGATGGAGTACTACCAAGATGCAGCACGGGCGCTGGAGTACAACGGGCTGAGTGAGGCGACTGGGCGGCTGCAATTTGTGGTGGAGGTGAGCGGAGGGGGGGGGGCAGTGTGTGTGTGTGTGTATGTGTGTGTGTGTGTGCGTGTCTGTGTGCGTGCGTGTCAGCGTGCGTGCGGTTTGCTAGAGTACAACGGGCTGAGCGTGTACGGGTGGGCGGCTGCGGTTTGTGTTGCTGTGAGTGGAGTGGTGTTGGTGTTAAAGTCTGGCGCTCGCGCGTCCCCGAGGCCGCTTCTAGTTAAGCCGCCCTAGGCATCTAGCCTTGGCCGTGACTCACCCCCCGGGATGGTTCCTCCAAGCGCCGACTTGTAACACCTGTGAAACCAGGCCACCTTGCTTAGCAGCTACCTAGCTTCCACATATGTTGTCCAGCCGCCATCTATCCGTAGCTGCCATCATGTGGCAGAGGCTGCGTTGGCAGGTCGGTTGGTTGCGCACACACGCACAAAATGCCAAAGAACCTTGCGAGGCGCACACATGCGTGTGCCCGCCTGCCTGATCTCCATGCTGATGACGACGATGATGCTGATGATGGAGTGTAAAGTTGTGACGCACAAAACCATGCATGTGCAGGAGCTCGCCGACCACCACGCGCGCGCGTGGCAATGGCGCGTGCACACACACACACACACACGCACACACACACACACACACACACACACACTCAGGAGGGCGCTGGCCACCACGAGCGCGCATGGCAGTGCCGGCTCACCGGCGCACTCAAGTTTCTGTTGTCGCCGTGGAAGGACGGCGCGTGAGCACGTTTCTGGAGAAACGGCGTGACCATGAGTGCTGCGAGACGGCGCGTGTGTTGGGGGGACACGGCGCATGTCACCGCGGGACATGCGTGTGCGTGTGCACACTTTTGTCTCTCCGTGGAAAGATGGCACACTTTGTGGAAAGACGGCACGCGTGTGGAGAGATGGCGTGTGTGCCCTCACGTGACGCGTGTGCGCATGCCCACGTGTGTGGAGACGGCGCATGCAACCGTCCTTGGAGTGACGGTGCGCGTGTGGACGCGGGATGACGGAGCGGGAGGGGAGGGGACTCACGCTAGGGTCGCTGTACCCCCGCAAAGATGGGACAGCAAGTGCGACAGTTCACACTGACTGGGGGGTGGACAGTGCAAGTGCAGCAATGCACACTAACCAGGGGGGGGGGCTTATTGTTTTGTTGGCGTTTTTTACCCTTGCTCTTTGTTTTGTTGTGTTGGAGGGCGTGCCACAAGGTATGGCTGCCAACCGCTGGCAGTGCGTGCGTGTGCGTGCACGCACGCGCGTGTGCACCTTGCCCCTCTTGAATAAGCGACTTTCTGTAGTCAATGAAAAGCGGAAAGCAGATGTGTTATAAACACGGTTTCGACTGGAGCGTGTGTGCGTGAACATGCTGCACGGGCAGGTGTGGGCAAGCTGCGCGAAGGAAGGGGAAAACGAGGGGTGACCCGCTCCTTGTGGGCCACATGTGCCGTGTTGGAGTGCCGTCGTGGTAAGTGAGGTGTGTGGGGGGAGCAGGCGTTGCCGCCGCAGATCTCGAGCTGCGTGTGGCGGGGTCGAGAGGCAGCCCATTCCTGATGCGTGCGTGTGCTTGCCGTAGGCCTGGTCACAGGCAGTGATGATGGATGTTACAGTCGGGGACACCTCTAAAGGCGTATAAGACCGTGCTCGGCGCGTATGGCCCGAGCACCTTACTGAGATGGCTGGCTGTTGGTGGTAGGGAACCCCAACTGTGTAAAGAGCGTGGGCGCACCCCTAGGTCCCTTACCGCAGCGACAGCAAACGCTTGTTGAAGAACGCATGTGGGGAAACGGAAACGCGAGGCAGGTAAATCGCCAATCGCCAAATATGTGTGTTCCTTGAATTTATACTATGTGACTGCGCAGGCCGCAGGTGTGCCTTATGCTAGTCCCTGCCGCCGCCGTGCCCGCAGCAATCTTCATGCAGGCTCCCTTCTAGCAGCCGCAGGCTCCGCAACAATCGCTCCAATAGCTCCGCTCCAATAGCATCGTCAACTCCCCAACGAATCAACGCTGTGCTGGCGCGAGGCCCGGCCCCTGTGCTGTGCTGGCGCGAGGCTCGGCCCGCACCCTGTGCTGTGCAGGCGAGAGGCCCGGCCCACACCCTCCGCTGTGCTGGCGCGAGGCCCGGCCCCTGTGCTGTGCTGGCGCGAGGCCCGGCCCCTGTGCTGTGCTGGCGCGAGGCCCGGCCCGCATCCTGTGCTGTGCTGGCGCGCGGACCGCACCCCCGCTGCGCTCCATGCGTGCGCAACGCTCTTTCCTCCATGCACTCGCCCATCGTCGCCCATGCGACTCGTCAGCAAATCTCCCCCCCGCTGTCTCGCCATGGGCATGCTGCCCATACTGCCGCCCTCGTTGCATTCCTGGCCATCTGCTCTGCATGCATGGCCGTCAGGGTCGTCATGGTGGCGGCTGTTCCCCCCGGTGTCCGCATGCCCCCGCCTGACGCCGCCCCCGCTAGCGCTCCCCAGACCGTTGCATGGTCGGGGGTAGCGCGCGCGGGGGTTGAGGGTTCGGGCACCACGATGGCGGCTGCCTTATCCGCTGTCGCTGTCGCTGTCGCCCCGCTGCTGTGCCTGGTGCTGGTCTGTGCATCAAACATTTCGCATATCTGCCCGCATGGCCTGCA
>VFSX01000353.1:135000-184864 GCA_016618255.1 Chlamydomonas sp. UWO 241 | reverse complement strand
GGGGGGGGGGGGGGGAGGAGGGGAGGGGGCTCGGTCACGGTGTCGGAAGAAACACAACAAGCACCGCCCGTGACCCAAAAGACCAGGTCCAGGTGCTCATTGTGCACACAGGGGAAGGGGCCCTCAGGTCGTGCGTCCCAAGCGCACAGGCGCCAAACGAGATAATACTCGCACGCCTCCCACACCTCGCCCAGCCTCTCTGGATGTCCATGTTGCCCATGCAGGAGCCCACGCAGCCCATGCGCAGGCCCGCCCGCCTGAGAGGATCATGCTGGGATCAAGATGAGACCCAAACGCACCCCCAACTGCATCTAGGGGCTGTCGGAGCCGCCGGGAAGAAGCGTCGTCGTCAGGGAATCGTTGTCAGGGGGGACCCCTGAGGGGAGCGGTGCGAGGCGGGTCAGTGTCGGGGGAGAGAGAGATGGGAGAGGCAGAGGCACAGGCACATGACCTGCACACACGTTGCGTTCAGGTACGGTGCGGAGGCGCCCCGCATGGCGTACAGTAAGCTACCGTATTGACACACTCATTTGGGGGTACGATTGGGGGTAGGCTAACCCCAAACCTGTGTCGAGGGTAGCACTGACGCTCGGGGCTACCCCCAACCCCGTGTCGCAAGTAAAATGCGTATATGATGTAAATCACTTGATACTGCATGGATTTCGACGATTCGGATTGCATTGGAAAGCTAACAACAGCGGCTATCCAGAACACCGCTTGGATGCAGCATGGGGCGGAGGGAAGAGAGCAGAGGGGAAGTGTGGGTGTGTGAAACTGCCCCCAAATGCGTGTCACCGAGGGCGCTGCGTGGCGGCGGCTACCCCCAAACCCGTGTCTTAAATGGGCATAGAACGGCCGTTTCGCCAACCCCCAAATGGTCGTACCCCCAAATGAGCGTGCCACTACGGTATATAACTTACTGAAGATGGGAGAAGACGCGGGAGAGAGAGAAAAGGGGGGGGGGGCACATGTAGTGTCGGCGTACATGCTTGTGCATGCTCGCAGGCGCAAGCTATGACCCGACGTGGCTGCACGTGCACATGTGGGGGAGAGGAGGCGAGGCAAATGCACATGCGTCGAGCACATGGCGTGTACTTTGCGCATGCATGGCATACATTCTCACCTGCACTCTTCTGCTCGGTGCAGAGGAACTGGACATGCTCTTGAGGGATCATGCCCAAGGGCCCCACAGGGAGGAGGGACGTCAACACGCACAACATAACAAGGGCTTGTTTGGGACTCACGGCAGCGCGCGCCCGCCTTGGCGGCCGTCTCGGCTGCTTTCTTAGCGGCAGCTGCCGCTTTTGCCTTTTCGACGGCTGCAGCTGCCTGTTCTCGCTTGCTCTTGCGGCGCGCCTCGTCAGCACGGAGCGCCTCCAGATTAGCCTCTTCCATTGGGACAATCCACTCTAGGTCAGCGGCAATGCTAGCCCTCATAGCTGCTACCCGAGCTTGAGATGATGAGATGATGAGAGTTTTACAATCCACTTCTGGCGGTCACACGTACGGTTCCAAAGCTCCAGTGGGACTTAGAGAAACAAGGCTCAAGGCCCACAAAAGGTCAAAGCTACAAGTAGCCCACGGTAACGCCATCCACACTTGGTGGCGGGCGCCAAGCAAGCAGCACCACTGTGCAGGCTGCACACCCAGCCCCTCAAATGGCCTGAGGGCGGACCCAAGGTATAAAACCATGAAGGGACCAAAAAGCCCTCCCCCAGACCACCGGAAGCGGGGCTAGTAGCACACCCGACGCAGCACTCTACTCAGCGACCACACCGCACCCGCCACCGCACGCGTGTGGCGCCACCTCCCCTTAAAAAACACCCCCAGAGGGAATGCCATCTAGCAAGCAGGTGCAGGCACCCGCTCGCCGTCAACGACGAGGCGCGTGCGGTGGAACTGCGCCCGCTTCCCCGCAACCTTGGCGGCGAGGAAAGCGGGCCACAGCGCCTGGTGCTGCGCCTCCTCGCGGTCACTGAGGACGTCGAAGACTGCAGTCGAGTCAACGCAGCGGCGCAGCTCGTGGCGCCAGCGCACGACAGTGTCGGCCACGGCGTCAGACGCCACGGTGAAGAGCACACGCAGCACACCGCCCCCGCGTGACTCCACGCCGATGCCCCCGACGGCAGGCTTGGCGTTGAGGAGCGACGCGGACACGACGCCACCATCAGCCGGCTCCCGCCGGCCGGTGGCGCCGTAGAGGAAGCGCACGACATCCGTAGCCAGGCGGACGGGCAGGCTGGTGCCGTCCTCGGCAGCTGAGATGCGTCAAGAGCAGCCTGATGCTGCTCCTGCTTCTTCTCGTCCCACGTACCGTCGGTGTACATGGAATGTAAGGGGGTGCACATCATGGGTGGTGCCAGTGAAATATGTCAGGCCAGCCCATGACAGTGGGGGTGTGAAGCAAGGGTGAAGAGCAGGGGTGCAGGGAGAAGCTCCAGACGGTGGGCTTGCTAAGGGTCGATGTCGCTGCAGGCGGCCCATGCGGCCGCAGCATTGCTTCAGTCCCAGCTTGGGGAGACCAAAACGCAGAATGTCACGAAGGACTTGCAAATTCGTGCGAAAGATGCGGTGATCGCTACCCTGATCCGCCAGTTAGATGTTCACCAGGACATGGAGGAGCTGGAAGCGGCCAAGGAATCTCGCGGTCTGGAGATGATTGGTAAGATTGGAGTTGATGGATCCCCATGCTTCCATGTGCATCCCCATTTGCCGCATCCTGACTTGCGAGTCCCGCCAATGCGCATGTACGCCATGCGGGCGCCTACAGCACCTCGTCAACTGTGTTTGTACGTCAACATTTCCTCCCCACGTGCATGGTAATGCTAGATGAGATGACATGCGCCCCGTTTCCACTGCTTGCCAGCTTGCCAATTGCCAGCCACACTAGCAAGTGCGACAGCTGGGTCAGCAAACGCCCCACGCGCCCCCCCCATGCACGCTACCCCCGTGCATGCCCCAAGAACGGCCATGGCGTGCGATGGCCGGGAGGGGGGCGTCGGGGGACGCGTCCCCACGATGCTCGGGGTGACACATGTCACTGCTTTTGGTCAAGCACCCAGACTGACCCTGATCGGGCCCCCCTGCCCAGGGGACGCGACCCTGCATGCGTAGAACCAGGTCCACGGGGGGAGGGGCGCTATCTCTCTCCGTTCTGACGACAACTCTCGCCTGGTGGCACCAAACTCATCATCAGAGAGAGCTTTGCGGCTCACAGGGCCGCACACAGCACCAGCAAGGCCCACGCGTCGAAAACGCTTCGATTGGGGGCGTGTCAAGTGCACCTAATTTGGCAAGTGGGCAAATATTTGCAAGGACCTTCAGAGCCGCTCGCAAATCCCCACCCATGTGGCAAGCGGCCTGGCAAGCGACCACCAAAACTTGACGCATGCAGCCCTCCGCTGGTGATCGGGTTGCCTATGGCCTCCCGCGGGCGCCAGGGCAAGTGCGGGACGTGCTGCTGCCTCAGAGCCCGCGTCCGCATGTGGTGACTGGGATCACATGCACCGCCACGCACGTCCCCCGACGCCCCCCTCCCGGCCATCGCACGCCATGGCCGTTCTTGGGGCATGCACGGGGGTAGCGTGCATGGGGGGGGCGCGTGGGGCGTTTGCTGACCCAGCTGTCGCACTTGCTAGTGTGGCTGGCAATTGGCAAGCTGGCAAGCAGTGGAAACGGGGCGCATGTCATCTCATCTAGCATTACCATGCACGTGGGGAGGAAATGTTGACGTACAAACACAGTTGACGAGGTGCTGTAGGCGCCCGCATGGCGTACATGCGCATTGGCGGGACTCGCAAGTCAGGATGCGGCAAATGGGGATGCACATGGAAGCATGGGGATCCATCAACTCCAATCTTACCAATCATCTCCAGACCGCGAGATTCCTTGGCCGCTTCCAGCTCCTCCATGTCCTGGTGAACATCTAACTGGCGGATCAGGGTAGCGATCACCGCATCTTTCGCACGAATTTGCAAGTCCTTCGTGACATTCTGCGTTTTGGTCTCCCCAAGCTGGGACTGAAGCAATGCTGCGGCCGCATGGGCCGCCTGCAGCGACATCGACCCTTAGCAAGCCCACCGTCTGGAGCTTCTCCCTGCACCCCTGCTCTTCACCCTTGCTTCACACCCCCACTGTCATGGGCTGGCCTGACATATTTCACTGGCACCACCCATGATGTGCACCCCCTTACATTCCATGTACACCGACGGTACGTGGGACGAGAAGAAGCAGGAGCAGCATCAGGCTGCTCTTGACGCATCTCAGCTGCCGAGGACGGCACCAGCCTGCCCGTCCGCCTGGCTACGGATGTCGTGCGCTTCCTCTACGGCGGCACCGGCCGGCGGGAGCCGGCTGATGGTGGTGTTGTGTCCGCGTCGCTCCTCAACGCCAAGCCTGCCGTCGGGGGCATCGGCGTGGAGCCACGCGGGGGCGGTGTGCTGCGTGTGCTCTTCACCGTGGCGTCTGACGCCGTGGGCGACACTGTCGTGCGCTGGCGCCACGAGCTGCGCCGCTGCGTGGACTCGACTGCAGTCTTCGACGTCCTCATTGACCGCGAGGAGGCGCAGCACCAGGCGCTGTGGCCCGCTTTCCTCGCCGCCAAGGTTGCGGGGAAGCGGGCGCAGTTCCACCGCACGCGCCTCGTCGTTGACGGCGAGCGGGTGCCTGCACCTGCTTGCTAGATGGCATTCCCTCTGGGGGGTGTTTTTGAAGGGGAGGTGGCGCCACACGCGTGCGGTGGCGGGTGCGGTGTGGCGCTGAGTAGAGTGCTGCGGCGGGTGTGCTACTAGCCCCGCTTCCGGTGGTCTGGGGGAGGGCTTTTTGGTCCCTTCATGTTTTTATACCTTGGGCCCGCCCTCTGGCCATTTGAGGGGCTGGGTGTGCAGCCTGCACAGTGTTGCTGCTTGCTTGGCGCCCGCCACCAAGTGTGGATGGCGTTACCGTGGGCTACTTGTAGCTTGACCTTTTGTGGGCCTTGAGCCTTGTTTTCTCTAAGTCCCACTGGAGCTTTGGAACCGTACGTGTGACCGCCAGAAGTGGATTGTAAAACTCTCATCATCTCATCATCTCAAGCTCGGGTAGCAGCTATGAGGGCTAGCATTGCCGCTGACCTAGAGTGGATTGTCCCAATGGAAGAGGCTAATCTGGAGGCGCTCCGTGCTGACGAGGCGCGCCGCAAGAGCAAGCGAGAACAGGCAGCTGCAGCCGTCGAAAAGGCAAAAGCGGCAGCTGCCGCTAAGAAAGCAGCCGAGACGGCCGCCAAGGCGGGCGCGCGCTGCCGTGAGTCCCAAACAAGCCCTTGTTATGTTGTGCGTGTTGACGTCCCTCCTCCCTGTGGGGCCCTTGGGCATGATCCCTCAAGAGCATGTCCAGTTCCTCTGCACCGAGCAGAAGAGTGCAGGTGAGAATGTATGCCATGCATGCGCAAAGTACACGCCATGTGCTCGACGCATGTGCATTTGCCTCGCCTCCTCTCCCCCACATGTGCACGTGCAGCCACGTCGGGTCATAGCTTGCGCCTGCGAGCATGCACAAGCATGTACGCCGACACTACATGTGCCCCCCCCCCCTTTTCTCTCTCTCCCGCGTCTTCTCCCATCTTCAGTAAGTTATATACCGTAGTGGCACGCTCATTTGGGGGTACGACCATTTGGGGGTTGGCGAAACGGCCGTTCTATGCCCATTTAAGACACGGGTTTGGGGGTAGCCGCCGCCACGCAGCGCCCTCGGTGACACGCATTTGGGGGCAGTTTCACACACCCACACTTCCCCTCTGCTCTCTTCCCTCCGCCCCATGCTGCATCCAAGCGGTGTTCTGGATAGCCGCTGTTGTTAGCTTTCCAATGCAATCCGAATCGTCGAAATCCATGCAGTATCAAGTGATTTACATCATATACGCATTTTACTTGCGACACGGGGTTGGGGGTAGCCCCGAGCGTCAGTGCTACCCTCGACACAGGTTTGGGGTTAGCCTACCCCCAATCGTACCCCCAAATGAGTGTGTCAATACGGTAGCTTACTGTACGCCATGCGGGGCGCCTCCGCACCGTACCTGAACGCAACGTGTGTGCAGGTCATGTGCCTGTGCCTCTGCCTCTCCCATCTCTCTCTCCCCCGACACTGACCCGCCTCGCACCGCTCCCCTCAGGGGTCCCCCCTGACAACGATTCCCTGACGACGACGCTTCTTCCCGGCGGCTCCGACAGCCCCTAGATGCAGTTGGGGGTGCGTTTGGGTCTCATCTTGATCCCAGCATGATCCTCTCAGGCGGGCGGGCCTGCGCATGGGCTGCGTGGGCTCCTGCATGGGCAACATGGACATCCAGAGAGGCTGGGCGAGGTGTGGGAGGCGTGCGAGTATTATCTCGTTTGGCGCCTGTGCGCTTGGGACGCACGACCTGAGGGCCCCTTCCCCTGTGTGCACAATGAGCACCTGGACCTGGTCTTTTGGGTCACGGGCGGTGCTTGTTGTGTTTCTTCCGACACCGTGACCGAGCCCCCTCCCCTCCTCCCCCCCCCCCCCCCTGCTGTTGCCACCGCAGGGGATCCGCCGCAGGGGCAGCCGCGGCTGGCGCTGTCGCTTCAACCTGGCCGCCACAGCGTTGCAGAGTAGGCAGGCCTCTGGGCAGCCTGCAGGAGAAACAACTGCCCGGCACCATCGTCTGACGCTGTCCCGACTGGGCGGCTAGTCAACCAAGGATGGGGCCTGTCCAACACGTTTGAGATATATTCTGCCAGCTTGCGGACGACATGGCTGCCGCCCCCCTGCCGCACATCTGCGCGTGGGCCGGTAGCTTTTGTGGACATCGTATCCGACGCACGCGCGTGTGCGTGGCGGCGCTGATGACAACTGGACAGCTTGCGAGCAATCGGTATGGTCGGCGGCGGCCGGACTTCGAAAGCTAGCATTTTGGGGCCGTGGTGATGGGGTGACGGCACGCACTTCCAGTCCAAGACCAGCACTTGTCAGGGCCAGTTTCTTTCTGCCATTGCCACCGCCACTGCCCCACTGTTACTGCCACCGCCACCGCCAGTGTCCCACGGCCACGGCCACTGCCACTTGCCACCGCCACTGCCACTGCCACCAAGTGAATTTCCACTCGAGACTGCGACACTCAAGACTGCCACTCAAACTGTGGCACTCACTGGCACTCAAGACTAAAGCTCTTGGGCTGCCCAGTCAGATTGCCACTCAGACTGCGGTACTCTTGACTTTCTGACTGGCACTCAGGTCCCACTCAGGTCCCCACTCGACACTGCCACTCAGACTGCCACTCAAGACTGCGGCACTCGAGACACTCACTCTGAGTGGCAGTCTGAGTGCTGTAGTCCAGACTACGGCACTCAGACTTCCACTGCCACAATGGCCACAGCTGACGCGCAAGCTGGCCTCCAGGCTGCCCCTGCTGCTGGTGCTGCTGCTGATGTGGCTCACTGGCTCGCTGCCGTACCAGGTGTGCGTGTGCGTGCGTGTATCTGCTGCTGATGCTGATGATGGTGGCTCGCTGCCGTACCAGGTGTGGGGAAGGTGTGGGAGGAGCGTGTATGTGTGTGTGTGAGTGCCGCTCTTGCTAGGTCGGATGTGCCTCCATGCAGGGAGCCAGCTGGCTTGCTGGGGGGGGGGGGGGGCACAGAGGGGGAATGCACTACCCGAGGCATGGCAAGCGCCATGCGTGCGATGTGCTGAGTGTGCTGCCATACACCGAGAGCGAGACGGAGACATTCGTGACAGCACGGGCACTAAGATCACACCTAGGCAATCGTTTCAGAAGTCGAAACCACACACACACACACACACACACGTAACCTGCATGTCGCAGGCTCGGTCGTGCACAGACCACGTGGCATCGTAGGCAGCATATTACGCAGCGCAGGCGCACGGGGCAGCGGGCGCGGTCACGGGCATGGAGGGCAGTGAGGGGGGCTGGTTGGTGTGGGGGAGGAGCTGTAGGAAAGCTGTTGTGGGGAGGTGGTGGTGTGGGCCGTGGAGTTTTCATTGTGGTGGTGATGGGTTATGTTGTAAGCAGGCAGTGGCGCCAGTTCAGCAACGTGCCCAATCGTTGTAACCTCGTCCGTCAAGTTGCTGTGCTTTGCGCCTGTACCTCGCTTTTAAGGCGAGAGACGCACCAGCAGCGACGTCAAGATCGATTTTGGGTCGTTGGCATTCTGCAGGCTACAGTGGGCGGGTGTGCACGTCTGCCTCGATGGTAGCAAATTGCAAAGCGAGCCTGCGCTGGTCATGCACTCCGACAGCGCTCTGCCCCTTGGCATTCTCTTGGGGCCGCTGCTGGACAGACACGCCTGCCAGTCCCGTCCGCATCATGACATCATTTAACAGAGGCACGGGTTTGTGGCAGGCAGCAGCAGCTGTGTGACAGCTGCGCCCAACGCGCCCGCGATCGGGTCGGCCAAAAGGGGTCCGTGTCGGGAGCGAAGCCTCATTGGAAAAACTGTGGTGGCGGGTACTGCCGCCCAGCCAAAACGAGGGCAGGACACAATCACCGGCACAGACAAAGCACGGCATCTGATGCCATGCACAATCCCGAGCACAAACACTAGGAGCTCATAACCCCAACCCCACCCGCCCGCCTACCCCGCCCACCCGCCCGCGCATCGCACCCATTGCAGCTGCGGTACTCAGCTGGCGCCACCCCCAACTACCGCCACCGACCGGCCCCGCGCGGGTGCGTGCGTGCCGTGGCCCCACCCCATGCCTCATTGCGCTAATAGCGTGTCGCCTCGCGTGTCTTGTACGAGTCTCAATGCCTCCTCCTGCTGCGGGAGCCACACCGCTGCGCGTGCACGTGTCGGGCGCTCGCACTGCGTGTGCACCGGTCCTCCTACGCGCCTTGGGTACACACGTGGGAGCGCGCGCGCGAGAGCGTGCGACGCGCGTGGCTGCTTCTCTGCCTCCTTGGGCTCGCGTGGAGGTCGCCACCTCCGCCCCCCGGGGGGGAGGAAGAGGTGGGGTGCCACGCCACAACCATGCACGTGGCGTTGCCCTTCATGTGCTCCACTCAGGGGCACGGGGGTGGGCAGGGCGCAAGCGCGCGCCACCGCTGCCCACGCTGTCTGCTCGGTGCTTAGCCGAGGCTGGGGAAGGCAGCGGTGTCGTCAATCGCGATCGCAGCACCGCCACCGCGGCCGCCAGCCGGGCGCTCCGGGCGGGGGGCCTCCGGGCGGTCAGAGCGCTCGGGGCGCGGGCCGCGGCCGTCACCGCGGCCACGGCCGCCGCCCTCGCCGCGGCCGCCCTCGGGGCGCGGGCCACGGCCCTCACCGCCGCGGCCGCGTCCCTCGCCGCGGCCGGAGAACGGCCTGTCACCGCCGCGGCCACCGCCACGGCCCTCACCGCGGCCCTCGCCGCGGCCGCCACGGCCACCGCGGCCGCCGAACTCGCGCACGGGCGCCTTCTCCTCAGCGGTCTCGATCTTGAAGCCAGTCTCCACCTTGACGACCGCCTTGGCAGCCTTCACCTTGGCAACCTAGGGAAGGAAAAGAGCGGGGAAGTCGATCAGACACGGGCGCATGGGCGAATCGTGTCGACGCGTGACTGGCTGGCTACTTTGCCGCGCCCAGCCCAGCCACCACCATCGGGGCTGTTCCTCGTTCGCCTCGCCGCCACTCGCGGCCAGCACAGCCCCGTGCATGTATGAGCGCCCAGCCCTACCACCCACCTTCTCCTCGATGGCCTTCTTGTTGGCCAGCTCGACGCCGGTGACCTCGTCCTCGGTCGTGGTGCGCTCGAAGGCCTTGAAGCCCTGCGGAGGGAGCAGCGAGGGAATGGCGAGCGGCACGCGCGTCAGCAGGGGGCGCATGCGCGTGCCGGCGTGCGTGTGTGACCAAGGAATGCATCCACTCAGCCCAGGCCCTCTCCCGTGCGCCCGCTTGCCTTGAACTCAGACATGTCGACCTCCTTGACGGCAGCCTTCTTGTTGAGCGCCGCCTTCTTCTCGGCCAGCTGCGTCTCGTACTCCTCGAGGGACATCTCCTGCAGTCATCATGTGCGCCATGCCGTCATGGCATGCGAGTGAGTCGGGCGCGCATGCATGCATGCATATGCATGCATGCATGCCAGGTGGCGGTGCATGCAGTGCGCAGCACCAGTGCGCCTTGTGCAACTCCTGCGCACCCTCACATGCGGCGGTGTGGGCGCACAGCAGCTACTGCAGATCTGATCCCCCTCCCCCCCCCCCCCGCGGCCGCCGCCACCCTCCCCTCCCCCCCCCCCCCCCGCTTGGACAGCTGCCCACCAACCACCCTCACCTTCTCCTCCTCGACAGCGGGGGTGGCGGGAGCCTCCACAGCGGCCTCCTCGCCGGCCGGGGCCTCGGTCTTCACCTCGCTGTCCTCACTGCGAGCGC
This sequence comes from Chlamydomonas sp. UWO 241, assembly GCA_016618255.1. Taxonomy (NCBI): domain Eukaryota; kingdom Viridiplantae; phylum Chlorophyta; class Chlorophyceae; order Chlamydomonadales; family Chlamydomonadaceae; genus Chlamydomonas; species Chlamydomonas priscui. The sequence continues at coordinate 174,504 of VFSX01000353.1, read as the reverse complement.
GTGGGCGGCCGCCATCGGGCGTCAGGACACTGCAATTGAGCCTCTCTGGGTGCGCCAGAGGGGACGGAGCGCTGCGCACGCGCGATCCGAGTGATGGGGCGGGCGCAGGCAGTTTCGTCACTCACGCCTTGGCCTCCTCGCCGTCCTTGCCCCAGTTGCCGCGGCCGGCGCCACCGCGCTTGTCGCCCTCGTGCCTAGGAGTAGCGAGGAGGGGAGGGGCGCAAAGGGATGGGGGCACAGGCCAACCGTCTAGTCGGCATGGACAGCCGCCGGGGTCGGATCGTGCCCCATGCGCACCCAGCTGCGTCATCCCCCCAACTCACCCGCGCCCAGTGCCATCGCGGCGCTCGTACTCGCGGCCACGGCCCTCGCCACCGCGGCCCTCGCCACCACGGCCACCCCTGCCGCCGCGTCCACGGCCGCCCTCACCGCGGGGCTCGTACGCGATGCCGCTCTGCGCATCGCCGCTGTAGCCGCGGGGACCACGGCCCTCGCCACGGCCCTCACCGCCACGGCCCCTGCCCTCGCCACGGCCCCTGCCCTCGCCACGGCCCTCACCCCTGCCGCCGCGTCCACGGCCGCCCTCGGTGCGCGCCACCGGCGCAGCCTTGGCCTCTGCATGGTCCGGGGATGTCCGCACGCATGCGTGTCAGCTGGGGGCGATGGGGCGGGGCACAGGCTGCGGCGCTGGGGCAATCGGCGGCCGCATGCAACTCGGCATGGCCTTTTTTTCATCGCCGCCGCTGGCCCCACGCACCAGGCTTGGCCTCAACCTTGGCCACAGGCTTGGGGGCCTGAGGCTTGGGCTTCGCAGCGGCCGCCAGCGCCTGCGGGTCCTCCGTGCCGTTCTCGTCGTCCAGGAGGGCGTACACGTTGGAGCTCACGTACGATTCGGCCATCTTGACGATAAGGGCTGTGCCCTGCTGCTGTTTGCGGGCCAGTAGTGGGGTTGGCGATGAAAAGGAGGTGACCGTGGGGAGGCAGCGTTCCAATTGGATGACACGGCCGAGTGTGGGAAAGCTCTGGGGAAAGAAAGTTGCATTGGGGAGATGTATACGGAGATATGAGGGGTGGGGGTGAGGGGGTGAGGGGGGGAGGGCTAGAGGGGGTGGTTATTGGGGGGGGGGACGGGGGGGACATCCTGCGCCTGATCACGAGCGCCTGATCACGAGCGCCTGATGGGGCCCTGAGCTACACTCAAGGGGGGATGAGTGGTGACTGCGAAAAGATCCAACTGGTGATCTAGGCCGGGTGCACCACAGGGGTGCGGAGGGGGGGGGCTAAGCACAGAGGCTCCCTCCCTCGCGAGGCTCTCCCGTGACAGATGCATCCTCATGGGCGAGCTCATGGCCGGTCGCGGTGCGCCTCCTTGTGAGCCACGTCGGTCCAGCGCCCATGCAGGTGCCCGCACCAATGGAGATGCCGCACGTGCATAAAGCCGCCCGCGACTGATGCCAAGGCTGCTCAGCCTGCGCGGCCCGCGACTGCTGCCGCCCACGCGGCGGCGGCTTCTGCGTGAAGCCCTCACGCCCGGGGGAATGGAGGGGGGCTGCCCGCACGTGTGAGCGACACGTCGCTGCACCGGAGCCACGTGTCGTCGATCCCTGTTCCACCTGCTCCTGCTTTCCTCGTGGCGAGGTTCCCGCTGATCGCGAGGTCGGCATCAGCCTGCCCTTCTGTCTGCCTGGCGATGTGTATCTATCGTGCGCTACCTGCACGATTGCACTGAATGGCTGGGGGTGGCGTGCTCTCCGGGTCATTCCTCAACGCCTAGTCTGTGTGCTGCGTGTGGTGTTGACCACCGTGCTCTACAGCGGTGAGCGGGCGTAGTTGGTTGGCTGCCACTCAACTTACTCAGTGACCGCAAGGAGGCGCAACATTGGGCGATGTGACCAGCTTTCCTCACCACCAAGGCTGCGAGAACCACACGCACCGCGCGCACCTCGCATGGTAGACGGGTGCCTGCACCTGTGTGCTACTTGCCCCCCTCTCCCCCATTGTGTTCAGAGGTGGGGCACCGCGCATTCGGGGTTTGTTGTGGTCGGTGAGCACAGTGCTGTGGTGGGTGCACACCAGCCCCTCTTCAGGTGGCTTGGGGGAGGGCCTCTTCGTCCCTCAATGGTTTTACACCTGCTCCCACACCTGCCCCCCTCCGATCACAGGAAGGGGTGAGCACGGTGCCTGAACCGAGGTGCTGCTTGCGTGGCGTGTGGGTGGCGTTGTCAACGGCGCCTGCTGCTTGCGTCTGCTTCTTCTGTATCCGCGTGCCTGCTTCTTCTGTGTCCCACTGGAGCTTTGGAACCGTATCTGTGACCATCGGCAGTAGATGTACACAAGTCATCACCAGGAATATGTTGTCAGATTTGGCCCTACAGTGCCTGCTCGTCAACATTCGTACAATGTCCAACAGTCACAAGTTATAATCTAGTAAGTCACGGAAGCTAGAACTGCTGTCGGTGGCACGTGCGTGCAGCGTGCCCCATAAAAAATTGTGCGTTCAGGTTTGGGTGTCGCGGTCAGGCGGGCGCGCGTGTGTGGCAGCACCCCGCGCTTTGTCATGTGGTTGTCAGGTCTCCCTACACCAGGGGCGCCACACAGACTGAACATCATCAAACGGCGTACTGCTGCAGCCGCCGCTGCTGCCGCTCCCTCTTTGCCGCCTCAGCGTCGCCCGTCCCCCACAGGAACTCCGACACGTTCGAGGAGACGTCAACGGCCCACGCGCGGCGGCCACCACGAGGGGGCTTGCCGCCCGCCGCCGCAGCCGCAGCTGCGTGCGTCGGCGCCTCCCCTCCGCGTGCCGGTGCCCCGTGGGCGGGTGCGACCGCAGCACTTGACCCGCCCGCTCCCGACGCGCCAGCAGCGTGTTGCGCCGCCGCAGCCGGCGCGTGCTGCTGCGTGTGTGTGCGCGCGTTCTGCTGCTGCTGAGGCGGTGCCTGCAGCCGCAGCGCCGGCAGCTGCGGCAGCGCGCGAGGCGCAGCAGCAGCAGCCGCGTTGGTGGCTGACTGCGCCGGCGCCGGCGCATTGGCGACCGAGCCGCCCGCCGTCTTGTAGTACAGCGGGTTGTCGTACACGAGCTCCCTCGGGCGGCCCACCTGGGGGATGCCCCCGTTAGACAGCGTGCGCGCGCGGTGGCCCGCGCCCCGCCCGCGCACACTCACCAGCCCGGGGTCCTCGTCACCACCGTCAGTCTCCCCTTGCCCCTCGCCCGACACCGCGCCCGCCGCCCCGCCCGTGCATGATACAAACGTGACCTCATGCAGGTCGAGCGGCGGCTCCGAGGGCGCGCCACTCAGCGTGGGTACCGGCGCGGCAAGCGCCAGCGCCAAAGCGTCCACGTCCGCTGCACCGCCGCTGCCAACGACACCACCCGCAACTGTACGGTAGAGGGGCGGGAGCGGGAGCAGGAACGTGTGCGCGTGTGGCACGGGCGGCACGGGCGGCGGCGGCGCCTCGCCGCCAGCGCTGGCGCGAGCGCCCCCTCCGCTGCTCCGCGCCGCCTTGCGTGTCGCGATGCCGCCAAACCCGGCCGACACAGCAGCAGCAGCACCAGACATGATGCCGCCGTCCATGCCCATGCCTGCGTCGACCGCATCTGCATACACGCCACCGCCTCCGCCGCTGCCACTGCCCATCCCCGTCATCCCCCCGCTGCCACCACTGTTGCTGACCATCCCACCGCGCCTCGCCGCCGCCTCCGCGGCCGCATCTGCATCCTTGCGTGCGCCCGCCCGCTGCTGCGCCCGCCGGCCGCGCGCGCGCACATACGCATACCCCGCGAGCACCGCCGCTGCCACCACCACGCCTGCAACGAGACCACCCACGAGCGCGGAAATGCCGCTGCCGGTGCTGGGCGGCTCCGCTGAGCCTCCCGGGGGTGCAGAGGGGTCTGGGGCGCCGCCAGGCCCCATCGGCATAATGACGGGTGTGCCAAAGGATCGGATCGCCGCTGACGAGGCTGCGGCGAACTCGGATGAAGTGAGGCGCCCGGCGGCGTAATCGGCGTACAGGTCGGAGAGCGGGCCCTGTGCGAGGGTGCTTGCCTGCGGGGCAGCGTGTGGGTGAATGTGTGTGTGTGCATGTGCGCAGACGTGCGTGCATGCGCGAGGGTCGATGCACGTACACACACACACAGACACACACACACACACTCGCACGCATAGCAGGACCCTTCAAGCGCCTGTGCACAATCGTGCGCGCACCCCGCCCCCGCGACCACCCACCGCAAGCAGCATCGTAAGGTCCTGGCTGTCCTGCGCGCCGAGCGCGAGCGAGTTGGCAGCCGCCATCGTCGCAGCCACCTGTGCCAGCGCGCCACCACCACTGCTGCCACCACCACCCTCCTCTTCTGCGTATGGGTCGCCGCCATCGGTGGGCGGGCCGCCTGGGCCGTAGCGTGCGATCTGGATCAGAAGCTGCAGCGTGTCTGCGCTCGTGAGGTCAAGCGGCACAGCCGACGCAGCAGCTGCTGCAGCAGCAGCAGCAGCACCCGCAGCAACAACAGCGCCATTGCCAGCCTGCGACAGCCGGCGTGCGGGCGGCTGTGCGCCTGCTGCGTCCGCTGCCGGTGCCTGCACCAGGTAGGTTGCAACCTGCAGGCAACCCACACAGACACAGCACACGCGTGTGGCGGTGTCAGTCCACGCTGAGCACGCGCGCATGTGCGCACGCGGAACACGTGGCCGAAACCGCACACGGACACGCACGCACGCACACGGACATGCACGCACGCACGCATATGGACACGCATGCACACGGACGCGCACCTATGCACACGGACACACACGCACGCACATACACGGACACGCACACACACGGACACGCACGCACATGCATGCACGCACGTACACGTACACGCACGCACAACCGTTTGGCACCGCACCTGTGCAATCGAAGTGACCCGCGACCCGCTCTGGTGCTGCGCGTACACTAGCAGCGCGACTGCTGAGAACATGACCTTGGCAACACCCGGGACGTCTGCCGGAGACTCGGCGAGTAGGTACGACGTTTGCACGACGGTTGATGCCAGGAGCTGCTCCTTGAGTGCGACGGAGAATGCTCCGGGTGACTGCACGTGTTCATGATGGGAAATGTTTGAGTAGGGTATACAGAGGTGGCTGTCTACACAACGGTTGATGCAAGGTGCTGCCCCTGAAGTGCGACAGAGAAGGCGTCACGTGACTACGCGTGTGCAGGCAGCAGTGGGCAAGAGGCACGAAGGGTTAAACAGGGGCAGGACAGAGGGTGGCGGGTGCCTGCACGCGGTGTCTTGAAGCCAGGAGCCGCTCCTTGAGTGCAACGGAGAATGTGCCGGGGGACTGCGCGTGTGCAGGCAGCAGTGGGGAAGAGGAGAAGGGTTAAGCAGGGGCAGAACAGAGCGCGGTGGGTGCCTGCATGCGGTGTCTTGATGCCAGGAGCTGCTCTTTGAGTGCGACAGAGAATGTGCCAGGAGACTGCATGTGCGCAGGCAGCAGTGGGGAAGAGGCACGAAGGGTTAAGCAGGGGCAGAACAGAGCGCGGTGGGTGCCTGCACGCGGTGTCTTGATGCCAGGAGCTGCTCTTTGAGTGCGACAGAGAATGCGCCAGGGGACTGCATGTGCGCAGGCAGCAGTGGGGAAGAGGCACAAAGGGTTAAGCAGGGGCAGGACAGAGGGCGGTGGGTGTCCGCACGCTGTTTCACGCGAGGAGCTGCTCTTTGAGTGCGAAGGAGCACGCGTCGGGGGACTGCGCATGCACATATGATGGGGAGGGGGAGTTTAAGGGTTTGGGCACTGAAGGGAGGGGGGGAGTGCACCGATGCTAGCACATCCTGGGCCCGTGCCTGCTGACACAAGCACCCACCTCTGCTGTATCTGCCAGCTGTTCACTCCAACCATGTGCTGGCTGGGGACATTGACGTGCCCCTCAGTCAAGCACCAGCTACCATCTACCAGGCGGCTGTGCAGGCGGCGCACAGAGCATGCATGCCGTCTGCTCTGTGCAACAGCCATGGGGCTGATGAGGGTGTACTGGTGCTCACGCCTGTGGGGGTAGAGAGTGTTGGCAGCGCGCAGGCTGCTCAGTCCAGCACCAGCTACCATCTACCAGGCACCCCACCATCCACCCCACCACGGCATCGAGAACCGAACCCACCGCTGAGTTTGTCAGCTCGCTGTACACACGTCACTGATGCCGATCGTGTGCCTGCTCCGCACACCAAAATACGTCCACCGTAGCTGTCAGGCACCCATCCACCCCCTAGCAATCATCATCATAGGGTATATTGGGTAAGCGCACCCACCTCTGAGTTTGTCAGCTCGTTGTACACGTCACTGACGCCGATCGTGTATCTGCTCCACACACCAAAATACGCCCACCGCACCTGTCAGGCACCGACCCACGCCCTGATAATGATGATGGATATTACAGTCTGTGTGACACCAGTAATGATGTATAAGACCGGTGTCGGCGCTAGCGCCCGACACCTTAAACTCAGTTTCAGTGGGAAACTGGCTGGCTACCTGGTAGGGGTGAGGGTAACCCCCCACATGCGCGCCCTAGTAAGCATCATCGGGCACCCACCTCTGAGTTTGTCAGCTCGCTGTACACATCGCTGACTCCGATTGTGTATCGACCTGGCACGTTGAAGCCGGCCATGACCGCGGCCGTCATCGCGTCGAGCCCCGCACCCGGAGGGCGGAACACGAGCAGCGAGGAGAGGGGAGAGATGACGACGTTGGTGGAGGGCAGCGATGGAGCAGCGAGCGGAATGACCTGATGGTGCCATGGGGGGGGGGGGGGGGCAGGAGGGGGGGGTCTTTGTGGGGCGTGGGAATGAAGAGAGGGGGGAGAGATGACGACAACGGTGGTGGTAGGTGAAACACCGGGCCGTGATGGCGCAGCGCGCGGATTACCTGATGGCGCGATTTGGTGGGTGGGTGGGTGGGGGGGCGTTCTTTTAATGGGTTGTGGAAGTGAAGTGAGGGAGAAGAGATCACGAGGTTAGTGATGGGTGAAACGCTGGGCCGTGATGGCACAGCGAGCGAGATGACCTGCTGGTGCGTGTAAGGCAAGAGAGGGGAGACCTGATGGCACGATGGTTTGCAAGGGTGTCGGGACTAGCTCCTAGCTGCTGGGTCGACCAAGGGTGTTAAGACTAGCTACTAGCTACTAGTTGCTGGGTGGCAGGGCAGGCACAACTCACCATTGTAAGGCGCATGGCTGCATGCAGGTTCTGTTGCCCTAGGGGATCCCATGGGGCCGACCAAGGGTGTTGGGACTAGCTACTGGGCTGGGTGGTGGGGCAGTGGCAGTGGCATGACTCACCATTGTGAGGCGAGGTGAGGTGGCTGCATCGTGGCACAGGAAGGTTCCGTTGCCTTTGGGGCCCTGGGAGTGTTCAGACTAGCCCTACTGGCTGCGGGGCTGGGTGGCGAGGCAGGAATGACTCACCATTGTGAGGCGTGTTGCTGCATCATGGCACAGGAAGGTCCCATTGCCCTTGGGGTCGACGCGGCGGTCGTCACCGGCCGCCGTGGTGTGAGGCTCGACGTACAGCACGGCGTGCCTGCGAGGGGCAAGGCAGCGTCATGGGGGCGTTGGAGTTTGGAGTGCCAGGGCTCGGTGAGGTTGTCGTCGAAAGCGTAACACAACGGGAGCACCTAGACCCTGAGTAAAAACACAAGACCCCAAAAGGCTACAGTGAGCAAGGCGATGACACACAGCCCCCCAGCACAGTCGCCCGTTGTGACGGAACGCCAAGAACTACAACCCCATACGGTGAGGGGGACGAAGGGCGGGGCAGTGAAGGAGCCATGCAGCTGCAGCTGTGCAGCAGACATCTGGATTCACACGGCTGGAGGCTGCAGCTGCAGCTTTTTGCAGGCATCTTGATGCATACGGGTGCAGCTGTAGCAGGCATCTGGGTGCACACGGCTGCATGAAAGTCGCAGACTTGGCCCAAGCAAGTTTTACGGCTGCCAGTGACGGCCTGCACGTTACCCGTCTCTCTCTGTCTGCCCGGCTGTCTGACTCTCTGTCTGCCTACCTACCTGCCTGCCTGTCTGCATGCCTGCCTGCCTGACTCTCTCTCCCTCTTTCTCCCTGCAGCAGGCACCTCAATATACAAGGATCACGTGCCCGAGTGACGCGGGGTCGACAGACGCCATCGACCATGCCTGAGACCGCTGCATGGCAACGGGGACCTCACTTTCACTGTCTGTCTGACTGTCGGCCTCTCGGTTTGCCTGTCTGACTCTCTATCTGCCTGCCTGCCTACCTCCCTGCCTATCTCTCTCCCTGCAGCATGCATCTGGATGCTCTAGGATAACGTACCCGAGGGACGCGGGGTCGACGGACGCCATCGACCACGCCTGAGACCGCTGCATGGCAAAGGGGTCTGACGCGGAGCGCACGCCGTCGCCGTCAACGTCAAGGAACACGACGCAGCTCTCCAGGTAGCCTGTGTTGGCGCATGCAGGGAGTGTGGGGTGCAGGGGGCGAGTTTCAGGCAGGCAAGGGCAAGGAGGAGGGGTGGGGGTTCAAGCGGGGAGGGGAAGTGTGTGGGGTGGGGTGGGGGTTCAAGCGGGAGGGCAAGGGGTGAGGGAGGCGGGGGAAGGAGAGGGCAGGAGCAGGGAGTTTCAGACGGGGAGAGCGGGATGGGGGGGGGGGCGGGGGGGCAAGGGGCGAGGAGGGTGTGTGTGTGGGGGGGGGGGGCAGTCGGCGCTGGACTTTGATGTGACGGCAGCAACCGGGGAGGAGAGCGGTAGGGTCGCATGTGCAGCACAGCCGCACGTGCGTATGCACGTGAGCCAGTAATTTCCTTGTCGGTTGGATACAGCTGGACACAGCGCCAGAATTCCAGTAAAATGGCTGCAGAGCATCAACGAAAACCCCTGAAGGGTAACTCTCCGTCTCGAGCACACACTCAGCATCCATCAGCTCAGTGCTAAAACTATACAGCCTAAAGCCGTAAACCCTAGATGCCTAAATCTCTAAACCCCTAAACCCTTAAGCCCTAAAACCATAAACCCCAAACCTGCAGTACGCCAAAGCACCCCCCCTCCTCACCGTCGTATGCCGTGCCACTGATGTCCACACCCAGTGCCTCCCCTACCGACACAGGCGATGGAGGCAGGGGCGTCGGTGGTGGGTACGCGGGTGCTGCTGGTGGGTAGGCGGGCGGTGCGGCCGGGTAGGCGGGCGGGGGCGTGCCCGGGCGGCCTGGCCTAAGCGGCTCGAATGGCCACGGGGGAGGCGGCGGCGGCGGCGGGGGCGGCGGGGGCGGCGCGGCCGGCAAGCTGGGGCTGGGGGGCGGCGGCAGGGGCTGAGGCGGAGAGGGAGGCGGTGGGCGCGGAAGCGGCGGGGACGGCGGCGGCGGCAGCGGCGGGGACGGTTTGGGCGGCGAGGGGGGCGGCGGGCTCGGGCGCGGCGGCGGGCGCGGGGGGGGAGGGCTCGGTGGCGGAGGGAGCGGCGACGGCGGCGGTGACGGCGTTGGCGGGGAAGGCGGCAGGCAGGGGGCCGCAAACTGCTGCGCGCAGCCGCAGGCGCCGACGGTGGACAGCAGGCTACGGGACGGTGATGCATGTGTGTGTGGGGGGGGTCAGTCGGGGCACGCTGGGCCGCACATGCGGGAGGTTTTTGTGTTGGTAGCAGTGGGGAGGAGAGGGGGGCAGCATAGCCGCAAACTGCTGCGCGCAGCCGCACGTGCCGACGGTGGACAGCAAGCTGCAAGATGGTGGGTGGAGCAGGGCAGGCATGTCAGAGTGCTTGATTTTACAGTCTGTCGGACGCCTGTCTTGGCATGTAGAGTGTGCGTGCGCGTGTGTGTCAGTCGGGCGCCGATGGTGGACAAGAGTAGGCTGCGGCACAGTGGGCGCGGAAACGAGGTCAGGCATGTCAGCGTGGACAAGTGTGCGGTTTGTCGGACGCCCCCCCACGTGCCGCACGCCGTTGCGCCAAACCCCACGAGCACCCCTGAGCTTAGAGCACAGCAGTCCCCCCATGATTCCACATATTAAGTGCATAAAACCCTTGCCTGCGACACCTCCTTGGACCCCCCCCCCCCCAACACACACACATGCCACATGCCGACGCGTCAAAGTCTACAAGGATCGTTGCCGCCGTCCTGAGCACACGGCAGATTTCACCTACCAAAGACCACCTGCCAGAAAAAAATCTCACCCACTCAATGCTCCCTCGGCCCCCCTGCCCCCCCGCTACCACAGCCCCAAAGTCTGAGGCGCGCAAGTCAAGACAGTCGTAACGCCTGAGGCGGTCGGGGGCGGCACCTCAGGCGGCGCCTCAGGCGGTCTCGCCACATGGACGTAAGTTTAGGCGACACCCAAGGCGTCGCCTCAGGCATAAGGAGTGTGGCAGGGCCCCTGCCCACCTGCCGCATGCCGACGCGCCAAAGTCCACGAGGATTGTCGCCGCCGTGTTGAGCGAAGCGAACGCGGAGCAGAATGCCTCGTTGCCATGGAGGCCCTCCAACTTCAGCGTCACACTCACAGAGAACGCGTTGTCGTAGCTGCGTGGAAGAGGGAGAGAGAGAGTGTGTGTTTGGGTGTGTGTGTGTGTGATTGAGAGAGAGCTTCGTGGCCGCGGAGGCCCTCCAATTTCAGCGTCACGCGCACAGAGAACGCGTTGTCGTAGCTGCGTCGAAGAGGGGGGTGCAAGTGTGATCCCAGCAGCCAGCATCAGAGGTACACACACACACACCCTCCAACCTTACAAGCACATTCCATTCCATTTCAGCTCACCACATAGGAAACGGTGATACCTTTCCTTTAACGTTGCAGAGGTCTGCGTCAGGGCATCTACCAATGGCCCGCAAACAGACACACACACGCATGCATGCACACACACACAACTGCATGTCACCCCACTTCAAGCAGCACCTGCCAGGTAAGTCGCGCTCCACTGAAGGGCAGTTTGCCGATGGGGAGCGAGGGGAGGGTTCAGCAAAGCCGGAGAAGAAGCGGGGGTCCAAAGGCGCAGCCCCCAGAAAATAATGTCAGCCTGGAGAGAGAGGCGGGGAGCCGGAAACCCGGAGAGTCCGACAGCTTGGCAGCCCCCAAAGAAACCCCGGATGCACATACACACACACACTCACACACACACCTGCACGTTGTCGCCCCCTTCAGCGGCACCCCTCCAAGGTAGTAGCGCTCCACCGCAGAGATTGCATCGGTGCATGCCTGTGGCGGCGGTCAGGGGGTGTGGGGGGCAGGGTGAGAGCAGACAGGCATACCAGTAAGGCGGACCCGGGGTAGACGGGGGTGGGTGGGAGGAAGGTGGCGCCTGTAGGGCACGTCAATGCGTGAGCTCTTTTCAATGTGCATGTGCGTGCATGTGTGTGTGTGTGTGTGAGTTTTGTATATGTGCGTGTGTGCTCGATTAACGGAGGCGCGTTCTCGTCGCCGAGCCCTGGACCCAGCAATGCGGCGCTGCTGGTGACGAGGATCTCCGTGCCGCTGACGAGCGGGGTAAAATACGACTGGCCTGGCTCCTGCTAGACTGCCCCTCGGTGGAACACTACAGGAGCGGCTTGCCCGGCGCTGCCATGGCTTGGCGAGTAGCCGCGGCGCTGCCGCGGCCAGTGCTGGGAGACGGCCCTTATCCTCCCCCCATGCAGGATGCCATGCGGCACCGATCTCGACGAGTCGATCGACGAGCGGAGGAGCTGGCGAGGCAACACAGAGTATATCCGCTTCACCATTCGCAGCGTTCGTCACCGCGCTCACCCTCGGGGGCGCTCGTCTGCCGGTGACTGGCGTTGGAAAGTCTTCAGGCAGCCTCCATGACAACTCTGCCGTCCATGCCCCCCTGGAGGGTGGGACCTGGCCATGCATGAGGCATGGGGCGCCGGCTGAGCCCCATGCAAACGAGAGCTGGACAGCCATGCACTGCCAGGCGGGGACCGTTCCAGTCAGCGCCAGTCGGCTCTGCCGGCTTGACCGGCCACAAGGCCACTACTGTGACCCTGAGGAAGGTCCTTTTCTATATGCTCCTTGCCAGACATGTCTCTCAGAGACCGCTGTTTGGGGTAGTCTAGCCGGCGGGAGCGGTAGTCTATTGGCCGGGAGCCGGCGGTTCTCTAGTACACTCAAGTGGGCTGGAGTATCGGCGGGTGATATCTAGTAGAAGAGTAGCCTGCTTAGCTGGAAACCCCGTGTTACTTGTTACTTGTTGCGTGTGTGCACCAAATGGTGGTGTTTAGTGGGGAGGGAGGTGGTGCGTGGTGGAGGGGAGGTGGCGCCTGCCCGTGCGTCACACACACACGCACACACACACACTCACATGCATGTCCAGCACACGCACACATGGCCCACACACAACCGCACGCATGCACGGCCCGCACACAGCCGCACCACCTGCCCGCTCACAGCCGGCCCACGCCCGGCACACGCACACACAGCCCCCACATGCACGCACGCACGCTCGCATGCACGGCCCGCACACAGCCGTACCACCTGCCCGCACACAGCCGGCCCACGCCCGGCACACGCACACACAGCCTCCACACGCACGCACGCACGCACACACGCACGCACGCATGCACGGCCCGCACACAGCCGCACCACCTGCCCGCCCACAGTCGGCACACGCCCGGCACACGCACACACAGCCCCTACACGCACGCACGCACGCATGCACGACCCGCACACAGCCGCACCACCTGCTAGCACACAACCAAAGCACCTGCCCGCACACGCATGCATCTGTGTACTGAACGGTGTCGAGCCACCTGTCTTGCGCACCAGGACCACTTGCCCGCACACAGCCGGCCCACGCCCGGCACACGCACGCACAGTCCGCACACAGCCACACCACCTGCCCGCACACAGCCGGCCCACGTCCGGCACACGCGCGCACCTGTGTGCTGAATGGTGTCGAGCCCGCCGCCTTCCGCAGCAGAACCACCTGCCCGCACACAGCCGGCCCGCTGCCCGGAGGCAGCGGCGGTGGCCTAGGCGGTGGGGGCGATGGGCTGGGGGGCAGCGGGGGCGGGTACGGTGGGCGCGGCGGGGAGGGCGGCGTGGGCGGTGACGGTGGAGGGGGTGGGAGGGCGAGGGAGGGGGCGTGGGGGGAGGGCTGGGCGGCGGGGGCGGGCTGGGCGGAGGAGGCATCGGGGAGGGGGAGACGGGCTGGGCGGCGGGGGTGGGGAGGGAGGCGGTGAGGGGCTGGGGGGGAGCGGCGGCGAGGGCGGGAGCGGTGAGGGTGGCGGCGGCGGTGACGGTGGCGACGGGCTGGGGGGCAGCGGCGGGCTCGGATGCTGGCAGTGCTCCAGGTACCATGCACGCTGGCGGCCACAGTCACTGGCAGAGATGAACGAGGTCTGCGTGTGTGTGTGGGGGTGATGCCGGCAGAGTGGGCGTCAGACAGCAGCAAACGTGCAGCAGCAGCAGCACGGGTACCATGCACGCTGACGGCCGCAATCGCTGGCAGAGATGAACGAGGTCTGTGAGAGAGAGGGGAGGAGGGGGTGGGCAATGCGGGATGAGTGGGCGTCAGACAGCAGCAAACGTGCAGCACCAGCACGGGTACCATGCAGCATCAGCTCAGGTACCATGCACGCTGACGGCCACAGTCGCTGGCAGAGATGAACGAGGTCTGTGAAAGGGGGGGGGGTGATGCAGGCAGAGTGGGCGGCATCAGATGCGCAGCATCAGCACAGGTGCGTGCGGCTCAAGCGAATCGGTGCACCCAAACGATGTGATTTTAGGTGCAAAGCGGAGAGCCCTCTGAGGCACCCTGGGATCGCCGCCCTTGATCAACGCAGCTGCTGTGATGAAGCCTACCCTACCAACAGAGTGCGGCAGCGCAAGCAAGCAAAGGCAGACCTCCTCACGAGCACTGGCTGTGCATGACATTCATCAAACGCACTGCATGGCATTCATCGACCGCACCGCATGGCACGACGTGAGCGACGGCAGCTGTCCTGGTCAAGCCTATCTTACCAACAGGTGGCTGCACAAGCAAAGCCACAAGCACTGGATGTTCATGCCCAGTCACCAATTGCGCTGGCTGTTCATTGCCACGCCCATTCATCAAACACGCCGCATGGCAAAGAGGTCAGCGCCAGCAGCTGGTCCTGGTCAAGCCTACCCTACCAGGTGGCTGCACAAGGCAAGCCACAAGCACTGGATGTCCATGCCATTTCACCAATTGCGCTGGCTGTTCATTGCCATGCCCATTCATCAAACACACCGCATGACAAAGAGGTCAGCGCCAGCAGCTGGTCCTGGTCAAGCCTACCCTACCAGGTGGCTGCACAAGGCAAGCCACAAGCACTGGATGTCCATGCCCATCCATCAATTGCACTGGCTGTTCATTTTCATGGCCATTCATCAAACGCACCACATGGCACGAGGTCAGCGCCAGCAGCTGCAGCTGGACAGCTGTCCTGATCAAGCCTACCCTAACAACAGGTGGCTGCACAAACCAAGCCACAAGCACTGGCTGTTCATTGCCCATTCTTCACTTACACTTGCACTGTTCATTGCCACGCCCATTTATCAAACGCACCGCATGACTCCCCTGGTAACTACCGCGGTATAAGCCTTCTCTCTATTGCCGGGAAAGTGTACGCTGCCATACTTCTGCACCGCGTCTCCACGCAGGTTGATGGTCAGTTGCATGAGGCTCAGTGTGGTTTCAGAAAAAGCAGAGGCACTGTTGATGCGATTTTTACTCTGCGCTCGCTGAGCGCGGCACATGCCGAGTACAAACAATGCATGGCTGTGGCATTTGTCGACTATTCTAAGGCTTACGATTGCATAAACCGTGCTGCACTGTGGAGAGTCCTTAGATTATATAGTGTTCATCTGCACATTATTGATCTGTTGGAGGATCTTCACATCAACACTGCAGCTGCCGTGCGGCTGGCTGGGAAAATCGGGCACGAATTCCCCGTGTCGTCTGGTGTGCGACAGGGGTGCGTCATTGCTCCTGTGTTGTTCAATGTTTTTATTGACCACATAGTGAAAAAGGCGCTAGACATGATGCCAGAGGGGGCTGGCGTGTCAGTCGTGACCCGAGCCGGCGGCTCTGTGTTGTCGTCGTCGGTTGAGCGCATAGTAATGCTGATGTATGCCGACGATTTATGTTTGTTCTCGCATGACCCAGCTCAGTTGGCGCTTATGCTGAAAATCCTTGACAAAGTGTCCTCTAGCTTTGGCATGCAAATCAACGCCGCCAAGACAGAAGTGATGATTTTGCCAGCAGATTTTGTCGCGGATCTGCCCACGTTTGCGCTGACTGGTGGTGAAGTGAAGACCGTCTCTGCATTTAAGTATCTAGGGAGTTGGATAACCCAGAGTGGTGGTGTGGAGAAGGAGATCGGTGTGCGTGTCGGTCGCGCGCTGGGCGTGGTTTCGTCTTTTGATAAGATCTGGGCCAGCAAGAAGATGCAACTGCAGTCTAAGATGCAGGTTTACAACACTGTCGTGCTGCCCCACTTTCTGTACGGCTGCAAAACATGGGCCCCTACTAAAACACAACTGACCCGATTGGAGGTTGCCCACTCTAACTGCCTTCGTCGCATTCTGGGTGTGCGCCTGGTCGACCGGCACAGATTCACTTATATTCGGCAGGCGTGCGACACTGAGCCAATTGAGAGCCTTGTGGCAAAGCGATCAATGCAGTGGCTAGGCCATGTGATGCGCATGCCGGCTTCTCGTCTTCCTCGTACGACTTTTGACTGCACAATGGATGTGGCTCGGCAGCAAGGCCGGCCTCCAGCCTCCTCCCGACACTATTTTCTTAAGCTACTGATTCAGCAGCTAGGCGAAACTAGTGGCACTCGTTCTGATTGGAAGACTTTTTCGGACACGGCGTTTGAGCGTGCTCAGGATAGGGTCGGGTGGAGAGCCGTGGTGTACGGTCCGGCTGCCCCTCAGGCGCCGGCCCCTCCACCACGGCGGTCAAGTAGATTGGCAAGCGCCACTTGACCCCCTATCCCCTAGAAGCAGTTAGGACCTATTTTGGAGGCGTCGCACAATAGCTCTCCTTTTTGCTCTGGGACTACACGTTGGCAGGCAGCCGGCTGGTGGCTACCGCCCCTCACAAGTAATTGTTAGGGCCAGAACTGGACTTGGGTCTAGGCGGTGGTACTAGGACTAGAGGTAGTCTTTGCTGGAAAGCCGATGTAACTGTAACTGTAACCGCATGACACAAGGTCAGCGCCAGCAGCTGGTTTTGATCAAGCCTACCCTACCAACAGATGGCTGCACAAGCCAAGCCACAAGCAAGCAAGTCTGTGCATGACCATTCATCAATTGCACCGGCTGTTCATTGCCATGCCCATTTATCAAACACACCGCATGACACGACGTAAGCGCCAGCAGCTGTCCTTCCTGGTCAAGCCTACCCTACCAACAGGTGGCTTCACAAGGCAAGCCACAAGCACTGGATGTCCATGCCCATTCTTCAATTGCGCTGGCTGTTCATTGCCATGCCCATTTATCAAACGCACCGCATGGCATGAGGTCAGCGCCAGCAGCGTGAGCAGCTGCCGCCCAATCAGCGGATCCGCCAGCGCCTGGTACAGCTTCTCGTCATCTGCCTGGCTGCTGACCGTAGCCGTCGCAGTGAGCATGCCGCTGCACGCACGCACATGAGCGGGCACAGGGCGCGTGCGTGTGAGTGTGTGCGCATGCGCGTGTACATCTGTGACTGGGCGTGTACGTGTGTGTTTTGAGGCTCACCCCCTCCCCCTCCCCTCCCTCACACACACCTCCTCCCAGCTGCACACACGCACGCACGCACACACCTGGTGGTCGACGTGCACGTGAGCGGCACACTCATGTTGACCTCGCTGAGGAAGTAGAAGCCGAGGTAGGATTGGAAACGCTGCGCACAGAGGGGTACGATGCATTGGGTGGGGTGGGTGGGTGAGGGCAGGAGCAGCGGTAGAAGCCAAGGTAGGATTGAGAGCACTGTACACAGAGGGGAACGACGTGTTGGGTGGGGTGGGTGAGGGCAGGAGCAGCGGCAGGCAGTGGGTATATGTACGTGTATGTACATTTGTGTATGTGAGTGTGTGTGTGTGTGTGCATGTGCACGCATGCCCAGTCCCGCAGCCACGCCCACCAGGCACACGCACCGCCACGCCCACCAGCCGCAGTCCCCCCCCTACACCACCTTTCTCCTCCCCTTTTGACCTCCCACCTGGCACGTGGGCGGCGACCCTGGCCACGCAGTAAAGTCCTGCGTTGGGTCAAACGACAGAACAAACGTGCTCGCGCACACGGCCAGGAGGGTGCCGTCGCCACCCGGCGAGGGCGGGGTTGCCAGGGGCGGGGACCGAGGCTGGGGCGGGCTGGGAGGAGGCGCCGGGCTGGGGGGCGGTGGGGGGCTGGGCGGATAAGGCGCCGGTGGTGGCGCCGGCGGCAGCGGCGGGCTCGCTGCCGTGCCGGGCGCGTCTGGCGAGTACGGCACAAACGGCCACGGGGGCGGGGGCGGGGGTGGGGGCGGCGGGGGCGGCGGCACCGCGGCCTCGCCCGGGGGCGTCAGCGGCGCGAGCGGCGGCGGTGCGCTAAGCCCCGCGCAGTCTGGGCTGCGCATCGAGTCGTTGAGGGCGAGGGCACCGTCGCTCGCTCCGCAGTCGGCGGTGATAGACAGCACCGCGCCCGCAGCGCACGGCAGCGCGTTGGTGAGCTGAAAGAGCAGCGCGACGCGGTCGGTCCTTGCGAGGTTGGCCGCCAGGGCGGTGACTTCGACCGACAGTGCGCCGCGGTCGGCAGCACTGCTGGTCGTGGCAGAGGCAGAGATGCCGAGCACGCGCGCGTCGCCACCGACGGGTGCCGCTGCGCTGCACTGCTGTGGGCTGGCGAGCGCGACGCCAGGGAGCAGCGTCGCCTGGATTGCCACCATGTAGAGCGCGCACTGCGGCGGTGGGACGGACCCGTCGCCCGCGGGCCACTGCAGGCTGAAGACGAGGGAGCAGCCGCCCTGCAGCAGCCGCCTGTGCCGCCCCTGGGGCTGCTGCTTCTGAAGCTGCCCCCCCTCCTCACCACCCACCCTGTACTTAGCCTGGGCAAACAGTGCTGCGTCTGCGACGGGTGCATGCATTCAGTAGTGAGGCGTGCGCGTGTGCGCGCGTGTTGCAGCAACACCGGCGTCGGCGTGCATGCACAGCACCATGGTGGTCTTGTGATCACGGCACGGCTGAAGCTGCATGTATGCACATGCTGTCGCTGCTGCCACAGACACGCCATGGGGCGTGCATGGCAACCCCCATCCCCGGCATGTGGCACCCGTACCTGGCATCATCTCGTCCCCCCCCGTGGCACCTCCATCGTTTTCGTTGTCATGCGCGCGTTGAGGCGTCGCTTCTAGGGACAGCGAGCGGCCGGCAGCGCCATTGACCACCATGGCGCATGCTCCAATCAGCAAAACCGCCAGGCGCATGCACGCATCAGTGCTGACTACTCGCATGAGTGAAACAGCAGCTCAAAACGCCATGCTACTCTGTGAATGCGCTGGCAGCATCACGGGTGAGAGGCGCCCAGCTTCGGAAACCGCCAGCAGAGTAACCGTGGCGGGCAG
Organism: Chlamydomonas sp. UWO 241; assembly: GCA_016618255.1. Classification (NCBI taxonomy): domain Eukaryota; kingdom Viridiplantae; phylum Chlorophyta; class Chlorophyceae; order Chlamydomonadales; family Chlamydomonadaceae; genus Chlamydomonas; species Chlamydomonas priscui. The sequence goes on along the minus strand of VFSX01000353.1, from coordinate 155,973 downwards.
GATTTTGCACCACTGTTGCGAGAGGAGAGGAATCGTACAAATAAATAGCGGACCGTCGACGTAGGATGGTGCATTGGGATGGAGGGGGGCGGACGATGAGGTACCGGGGTTGCGCATCCACACCAGCCTTTCACAACACCAGCCCTGCGCAACATCAGACTCTACGCATGAGCATCGGGTTTCTCGTCTGAGCACTGTAGTTTGCGCATCACATACCTCAAGCATGCGCAGGCCTGGCCTGTCGCACCAACCCTGCAACAGACTGCCACCCGACGACAGCTCGCCACAGGCCCTGGCTCGCCCCTAACAGGTGGGTGCGCGACCTACACTGCAGGTCAGTTCTCGCCCTCCTTGCTGGAGGACGCCGCATCCAGCACGCGCGTCGCTGCAGCCTGGATGCCCAACCACGCCTGAAACAGAGGCAGGGGGCGGGGCGCGAGGGGTGAGCGGACATGTACATGTGCGGGCGCGGGCGCGAGAGCCAGCGTGGCAGCGCGCGCTTGTCTCCGAGCTTTGCCTAGCACAGCGTGCGGCAGCCCCCACTCAGGCAGATGAACTGCTGCAGCCACATGAACGTGTGAGGATGACGAGCTCGATCGACTCTGCCATGAGTGCAACCCTCGCACACCCCACCCTCCCTCACCTGCTGCACGTGCACCAGCTGCGTGCCGGTCGAACCGATAGCCATCCTGTCCACGCACGCACGCACACACGCTAGCACGTCAGCACGCACAGCAGCAGCAGCAGCAGCAGCAGCAGCAGCAGCAGCAGTGGCACACCCCCTCGACTGCACTGCGATGAATGCGCTGCACCTAACACTCCCTCACCCCTCCCACCCCCTCCCTGCGCGACGCACCGGATCGTGTGCCGCCCTCCGAGCTCGGTGTGGATGAGGAACATGTCCCCACCTGCGTTGATTGCCTCGAGCAGCGCTCTGTTGGTGGCGGGCGGAGTGTCCTTCAGGCGGAAGCACACGAGGCCGAAGCGCGTCGGCGCGGCGATCTCGAAACGGGGGTCTGCCAACACCTGCGCACGCCACAGTAGTGGGCAGTCAGTGCACGAGTGGTCTGGAGCAGAGGGACAATCAGTCTGTGGAGATTGTCATGGCCATGCCATGAGGCGTGGCTGTGGTCACATATCTGTTGCCGACAGGCATCCTCCCCACCACAGTCCAACGTCTTAAGACGCGCAAGTCAAGGCGGTCAAAACGCCTGAGGCCGTTAGAGTGCTCCTCAGGCGGTGGCGGGCGCCTCAGGCGCCGCCTCGGGCGGTCGGGGGTGGGTGGGTACCCCAGGCGGTCTCGGCGCGCCTGAGGCACCGCCTGATCCGTGCAAGTGAAGGCACCGCCTGAGGCGCCGCGGCGTTGGGAATGTGGTCGGGCCTCTGCTGGTGTCTGGAGCACTGCAGTGAGCACTGCGTGCACCTGGGGGCTCTCCTAGCTAGTCTGGTCCCCTCATCTTCCTCCCAGTTCACCCTCCTAGCCTCTTCTCCTACCCCCCCCTCCCCCGTTCGCCACCCTCACCACACGCCATGCACACCCAACACGCTGCACTTGAGAACTACTAAAATCGCGATTTGGTCGGACTGGGAGTTATCCTGGCCTCTTTCCCTTCCCACCGTTCACCACTCACCGACTCGCCACCGACCCGCCACCGACCCGCCACCCACCCACCACCCACCCACCCACCCGCCCACAGTAACAGAACAAGTAACAGTGACATCCGCATTGGGTTCCAGCAAAGACCTCCTCTAGTCCTAGCATCAGTGCCTCGACCCAACCCACCCATCTGGAATTCAAAAGTTCCAGAAAATACCCAGTTCCAGCAAAGACCTACTAATGCCAGTACCAGTACCACTGCCGAGTGAACCACTGCCGAGACCCCACCCACCCACCTCTCTAGTGCCAGTACCAGTGCCACCGCCAAGACCAAGACCCAAGACCCAACCCGCTCACCTGGTCTGAAAAGCACTGCACCAGTCAAGACCTCTGCTAGTCCTAGCACCGCCGCATCGACACAACCCGCCTACCCGGTGTTTGAAGTTCCAGCAAAGACCCAGTTCTACCAAAGACCTAGTAGCACCAGTACCAGTGAACTGTCTGATGATGATGATGATGATGGCGATGGATTTTACATTTTACGCCTCTAGAGACCCAACCCACCCACTTCTCTAGTGAAAGTACCAGTACCACCGCTAAGACCCAAGACGCAAGACCCAACCCGCCCACCTGGTTTGAAAAGTACTGTGCCAGCGCAATGTGGTGACGCACGTACGCGCGCAGGCTCTTGCCGCCGTACATACGCAGAACCATCCACAGCCTGCACGCAGCGGAGCAGCAGGCGGGGGGGGGATTGGTCAGCTGGCAATAATGTGCGTGTGGGTGGTGCTAGCGTGGGCTACGTTTTTTGCTTAACTTTTGGCGGGCCTCGTGCCTGCCTTGTGCCTGCTGTCTCATAAAGTCCTGCCGGTTCTTTGGAACGTGAGAACGCCAGAAGTGGAGTGTAAACTCACCAGTGATCTTGTTTTCATGATTTTGCTAACTTTTTCTGGAACTATTTGACTGGAAATCCGGCTCCATGGCTCCCACTCGAATCCGGCTCCAAACGCTGCGCACAAAAGCACTGAAACTGAGCATCACTCACTTGAGGGCGCGGAAGCGGCGGCCGAGTGGAAGCTGCCAGTCCTTGAAGTCGAGGGCATTGCCTGGGGCAGGTGTGTGTGGCAGGTGTGTGTGTGTTTGTGTGTGTGTGTGTTTGTGGGTGTGAGTGTGTGTGTGTTTTGTGTGTGTGTGTGCAGGTATGTCTGCGTATGTATAAAGTTGAGGGCATTGCCTGGGGCAGGGATGTGTGGCAGGGGTGTGTGGCAGGGGTGTGTGGCAGGGGTGTGTGTACATGTGTGTGTATGCGTGTGCGTGTGCGTGTGCGTGTGCGTGTGCGTGTGCGTGTGCGTGTGCGTGTGCGTGTGCATGTGTGGCAGGTGCGCGCGCGTGCGTGTGTGTGTGCATGCGTGTGTGCGTGTGCATGTGCATGTGCCTGTGTGTCTGCGTGTGTGTCTGTGCACGTTTTGTGTTTGTGAGGGGGAGGGAAGAGGGGCAAGTTTAGGACGTGCCTCCACGAATGTTCCTCCCGTGCATACATGTCCTCGTCTTCCTCCTCTGCCACCACATGGCCCCCCCCCTTCCCCTTTGACCTGCCCCCTGCAGGAACACGGGCATGAATGCGGATGGTTCAACCCCCCAAGGTGGCTGCGGACAAATTTCGACTGCTGGGTGTGGGCGGCGGACACGGGCCTGCTCAATGCGGCGCTCAGACCCCCCCCTTGGAGGACATGGGGCAAACTATCTCACTTTGGACTTTGCCCACCCAGATCTCATTCAATACTGGGTTGCTAATCATGATGGAGACATCAACTGACAGCTGGTGAGGCCTTTCAGATGTTACGGTTGGTTTGACATGAAATAGCCAGGAACTCCTGCAGTTTGAATTTGAAAATGTGGCGCAAAATAAACACTACCTGTCCCCCGCAGGAATACGGGCGTGAGGCTGAGCGCCGCCTTGAGTGGTCCTGTGTCCGCGACCCACATCGCGCAGCAGTCGAAGTTGGTCAGCAGCCACTTGTGCGGGTTGAACGAGTACGAGTCGACGGCATCCTGCAGTGCGGCGCATGGCAGGTGACACTCAGTTGGGACTCGTATTGTTTCAATTGAGCGAGAATGAATCAATGGCATCCTGCAGATCCTGCAGTGCGGCAGGTTCGACAGGTCTTACGTGCACACGCCCAGGGGACACGCCTGGAGGCAGGGCTAGCGCTTGAGTAAAGTCTAAGGGGGGTCTTTTACAAGAGCCCGCGAGGCCACGCGCCGAGTCGACGGCATCCTGCAGTGCGGTGCGATGCATGCCGGGCGGTGCAGGCGCGATGGCGGTGTGTCGCCGCGGGTCCCCCTCCCGATTTTGATGGGCCGCACCTCTCCCACGCAAACCTTGACAAGGCTAACTTGAGTCCAGTAGCTCGGTTTTCCCCCGACACCTCTGTCTCTTGGGTCCCTCTCTCTCCCTCCCTCTCCCTCTCTTGGGCCTCTCGGAGATTGGGTCTTTTGGAGATGCCGGACAGCCATGCACTGCCAGGCGGGGACCGTTCCAGTCAGCGCCAGTCGGCACTGCCGGCTTGACTGGCCACAAGGCCACTACTGTGACCCTGAGGAAGGTCCTCTCCTATATGCTCCTTGCCAGACATGTCTCTCAGAGACCGCTGTTTGGGGTAGTCTAGCCGGCGGGAGCGGTAGTCTATCGGGCGGGAGCCGGCGGTACTCTAGTACTTAAGTGTGCTGGAGTATCGGCGGGTGTTTCTAGTAGAAGAGTAGCCTGCTAAGCTGGAAACCCCGTGTTACTGTTACTGTTACTGAGATGCTGAGGAGAGTGAGAGAAGGAGGCCCAAGAGGGAGGCACACACTACCTGTGCTTGCGTGGGCATCGCTAACAGAGATCTCAGCGTCGAACCCACCCCAGCAGGCGGGTCGGAGGTCCCCAGCTCGACACTCAACTGACTAGCACCCAGCTAGACACTCGACTGCCTATCACCCACTCGCCAGGCCACCCAAAGCAAAGCTCCTGTATCCCTGGCGCGACCGCAGCACTCCCAGACTACCGTACGTGCGGTTTGCCTTTGCAACTAATTGTCGTTTTATACCACCCGTCCACCCACCCACCCCGCCCGTGCGAAGCTGAGAAACTTGTATAAATCGTCGGAAATCGCGATTTGGGACGTCAAAACGACGAAAAACGACCCCTGCCGTCGCGCCAAACAGTTGTAGTTTTGACCCCCCGCCCCCCCCCCCCCTCGCGCGAAGGCAAGCAATATGGACGGTAATAAGCGGCGTGCACGTGCATGCATGCGCACTGCAAGAGGTCTGATCACGCGACTCACAAGCCCCCCAAAGTACTGCTCCCGCATCTCTGGCGCGACCGCAGCGCTCCCAGCATACGCGGCGTCCACATGCAGCCACACGCTGCGACGGCCGCACTCGTCGCCCATGGCACCAATGGGGTCGACCTGACACACACAAACACGTACACACACACACACTTGTGGCTCTCAGTTGTGTGGAGAGTGTGGAGAGTGTAGAGGTGTTGAGAAGCTGTGAAGTTAGCATTTCGAGTGATGCTTCTCTGGTGTGTGGCGGGGGGAGAGCGCTGCCCTGCGGCCACACACATCGCCCATGGCACAAAAGGGGCGGACCTGAATACAGCACAGAGCACAGCGCTTGTTGTGTTGACCTCTATCTAGGAGCACACGCAGCGCAGCGCGGCGGGGGGAGAGAGCTGCCCTGCGGCCTGGCACAAGAGCATGGGGCCCCACACGCCCACCGTGCACGACGACGTGGTCCCAATCGTGCCGAGCGCAAAGCACGACAGCAGGTAGGCAGCTGCGCCATGCATCGATCGCCTCCATCCACCACACTCACACACACCACGGCACGGCAGTAAGCCGGCAGCGGCGCCAGCATCCATTTCCCATGCAGCACCCACCCACCGCGCACGACGACGCTGTCCCAATCGTACCGAGTGCAAAGCATGGAAGCAGGCCAGTAGCTGCACCAGCGTCCATCGCCTGCACCTAAAGCACCCCCACCCGCACCCCCATGCAGGACCCACCCACCGCGCACGACGACGTCGTCCCAATCGTGCCGAGCGCAAAGCACGGCAGCAGGCCAGCTGCACCAGCATCGATCTCCGGCATCCATAGCACCCCCATCCCCACCCCCATGCAGCACCCACCCACCGCGCACGACGACGTGGTCCCAATCGTGCCAAGTGCAAAGCACGGAAGCAGGCCAGCAGCTGCGTCGGCGTCCATCGCGCGCGCGAGGTCTTGTGGGTCGAGCGCCCAGCCGTTGTCGGCACGCGCAGGCAGCACGCGAACGTGGTCAATGCCCACGACCATGCACGCCTTCTGGCAGCAGCTGCGCGGGTGGTGTGTTATGATGCTGATGATATTGATCGATAGTACAATCTATTGAACGCCTCTTATGGCGCATGAGACGTATACGCGTACACGGGTGCATAGGCTGCACACGTGGTCAATGCCCACGACCATGCATGCCTTCTGGTAGCAGTTGCGTGGGTGGTGTGTGTGTGGTGTGTGGTGTAAGCTTGAACTATTGTCGGGTGCAGGGTTATGGGTTGGGCTGTGCACGCGGTTCACCTCTGGTCATGCGTAGCCTGCTGCTGAAAGCAGCTGCGCGGGTGGTGTGTTATGCTGCTGCTGATGCTGCTGCTGATACTGCTGCTGCTAGCGACTGATTCATGGTACAGTCTGTGGACGCATTAGCCATATACGCGTACGCGGGTGCAGGGTTACGGGTCGGGCTGCGCACAGTTCAGCCCTGCGACCCATGCGACCGTGCACAGTCTGCTGGAAGCATCTGCACGCCTAAACGCACGTCTAAAGCAGGGGTTTCCTTGGGGCCTGCCAGGCCGTCGGTTTTCCTGGAGAGAGCCTCCCGGACTCTCCGGGTTCCCGCCAGAGCTCCCCGTGCGCTCTCCAGGCTGACATACTTCTTCGGGGGCTGCGCCCCCAGAACCCCGCTTCTTGTCCGGCTTTTCCGAACTCCTCCCTCGCTCCCCATCGGCAAACCGCCCTTTGAGCGGTCTCCTCATCGGAATCCGATCGGCTAGGAAACCCCTGGTCTAAAGGCACGCCTACAGTGCTCGGGCCCTACGCGCCGAGCACCACGGTCGTATACGCCGTTTCAGGCGTCCCTGCCTGTAACATCCATCATCAACATACCCACCTGTGTGCATGGTCGACATATATATGCCACAAATCGGAGCTTGGAAGCCGCAGGACGGCCATCCAAACGCCCACCCATGCCAATGCACGCCTGGTCGCTAGTCCTGCACTCTCACCCAAGTCGCGCACCCTAGCTAGAGCCCACCCACATGGTCGATCTCACAGTCCGTCGGATGCCTTGGGTGGCGTATTATACCCCACCTGTGTGCCTGGTCACTGCCATATGCCACCAGGCGGAGCTTGTCGGCCGCAGGGCGGCCCTCCATAGTCCGTGCGCGCGCCGCCAGCAGTGCAACCACAACGGCCTCTGGTGGGATTTCACGGGTGGGGCAGGAGTTGTGCTAGAGGTGGGGCAAAAGATAGAGGAGAAAGAGAGAGAGAGAGGGGGAGAGGGAGGAGACTCTCCCAGAGAGAGGGGCGGGAGGGGGGAGACTCTCTCGGAGAGAGAGGAGCAAGAGAAGGTTCGAGCAGGCTGGTCCAGCACCAGTGCCACTCAGAAGTGCAAGATGTGACACAATTACAACCACAGGTACCTCTTCTCCCCATAAGTGGTGCCTTGTATCACGCCACCACCCGTGCCGCCGCTGGAGGGCACATCCACATCCACATCCACATCCACATCCACATCCACATCCACATCCACATCCACATCCACATTCACATCCACAGGTACCCCCTTCGGTACCCCCTTCCCCACCCCCCTGTCCCACCAGGCTCGTAGCACTGCTGGAGTGCAGGAAGCGACACAATCCTCAGTGCCCCCAACCCCCAACCCCTCCCCTCCCTGGGTGCCTCACCAGATGTTGTTCCCTGAATTACGCCACCACCCGTACCGCTGCTGGAGTGCAGGAAGCGGGCGGGCAGTCCAACCTTCGCGGGGTGTGTGGGTGTTCAGGATGTGTGAACGCGGTGTGTGGTCGCATGCCTGCTGGCGCCTCGCTCGTGCTACATCCAAACAAGTGTGGCGGGTGGCCCCATGGGCACTGCAACAGTAACATCGGCTGTCCAGCAAAGACTACCTCCTAGTCCTACTACCACTGCCGAGGCCCAAGTCCAGTTCTGGCCCTAACAATGACTAGTGAGGGGCGGCAGACCCCGGGCGGCTGCCTGCCCAGGTGCGCACCAGCCTGCAGACCAGGAGTTTCTTAGCCGATCGGATTCTGATGACGAGACCGCTCAAAGGGCGGTTTGCCGACGGGGGGCGAGGGGGAGAGTTCGGAAAAGACGGAGCAGAAACGTGGGTCCGTGGCGCAGCCCCCGGGAAAAAAACATGTCAGCCTGGAGAGCGCACGGGGAGCTCTGCCAGAAACCTGGAGAGTCCGGCAGGCCCTCTCCAGAACACCAACAGACTGGCAGCCCCTAAGGAAACCCCTGCTGCAAACACCCCGCGTGCACACGCACCAGCTGTGCCAGCCAGCCAATCGCCACAATGCGCATCAACCTGCAAGCCGCCGGCATGCATGCCCTATGCTCACGCTGCACCATGCAGCTGACCCAGCCCCGCGGCCCCGCACAGCGCACACCCGAAATCGGCACCCCCGCGCACTCTGCAGGTGAAGCCCTGGGATGATGATGGATTTCACAGTCTGTGTGTGACACCAGTAATGATGTATTAGACTGTGTCGGCGCTAGCGCCCGACACCTAAAACTCAGTTTCAGGATGAAACTGGCTGGCTTCCTGGTAGGGGCAAAAGGGATAGCAGCTGCAAATTTCCTGGGATCGCTGTGCCAGTGAGTTGTCCCAGGAACATATATTTCAACGTCCCAGGAAAGCAGTCATGGAAAGCTGTTCTGGGATAGTCCTGAAGGGCCACGCACGCACGCACGCACCAGCTTTGCCAGCCAGTCCATCGCGACGATTTCGAGCTCGGTGGATGCGGGAGACGCCGCCCAGCTGAAGCCTATCATGTTGAGCGCGCCCTTGTAGGGTAGGGGGTGGGGTGGGGCAGGATTGAGAGAGAGAGAGAGAGAGAGAGAGAGAGAGAGAGAGAGAGAGAGAGAGAGAGAGAGAGAGAGAGAGAGAGAGAGAGAGGGAGAGAACGAGAGTGGTTGGGCTGCATGATCATCATCATGTCGAGCCCCCCTCCCTCCCCCCCTCCCTCACTTCTACAGGCCTCCCCTCCCCCTCCCGGTTATACTGGGGCTACAGGCTACGCACCCAGGGTAATAGCTCGGTTTCCATTATTTACTTTGGAAGTGAATTCATGGTAATCGAGCTACCAACCTAGTGGCGCGAAGCCTGCAGCCACAGGGTACCCTGGGCAGCAGCTGTGGTAGGGCCTCCACCATGAGCAGTCGTGCGTACGCGTCCCACCCTGCCCCCCTCGCTCCCCTCCCCCCTCCCTCACCCACCCACCACCCCCGCCCTCCCTCCCGCCACCACCATGTGCATTGTCTGCCAGCAGGCCTCGTGCGGACGTGTCCCCCCCCTCCCCCCCCACGCAAGGCACCATGAGCATGCATGCCAGCAGGCAAACACCACCAGCACCAGCACACCAGCGCACCCCATCACCCCATCACCCCAGCCTCCCAGCACACACAAGCACCAGCACACCAGCACCAGCACACACCAGCGCCCCAGACACCCACCATGAGCATGTCTGCCAGCAAGCCTGGTGCAGATGCATTGGCGTTGAAGTAGGCAAAGAAGCGCGGGTGCTGCCAGTGAACGACGCCCGGCATGATCTGCGCACACGCACGTGGCGTGTTATAGGGCAGCGTTGATGGTGCCATGCGTTGGCGTTTCAGTAGGCAAAGAAGCGCCGGTGCCAGTGCACGACGCCCAGCAGGATCTGCGCATGATGAGGGTGCATGCACGCGGCGTGGCGCGTGTTGGGGCGACCATTGACAATGGCATGCATTGGTGTTGCAGTATGCAAATAAGCGCGGGTGCTGCCAGTGAACGACACCCGGCATGATCTGCGCATAAGTAGAGGGTGCACGCATGTGGTGTGGCGTGTGTGGGGTGAGCGTGGGTGATGTCATGCGTTTTGATTTAGGACCCACGCGGTGACAGGCAGCCGGCTGGTGGCTACCGGCCCTCACAAGTGATTGTTAGGGCCAGAACTGGACTTGGGTCTAGACGGCGATTCAAGGACTATACAATGTCTTTGCTGGAAAGCCGGTGTTACTGTTACCGCAACATACCCCAGCACCCCAGTACCAGTAAAAGGCACAGGCTGCCTTAATTAAATTGATGCTGCTGGATGGAATAAGGAGGTAGTCTGTGACACAGTCTGTGACACACAACAACAGAGTTTATCCGCTTCACCATCGCAGCGTTTGTCACCGCGCTCACCCTCGGGGGCACTCGTCTGCCGGTGACTGGCGTCGGCATTGGTCTTCAGGCAGCCTGCCATGACGACTCTGTTTGCCCAGGCCCCCCTGGAGGGTGGGACCTGGCCATGCATGACGCATGGGGCGCAGGCAGAGCCCCATGCATGGAGTTGGACAACCATGCACCATGCCAGGCGGGGACTTTTCTGCTTCAGCGCCGCCAGTCGGCACAGCCGGCGTGGTTGGCCTCAAAGGCCAGGAGGAGGACGGTCCTTTCCTATACGCTCCTTGCCAGACATGTCCCTCAGGGACTTGTTTGGGTCTAACTAGCCGGCGGGAGCGGTAGTCTAGACGGCAGGTAACTGGCTGGTGGCTATCGTCCTTCACAGGGCGGTGGCACTAGGACTAGTGTTGTCTTAGCTGGAATGCCATGTAACTGTAACTGTAACTGTAACTGTGACACAGAAGGTGCATGCGCAGGGAGTGGCATGGGGGCGGCAATGGGGCGCCCAGGGATTGGCAGCGCCCGGCAGGGCTGCGAGGGGCAGGGACGTGCCTCGGCCATGAAGTTTGAACAGGTTTGAACGCGCCAATGAGTGACGACGCCATGGCTAAATTTTAACACCCCCCCCCCCCACACACACACACACGCATGCACCGTCGCACTCACTCTCATCAGAGTAAAACCCTGTTCTCACTCTCATCAGAGTGACCCACTCTCACTCCCATCAGAGTGACCCTGATCTCACCCCCATCAGAGTGACCCTGATCTCACTTCCATCAGAGTGACCGCACCTTGTCCTCAAAGTCACTCATCACGTCCGCCCACGGCTCCGGCTCCTCTGGCGCCGCGCCTGGCAGCTTGCCTGCAACAAAGGGCCGCATGTGTGCAGGCACGAACACACATGCACACGCACACACGCGGCCAGGGCGGCGTCTGGCAGCTTGTCTGCAGCAAAAGGCCCACGTGTGTGCAGACGCGCACACACATGCACACACACACGCATACACACGCTTACACATGTGGTCAGGGCCGCACCTGGCAGCTTGCCTGCTGCAAATATACCACTGGAAAGGCCTAAGAGCCATTTATCAGGATTGCGGGAGATGTAAGGGTGTGAACCTATGTGTGTGCTTATTTAACCCGCCTCCTCCTACCCCAGCTAGCCCACACTCATGGCAGGGCCGTTGCGATCACCCAGCTGCATGCCCGGATTCACACATCCCACCTAGCTGCATTGGAATCCCCTCCGACACCGACACACTCACGCACCCGCATGCACGGCACATTGCCCAGGGGCTCTTATCCCCCTGATCTCCCCACCTGCCAGGTAGCGCAGCTGCATGTTTAAGTTTAAGCACAGCCCCTCCGGCTGTGTTGGGACCCCCCCACACAGCACGCACACACACACACACATGCACATGCAGGCAGGGCCTGTATCACCTAGGGGCTCTCACCCCCACAGCCTCAACGTCTGAGACGCGCAACTCAAGGCGGTCACAATGCCTGAGGCAGTCGGGGTGCGCCTCAGGCGGTGGTGGGCGCCTAAGGCGGCCGGGGGTGGCGCCTGAGGCGACGCCCGAGGCGGTCAGGTGTGTGCCTGAGGTAGTCTTGGCGCGCATGAGGCGCCGCCTCATCCGCGCAGGTAAACAGGCATTGGGAATGTGGCAGGGCTGATCTCCCTACCTGAAAGGTAGCCCGGCTGCACGTCTGGCTTCACGCGCAGCCCCTCCGGCTGTGTTGGGACCACACACACACACACACATGCACGCACGCACGCACGCACGCACACACACCCTCCCTCACACACACACCCATATGCAAGGCTCGTCACCCAGGGGATCCCCCCCCCCCCCCGTATCGCCACACCTGCCAGGCAGCCTGGCTGCACGACTGGCCACACAGACCCATGAGATGACAGATGTGGGTAAGGGGGGGGGGGGGTACTGTCGCCTGCATGTGCGCAGGCCCTGCAAGCAGCAGGCGCACCACCTAGCAGTCTGCCTGTGCCCTCTCGACCCACATGACGAGCTGCTGCAACGGCTGTCCAGGGCAAGCTGCGGGGACCTGCGCACCTTTGCAGGCTGCCACTGAGGACTGGGTGATGGGCTGAGGACGAGCGGTTCAAGCTGATTTACGTAAAGCCCACTACTTCTCCAGCTCATCCCATCCCCCCTTCACACGCTCATGCGCACACACCCACAGACAGGCCCCCCTTGATCACCCATGCCCCCCCCCCCTGATCTCCCCACCTGCCAGGTAGCCCGGCTGCACGTCTGGCTTCACGCGCAGCCCCTCCAGCCGTCCGTAGTAGTCGGCAATCCAGTCGACGACCTCGTGGCCGAGCGTGCGGAACTGGCGGCGGGCATGGGAGATGTGAGCGTGTGTGTGTGTGTGTGTGTGTGCATGTGTGTGTGTGTGTGTGTGTGGCCGAGCGTGCGGAACTGGTGATGGGTGGATTGGAGGTGTGCGTGCGCGTGTGTGTGCGTGTGTGAATGCGTGCGTGTGTGTGTGCGTGTGTGTGTGTGTGTGTGTGTGTGTGGCCGAGCGTGCGGAACTGGTGGCGAGTGGATTGGAGGTGTGCGTGTGTGTGCGTGTATGTGCGTGTGTATATGCGTGTGTGTGTGCGTGCGTGTGTGTGTGCACGTGTGTATGTGTGTGTGTGTGTGTGTGTGTGCCGAGCGTGCGGAACTGGTGGAGGCGTGCATTGGAAATGGTGGCGTGCGTTGGACGTGTGCGTGTGGGTGTGTGTGATTTTGTTTTCATGAGGTTTAGATTGTTTTTTCCACAGCCGGAGTGTGCTTTGACCACGTCGACAGTTGACCTCCCGTTGACCGTTTGCCCTCATATATTGGTCATTTGATAGCTCTCGACGGGCTCTGTTTGGCGGGCTCATCAGACTAGAACTGCACTGGCTGGGTTGAGCTGTGCTCTAAGTGAATGTAAAGCCAGAATACAGCCACATGGCGGTGAACAGCCGAAAACAAAAATCGCTGGTGTGGGATGATATTGGGTATAGACACCGCTATCCCTTGTACAAAAGGATAGCGGGGGCAAAAACCAGGTTGGGGCTATCCTTTGTGAGCCCGCTATCCCCCGTGGGGCGCTATCCTTTTGTCACGGGATGTCTGCGCAGAGAGATGCATGCGGGAGCAGCCAGCCAACACACGTGGTGGATGATGATGGTAGTCAAAGTTTAGTCCACGAACCCCTAGTAAGATGAAATCCCCCCTGTGGCACCCCATCCCCCTGCCCCCCACACCCCAAGCCAAGGATACTATCCAATCGATTCAGGCGCTGGTTGGTCACCCGATACTTGAAAGACATCCCAGAGCACGGGTCAGACCTCGCTACAATTTCCGGGTGTATTACTGCCTTCGTCGCATTCTGGGTGTGCGCCTGGTCGACCGGCACAGATTCACTTATATTCGGCAGGCGTGCGACACTGAGCCAATTGAGAGCCTTGTGGCAAAGCGATCACTGCAGTGGCTAGGCTTCTCGTCTTCCTCGTACGACTTTTGACTGCACAATGGATGTGGCTCGGCAGCAAGGCCGGCCTCCAGCCTCCTCCCGACACTATTTTCTCAAGCTACTGATTCAGCAGCTAGGCGAAACTAGTGGCACTCGTTCTGATTGGAAGACTTTTCGGACACGGCGTTTGAGCGTGCTCAGGATAGGGTCGGGTGGAGAGCCGTGGTGTACGGTCCGGCCGCCCCTCAGGCGCCGGCCCCTCCACCACGGCGGTCAAGTAGATTGGCAAGCGCCACTTGACCCCCTATCCCCTAGAAGCAGTTAGGACCTATTTTGGAGGCGTCGCACAATAGCTCTCCTTTTTGCTCTGGGACTGCACGTTGGCAGGCAGCCGGCTGGTGGCTACCGCCCCTCACAAGTAATTGTTAGGGCCAGAACTGGACTTGGGTCTAGGCGGTGGTACTAGGACTAGAGGTAGTCTTTGCTGGAAAGCCGATGTAACTGTAACTGTACTGCCAGCAGTACAGGCATTGCCTGTGCATGCAGCTCACGCTCATGTAATGTTTCGTTGCGTATGCGTGTCTGTTTGTGTGTGAGCTTGCGTGTGTGTGTTTTGTGTTTGTGAGCTTGCGTGTTTGTGTTTGTGTGTGTGTGTGTGTGTGTGTGTCACGTGTGTGCACACGGCGTGCTGTAACGCGCGTGCTCGTCCACTTGCGTGTGTGTGTTTTGTATGTGTGAGCTTGCGTGTTTGTGTGTGTGTGTGTGTGTGTGTGTGTGTGTGTGAGTCACGTGTGTGCACACGGCGTGCTGTAACGCGCGTGCTCGTCCACATGCATGTGCACGATCATGCAAGCATGCATGCGTCCACCCACATCTTCCATGCTGACTGCGTGCTTGTAGTCATTCAGGCGCTCTGGCGCTGGTGCATACACCTCCTGGACGTGGGAACTGGGTGCGCTGGTGGAGGCATCGCCTGCCTGCTGTGTCACACGCACACGCACACACTGGGCGCGACGAGCGACGCACACGCGCGCATTGCAGTGCGTGATCATCACGCCTGCCGTGGGTCCACGTATACTGTACATGACTGTCGTGAGCGCGATGGGGTGTTGGGATGGAGCAGGGATGGTCCAGGAGCCCACACCCTGAACCACAGCCACACCCTTAAATCACCCTAAATCACCTACAATCACCCTAAAACACATGCTCAACGACATCAAACTTTACATTATTTGAAACAGTTCAATGCTGCTCCGATGTCGACATAATTTCGAAAGGATTTATATTTAAAAATCAATATCCCAGCATCTCGCCCACACACGCGCGACACACCGCAAGCACCACCATCAGCACGCTCGGCAGCCTGCAGATATCGAAATCGATGATAGCGACGACGGGAGCGAGCGTGTCCCTCGTCCTTCGCACTATCTTCTCGACTGTGTGCCACAACGAACTCTCTGCACCCACCCGTCGCTGCGATCTCGTGGGTAGGCACGATGCGAACAGCGGCGATGACCTACTAGCGGACCTCCGCAAAATCCCCACACGAAATGAGTGGAATCGCACTTTTCGCTCTCTCTAGTCTGAGGCCTCCCCGCCCTTCGAAAGAGCTACAAAAGGGCAGGGCGGCACAGCGCAGTGCATGGGAGGTGCATGGCGCCCGCTGCTCCCATGCACCCCACTCCCCCCACGGCCCCCTCACCACTGGCATACAACCTGTACATCTATGACCGCGCCGGCAAATGCCTCCACTACCAGGAGTGGCACCGTCCAAAGTCTGTGAGGCAGGGCGCGGGCACGCAGGCGGACGACCAGAAGCAGATGTGAGGCGCGCGCATGGTGTGCATGCGGTCGTGCATGGTGCATGCATGGTGCATTGCGGGTGCATGGTGCATGGCGGGTGCATGGTGCATGGCATGGTCTGGACGGGGGCATGCGCGTGCACGCATTGGATCCACGCGTGTTGGTTTGTGCACGGTCGCGCTTATGTGGATGGCCATTCAAAGTCCCCGCGGCACGCACGCGACCTGCAGCATGCCAGCATGCGCGCTGGCCCCCCCTCCCCCCCTGCTCGTCCCTCCTCAGAATCACCCCTGCACCCCACACACCCCAGGTTTGGGCTATTTTGGACGCTGTCTAACTTCTGCGCGACGCTCAACCCAAAGGAGTGAGTGGACGCAGATGGGCGCAGCGTGCGCAGCATTCACAGCATGCGCGCGCGCAGAGCGATGCGGTGTCGTTTGGGCGCGGCAGTGCAGGGCGACCCAATCCCCAACACACTTACACACACACACACACACACACACACGCACACACACACACGCATACACACACACACACACATCCACGCGCGTGCACGCACGCAGCCCCGCCAAGTCCCAGCTCGTGCACACACGCACAACACACACACACACACGCACACACGCACGCAGCCCCGCCAAGTCCCAGCTCGGGCAGCTGCGCTCTGTCAGAGACGGCTGCGGCTTCAGCGCATTCACACACACACATACACACACACATACACACATACACACCACACACACGCACGCACGCAGTCTCGCCAAGTCCTAGCTCGGGCAGCTGCGCTCTGTCGGAGACGGCTGCGGTTTCAGCGCATTCACACACACACACACACACAAGCACACACAAGCACACACACACACAAGCACACACGCACGCACACACACACACACACACACGCACACACACACACACACACGCGAGCAGCCCCGCCAAGTCCCAGCTCGGGCAGCTGCGCTCTGTCGGAGACGGCTGTGATTTCAGCGCATTCACACACACACACACAAGCACACACAAGCACACACACACACACAAGCACACACACACGCACGCGCACACACACACACACACGCGAGCAGCCCCGCCAAATCCCAGCTCGGGCAGCTGCGCTCTGTCGGAGACGGCTGCGGTTTCAGCGCATTTACCGCGTCAACCTACAAGATGCACTTTCTGGAGACGCCGAGTGGGGTCAAGGTGTGTGTGGGGGGGGAGGGGGGGACGTGTGTGCGCGTGTGTGTGGGGGACAATTGCACAATCCGTCAGAAGCCCTTCATGGCGCGTAAGACACAAGTGTGTGTGTGCGTGTGTGTGTGTGCGTGTGTGTGCGTGGCTTGTGCGTGGTTTTTGCATGTTAACGTGTGCGTGCGTGCGTGTCTGTGCCCGCGGTTAGTGTTCAGCACAACTCCGCCACTCAAACCAGTGGTGCCACTCAGGATCTTAAGGAAGTTATGGCTCACCCCGGGACTCATGGCTAAACTTCCAATCTGAACCCGCAGCAGGCATTTTGTTTTGCAAAACGTGTTAAAATGTCATGTTTCACACTTTCCGGGTCGACTTTTGCGCAACCTCACCCCGGAGATGCACTCTTGCGGGGTGCGGGGTGGCTTACGGAACCACTGCTCCTCACCCCCTCACCCCCCGCTTCGCCCACCGGCAGCATCCGCAGTTGTTTCTTCTACTCGACACCGCCCCCCCCCCCCCCCCCCCCGCCACTCAACAGATCTTTGCACACACACACACACACACACACACACACACACACACACACACACACACACACACAACACAACACACACACACACGCACCACACACGCACCACACACGCACCACACACACTTGCACACACACGCGCACACACACACACACACGCACACGCAGTTTGTCCTCAACACTGCGCGCGATGTTGGCTCGTGCCGCCCACACTTGACCACGCATTGATATACACACACACACACACACACACGCACGCAGTTTGTCCTCAACACAGCTCGCGACGTCGGCTCGTGCCGCGCGCTGCTTCAGTCTCTGTACGATGACGTGTTTGTAGGCGTGGGCGTGCGGAGCCCGTTTTACGTGCCGGGCGAGGGCGTCAGGTGCGGTGTGGGCGGTCTTGCTTGCTCGGCTGCACCTAGGATCCCATCTAGGACCCATCTGATCATGATGATGGATTTGTTGAGATGAGGTGTGGCTGATAAACCAGCAGTAGGCCTTCACAGCCATCTTAGCGCTAAGATGGCTGTGAAGGCCCACTGCTGGTTTATCAGCCGCACCTCATCTCAGCAGGATTTTACAGTCAACAGCAAACAGCCAACAGCCAGCCATCTCATTGAGGTGCTCGGGCCATTCGCGCCGAGCACGGTCTTAAACGCCTCTAGAGGTGTCCCTGACTGTGGCATCCATCATCATCACAGGCGTGTGTGATGCACCTACCTAGGAATCAATCTAGGTTCTAGAGCCTGAACTGCAGCTGCTCCGTCAACGCCTCTCCCCCCCCCCTCCCCCCTCCCGTCCGTCTCCCCCCTCGTGCCCCCGGGGTCAAGCCGCGAGGCCTGCGCTGGCGACCCTCCCCCCCCCTCACACACACACACACACGCACGCAGACACTGAAACCCACCCACCCACACACACGCACACCTACCCACACCCACTGCCCCGCACCACACGCAGCTGCGATCAGTTCGACGGCGCCGTCGCGGCACTCCTTGCGCAGCGCGGGCTCCTACCGGCGGTATGATAACGGCCGGGTTGTCGTAGTGCGAGTGACAAAGCTCGTGTAGGCCCTGGGTTTCTCTTCATCCACGCCTCGGGGTGCCCCTTAGGGAGCACCAGGGCTCCCTAAATCGCGGATGGTACACTTCTGGAAGTGTAAACCTGTCGGTGGCCACCAGAATCCGGAGTAATTGTTGCCTCGTCACCAGCGAACACGACACGCTGTGTGCACGTTTGCTGTGTGCACATTGCTGGCGCACGCAATTGGCACACAATTTCCACTTTTTCACATTCCCATCGCACCAGCACACAAGCTCGCCTTACGCATCATCTCATCCATCACGCGAGACCAACGCTGGTTGCGTCAGCAGGCGCTAGGTCCCAAGGGTGTGCACCGCCGCCACACCGCCTCACTCTTGGGAGCTTGAGCATCACAACGGAACCGAGGACGCTGGGAGGGGCCAAAGCGCGCTACTAGTGGAGGTGGAGTAGAGGCGGGATGGAGTTCGTCAGTCCAGAGGGGCTGCGTCTGGACGGCCGGCGCCCCAAGGAGCTGCGCCGCCTGGCAGCACAACTGGACGTGCTAGCAAGCGCGGATGGGTCGGCGATCTTTGAGATGGGCAACACCAAGGCGCGTCCGCATTGCGTTGGCGTGTCAAGGGATGCATGCATGCAAGCGCCATGCAAGCGCCCATGCAGTTGCACATGTTGCACGCACGCACACACGCGCACATGCACACACGCACTCCCAACCCCATCCGCCTGGAAACCCCCAGGTTCTGGCGAGCGTGTTTGGCCCCCACGAAGTGATGAAGCGAGGGGAGCGCGACGACGACAAGGTGTGGGCAGATGAATGGATGGATGAGCCCCCCTCTGTGTGTATTCAGGTGGAAGGGGGCAGCAGGGCACGCGCCCACTGTGCAAAAAAACGTGGCGGATGAGTGCCGGCCCCGCCCCTCCCCCCCCTCGTGGGTGACCACCACCCTGCAGCCAGCACACGAGCGCGGCCACCTGCTCTCTTTCCCTCGACTGAGATGGGCATGCACCCACCCCCTCACCCCCCCTGCCTATGCACTCGCTACCCACCCCGTATTGCAAGTGCGAGTACGGGATGCCCCCCCCCTCCCCCCCCCCCCAAGTATGTAACAGCTCTCAGTGTTGTTGAAGCTCTCGGGAAGGGCGCAAGTGATTTTGAATACTAGGAGCCCCGCCTCGCTCTTGATTGTCCTCTCCATCCAGAGGTCCAGAAGTGTGGAAGCGTGGGGATTCCACCCCCTTCACTAACTAGGAGCATCCTTAGAGGCCTGCCTCAGGTCCAACACAGCTCCCCTCACTGCATTGTGGCAGTGCTTGCTTGTCGCCCACCACCACGTGTGGATGGCGCTACCATGGGCTACTTGTGTAGCTTGAACATTTGGTGGTCTTCGGGCCTGCTCTCTGAAGTCCCGCCGGAGCTTTGGAACATATGTGTGACCGCCGAAAATGGATTGTTGACTCTCACCATCATACCCTCCTCCTCTCAACATCATACCCGACCCCCCACCAACCCCCCAGGGCATCCTTACGTGCGATGGCGGCTCACACCTACTCCCAAAACCTACTCCTCAACACACACACATACACACACACACACACACATACACACTCTTCCCCAAAGCCATCATAAATGCGATGGCAGCTCACAGATATCCCCCTCCACCCCACCCCCCACACACACACTACCGCCAACCCCCCCAAGGCCATCCTCGAGTGCGACCGCGGCTCACAACTGATCCTCAACACACACACACACACACACACACACACACACACACACACGCGCGCGCGCACTCGCTCTCACACTCACACAAACGCACACCACTCCCACACATCCACTCCCCCCCAGGCCATCCTCAAGTGCGAGTACTCAATGGCTGCGTTCTCAACACACACACACACACACAAACACACACACTCACACACTCACACACACACACACACGCACTCGCTCTCACACTCACACAAACGCACACCACTCCCCCACATCCACTCCCACCTCAAGGCCATCCTCAAGTGCGAGTACTCAATGGCTGCGTTCTCAACGGGCGAGCGGAGAAGGCGCGGCAAGGTGTGGGTGTTTGTGTGTGGGGTGTTTTTGTGTGTATGTTTTGTGGTGTCCGCTCTGCTGAGATCTGATCTCCCTCCTCATCCGCGGCAGTCTGGTTGATCAAGCAACGCACAGTAACACAGTAACACGGGGTTTCCAGCTAAGCAGGCTACTCTTCTTCTAGAGACACCCGCCGATACTCCAACACACTTAAGTACTAGAGTACCGCCGGCTCCCGGCCGATAGACTACCGCTCCCGCTGGCTAGATTACCCCAAACAGCGGTCTCTGAGAGACATGTCTGGCAAGGAGCATATAGGAGGACCTTCCTCAGGGTCACAGTAGTGGCCTTGTGGCCAGTCAAGCCGGCAGAGCCGACTGGCGCTGACTGGAACGGTCCCCGCCTGGCAGTGCATGGCTGTCCAGCTCTTGTTTGCATGGGGCTCAGCCGGCGCCCCATGCCTCATGCATGGCCAGGTCCCACCCTCCAGGGGGGCATGGACGACAGAGTTGCAAGCAACGCGCAATCACTTAAAACAACCAATTGATCAATTGATCAATCAATCAATCAGCCAATCAATCAATCAATCAACCAATCATTCAATCAATCAATCATCAATCGTGCTCCGCACCATGCAACATACCATGCGACGCACCATGCACCTCCCTCATCATCCGCGGCACGCTGTTCAATCAATCAACGCACCAATGAATGAATGCATGAATGAATGCATCTATGAATGAATGAATGCAACTATAAATGAGCAATCAATCAATCACACACCATGCGCCGCAGTCGGACCACAGCTCCGCAGCGATCTCCCTCATCATCCGCGGCACA
>VFSX01000353.1:5000-130000 GCA_016618255.1 Chlamydomonas sp. UWO 241 | reverse complement strand
CTCCTGACACTGCCGGATGAGCGGAGCACACACAGTGACTGGGCGGAGCACACGTGCAGCGGCTGAGACCGCGCGCTCCGTCACGGCGTGATGATGGGTGGGTGCGTCCGCGGGCCTTGGTGCAAGGCGGCCTGACGGCGCGCTGCTGGGTTTAGCATCGAGCGCGCGTGTCGGGCGACTGCACATCTCGGGGCATGTAACTAGTCTGCCGCGCAATGTGCTGCGGTTGTAAGGCCCTCGCTAGTTGCGGCTCACTGTCTGGTGCAAGGGCGCACACGCGTGTTGTGCGTGCGCTGCCCCTCCCTGGCCCCTCCCTATCCCCAACCCCAAGCAAAAGGGGGACCAGCCCAGTTGTTTTGTTGGCAGTCGTCGTCGTCGTCGTCGAATGCATAACACAACGGGAGATCCATTTGGTGCAGCCACTTGAGTGTGGGTGTGAACTGTGCTATACATCTTCAAAGTAGGGCGCCAGTCTGGCATCGCTTCGTCTTACTTCTACCTCGCCGTGATCCCAGTCGCTCGCAGCGAGTCCTGTGTGCATTACATATAGTGAGGCGCTGAAGGCCCAAACCAAATGGCCGATGACGATGAGCCAAAGCCTACGGCACAGTGGTTTAAAGGGAAGGACGACGAGGCGCTGGGGCCTTTCAACGAGGAGGGCCTGCCTCATGGGACGGTGAGTTCTTGTGCGCGCTTCGACGATGCATGCCAGCGGGACCCATTGCCAAGCGGGGCGTTGGCAGACGCGCAGACATACGTGAGCGATGCAGCAGCATCAGGGGGAGGAACTGCCGCCCTGCCGTGGGCCCGCTCCCCATGCCATGCATGCTCAGCATGGCTCACAAGTCGCGCCCTGTTGCACGCCATGCACCACCTCATGCACGTGCCCTGAACCCCCTGTGCATGTATGTGCAGGGCGTGATGAAGTACCCTCCACCACCGGTGGTCGAGGACGAGGAGGAGAAGCCGGGCGACATGTACGAGGGGGCGCTCGTGGCGGGTGTGCGCGAGGGCAAGGTGGGTGGGTGCGGGTGCACACGAGGCAGGAGTGGGGTGGTAGTATTGCGTAATCCTCCAGGGATAGATGCCTGGGTAGCAGGCAAGCACGAGGGCGAGCCGGTGCCACACGCAGACGCACGCGAGCACACGCGACAGTGCACTCAGCCATCGACGGGCAACTCGCTACCCCCCCCCCCCCCCCCCCCCCCCCACGCGGCCACGCACCTGCAGGGCAAGTACACGTGGAGCAATGGCGCAGTGTACGAGGGCGCGTACTCTGGCGGCAAGAAGAGCGGCGAGGGCACGATGACGCTGCCAGACAAGGTGGTGTACGTCGGGTCGTGGGTGGCCGACGCGATGGAGGGGCAGGGCCGCTTCGCGTACGCAAACGGCGATATGTACATGGGAGGCTTCGAGGTGCGTGCAGGCAGAGGCAGTGTGTGTGCGGGGCGTAGGTCGCCGGTAGATGTGAGCGGCCTTCAAGCCAGTTGCGCATGTTTGATTATTGAAGGACAGCTTCCTCACCCCAGACAAAAGGAGCCTCATGACAGCCCCCTTGGGTCATGGCTTTTAAGCAATGACTACCATTTCTGGACTGCTTGCTCCTCTTTCTAGCAGCTAGTAGCCATCTCTCGGTGAGCCAAAGAAGCAGCGAGCAGCTTCTTGTGGAGTGGGCCACCACCGTCCTGTGTTGCGCGGGCACAAGGGAGGTGATGCCACGTTGCTGTGCACTCCGATGGCCGTTCTGTGCATCCCAACGCGTGCATTGCGGGACGCATGTACACGCCGCGGAGTGTGCCCCCCCACCCCACACACACACCCCAGACACACCCCACACACACCCCACACCCCTCAACCCCCGACGCCACACCCGACACCACACCCGCACGCTGCATAATGCTCGCTGCATACTGCATGTCGCCCCTGCGCTGCATAATGGTCGCTGCATGATGCTCGCTGCATGATGCTCGCTGCATGATGCTCGCTGCATGATGCTCGCTGCATGATGCTCGCTGCATGATGCTCGCTGCATGATGCTCGCTGCATGATGCTCGCTGCATGATGCTCGCTGCATGATGCTCGCTGCATGATGCTCGCTGCATGATGCTCGCTGCATGATGCTCGCTGCATGATGCTCGCTGCATGATGCTCGCTGCATGATGCTCGCTGCATGATGCTCGCTGCATGATGCTCGCTGCATGATGCTCGCTGCATGATGCTCGCTGCATGATGCTCGCTGCATGATGCTCGCTGCATGATGCACTGCACAGGCCGGCAAACGCTCCGGTGCCGGCACCTACCACTACAAGGCCATTGGGTGCCAGCTGGTGGGCAACTGGAAGGACGGTCTGTTTGTCAAGGGGCGCTGGATCCTCAAGGACGGGTCCATCTTTGCTGGAGAGTTCAACGGTGAGTGCGCGCGCGCATGCGCGTGCGTGTGTAATGACTGTGGTGTGTGTGTGATGGCTGTGTGTCTGTGGTGTGACTTGCGCACGTGGAGTGAGGGGGCTGCCGGCCGGCAGCACGCCATTCACCCCCTCGTGCTCTGCACTCCCCCATCCCCCCCTCCTGCTCACAGAGGGCCTCTGTCCCACCGTCGGCGCCCACTACTTCACGCGCTCCCAGCTGCTCCAGTCGGGCAAGTACGCCAAGAGCGGCGTGTTTGTCGGCGCAGATCCCGTTGTTGCGACGCCGGCGATGCTTGCGGCGTTGTAAACAGGGTATACGTACGTACGTGCACGCACGCACCCAGGGGACCCTGGGGCGTGATTTAAGGTCTAGACTACATGTCTAGGGGTGAACAGGGAGTTGTCGTGTGCTCAGATGGCGCACGCTGGCGCACGGTGCTCTGACCTTGGGCGCGATGGCTCGCGGCGCGGCGCTCGCCAGCAGCAGGTCGCAGCACCCGGGTGTTGAGGGGGGAGCCGGCGATGTGATGCTCGGGCGCTCTGATGGGCACATGCTGCGACGCGATGCTCTGATGGGCACACGCTGCGACGCGATGCTCTGATGGGAACACGCTGCGACGCGGCACTCTGATGGCTGTGACGTGGCGCGTGTGTGTCGTGTGCGTGTGTGTGTGTGTGTGTGTATTGTGTTTGGGGGGGGGTCCGGCGACGGCACCACCGCTGCCCGCTACTAGCAGAGGAGCCAGTGTAACACCCTGGTATCACTGCATCATCACCCTCCCCCCCACACATCCCCACACCCCACCGCCGCTCTTATTTCCTGCAGTGTGTATGTCTTTCTGGGGGGTGATAGTGGTTTGGCCATTTGGGTCGGCTGCTGTATGGATCTGCTGCTACAGGTGGGCAGGGGCACAAACGGGGGGGGGGGGCAGGTAAAGAGCGGCGGCAGCAGCAGGAGGCATTAGTGCAAGTGTTGCACGTGACTCTGCCGGCTGGGTGTCGTCAGCGCACGAGGCAGATGCTGTTGGTGATGGCGGCAATGATGGTGGGGGCGCAGCAAGGCGCATCCATAGTGCGGGATGGGGCGGGGCCATTGATGATGGCCACGCATACTGGCTGTGTCGACTCCTCAACTCCCTCTCGTGCTAATTTGGAGGCAGGTAGGTTCGACACTGAACCAGCTGACACTCGTATGAGCATGTGGAGCCCTTGTGTGCACGCAGCCGCGCCGTCAGGGGGGGAACTTTTGCGCACCACGGGGCTGCCCGTGGGTCCACACACACACGCACGCACGGGGTGGGGGTAACACAACACAGTTACAACAATACCGTGGGTTCTGGTGCGGAGGGTCAACAACCGCCACCTGCACTGATGCGCGGTGGCCCCCGGTCAAGTTGCGGTACGCCATGGGAGTACGGGGTATGCCCATACTCACCCAGGAAGGCAACAAACGACTGCTCTCGTAAAAAGGAAGCTGCTGTTGGTGTCATTTTATGTGGAGATCCCCAGCCCCCTGCTCTCTCTAGTGAGTTACGCCGAGCGCAGTCTTGTACGGGGCGCTGCTTTGAGGCGCATCTGAGTGCAACATCCGTCATCATCAGTTCAGCTTGTCATCATCTTCAACATCATCAACATCGTCGTCATCAGTTCAGCTTGTCAACCGGGTTGGACGGCTCCTCCGTCTTGCTCCACCACCCAAACCACCCACCGCCGCCGCCGCCCTGCCCCGCGCCCGTCGAGTCCTTGACCTCGACGTGCTGTGCAGCAATTGCAGCAGCCAGCTCGTCCTCGTCCGCCTCGTCCGCGCTCTGGAACCCCTCCTCCTCGATCGCCTGCGCAGACAAAGGGGCACAGCCAAAGAGGGGAGGATGGGAGGAGGAAATGAGTACTGGAGCAGTCGCCAAGGGGGGAGGGAGGGAAGAGGACATGGATCATGGAGGAGTCGCCAGCATCGTGTGTATTGTGGTGCGTGTGTTGTGGGTCCAGCAACACACACCCTCCCCGTGCGTGCGCGTATTCTATAGCATGGAGGCGGGTGAACACCACCGCTGCCGCGCCCCGCGCCCGTTGCTGCAATCAGCACCGCGGGGGCCCCACGCGCCCGCCCGCCCACCCATGGCCACCCACCCACCCACAGTTTGTACAGTTTGTACATGTACGCGCCCGGAGGACCCCGGGGCGTGGGTAAAGGTCAAGACAAAAAGCATAGGGAGTCACTACTAGGAGATCCCGCGAGGCCACGCACCCCCCACCCCTACACCGACCTGCTCGATGTCCTCGACCGACAGGCCGTCGATGCGGCCGCTCATGATCGCGGCCTCGTGGAACAGCTCGTCCAGGTCGGACGGGTGCACCTGGGGCACACGGGGCAGAGCAAGGGAGGGAGAGGGGTGATTAAATACGGGGGGGGGGGGGCACCCCGGGAATGCAGCCTCGTGGAACAGCTCGTCCAGGTCAGACGGGTGCACCTGGGGCACACAAGGTATGTTGAGCTGAGATGACAGCCCCTGGCAGCGTCACTGTCTCTCACAGGGCAGTGCACAAGGGAGGGGGAGGGGGGATGGATGGATGGGGGCGGGGGTCACCCCGGGAATGCGGTGGCGGCTTGCCTCTGCACTTCCCCCTTCCCCCTTCCCAAACACCCCATACCCCGCATTACATACCTTGAACACAGGCGACAAGTACATGTCCTTGATTTCTTGCAGCTGCTTGTCAGTCACGCCCGCCACGCCCGCCTCCTCGGTGTCCTGCATCAGGGGCACACACACGCGAGCGGCAGTATATCGGTCGGGAGCCGGCGGTGGACTGGAGCATCGGCGGGTGATCTCTAGTAGAAGAGCAACCTGCTTAGCTGGAAAACCCCGAGTCCCTTGTTACGTGTGACGCGTAGCTTGTAAGTCACGCCCACCATGCCAGCCTCTTCGGTGTCCTGTATCACGGGTAGAGGGGCACATGCACACGCACGAGGTGTAATGCCACCAGGAAGCGCTGCCCTGCCGGTTCACGGGGAAGCAGCATGCTTGTCACAAAAAGTGGACACCGCACGAGGGTGAGACTCGGGGCCGGGTAGAACCTGCCTCCTTTCCTTAGTACCTCGTCCTGTCGACTGCTTACTGAGGCAGCTTAGCCTTCAGCTGTGGTGTTGTGACGGGAGTCGTACAGCAAACTGTTTCCGACAACCCGCCACCCTCGCCTTCGGCGCCAAGAGACCGCATCAAGGCAACGCGGCACGTCATCATCACTGCGTGGCTTGCCCCAACGCAGTGACAGATTAGTGAAACAGATCGTGGAGAAACACACACACGCACACACAAACACGCGCACACACAAGCACACCCACCCTCTGATCAAGCATCGCTGCATCGTGCACTGAGAGCATGGTGAGCGGGCGCGAGAACTGCTTGACGACCGAGACGTGGTATCCGAGCGTGATGGCAAGCTGGATGATGAGGAGGAATCCCAGCGGGAAGCGCTTGAAGTTGAGGACGAAGATCATGAACACGTTGAGCGCGTACACGCCGATCATGAACTGGTGGAAGACCTGGGGGGGGGGAGATGGGGAGGGTTGGTACCGACACAGCGCTCACACGAATCATCTGGGGACCTCTGCCAACCAGAATGCTAGTTCATGAAGTACTGCTTGTGTAAGGTCATCTTCTGTAACACGATCATGAACTGGTAGAAGGCATGGGAGGGCAGGAGAGGGGGGAGGGAGGGGGGAGAACGGGTGTGTGTGGTGCTGCATTGCTCAGATCAATGCCACGGCCCTGGCTGCGTTAGGAATGTGGTATGGCTGGCCACTTCACCCCCTCCCTTCCCCCAACCCACCTTGTACCACAGTCGTCCTCCCGACTCGTACGGCACCTGGTACGTGTACAGCGACGTGTACTTCTCCGCGAGCAGCGTGACCCACAGCGAGATGAGCACGGTGGGGCACATGATGGGGTTGATGCAGCTGTAGAGGATGCCGAGGAAGAAGACTGCAGCAGGGTGGGGAGGTGTGTGTGTGTGTGTGTGTGTGTGTGTGTGAGCAGAAGACCTGGGGCGTGGAGGCGTGAGTGTGTCTCATGCCTGTGCCTGTGTGTGTGTGTGTGTGTAGGGTTGTGGGGAGGCGTACAACCGTATATCCGTATATCCGTACAATACGCCGTATGTACGTACATTTCAGGAGCAGATGTACGCACTGAAAAATGCAAAATGTACGGGTTTTGCGGTTTGTGTGGAGTGCGCGCCACAAAGAGACGCGATCTGTCGCCCTAGCAGGATAGGGGGCACACACAGGGGCGACTGGACGCCATGGGACGGTCGCTACCATCTGGGGGCCTGCTGGGGGTCAGCGACCTCGAGCCGGAAGTGTGAATTGGTTCTCGCATCGGATTGCCGCGGCTCGTCAACTGGCCCCCGTCCTCTCCCGCATCTTACAGACACGATTCAAGATGCATATAAGCGATGCACTTGTTGGGGGGGGGCATGCATGGTGCATGTGCATGACCGCATGGCGCCCAGGCATGCGCGCACGTATCACTAGCCCTCACTAGTCCTCACTAGCCCCAACTTGCAACACTGGCAGCAGCAAGATTTTGAACGTGGAGGAAAACGAGTGTGAGGAGATCAGCTTCCAGGTCGTGGACTAAACTGAGGAGGGGAGGAGGAAGGGGAGGGGAAGGGAGGAGGGTCGCGGGGCACTGAGCTCCCGCAAGGCAAACAGCCGCTCGTGCATCAACATTATTTTTGACCAGTACTTACTTAACTGAAACTCGTAGCGTGCATGCTGATCACTCTGACAGTAGCGATGCTCCCTGTAAATACAGCTTTCAAATGGCATATCTCACTCCCACATTGACTGATGTACGAGGCAGCTGTGAGTGTGCCGAGCGTCCTCCCACTGGTGCATATGTACGGATGTACAGCGTATGTACGGATGTATGTATATACAGCGTATGTACGTACATTTCAGGGCAAGGTGTACGGCTCCCTACAACCCTATGTGTGTGTGTGTGCGCGTGTGTGTGCCACATCATGATGGGGTTGATGCAGCTGTAGAGGATGCCGAGGAAGAACACTGCGGGAAGCAGGCAGGGGGAAAAGCTTGTGGATGGGCAGGTGCGTGTGGGTGGGTGGGTGTGCGGTTGTGTGTGTGTGTGTTGGGGGGGGGGGGGGGCAGAGTGAGCACATCGTGGGCAGCAGGTCTGGGGGCGTGTGTGCTTGAGTGTGTGCTTTCATGAGAGAGTGTGTGTGTGTGTGCGTGCGTGCATGTGTGTGTGTGTGTGTGTGTGTGTGTGAGTGTGAGCGCGCCCAGGGGGGGGGGGCAGCGTAAGTGCAGCATGGGTGCAGCAACAGCATTCACTCACCTATCGTGTGCCACGGCACCAGGCCGCCGTACCAGCGGACCTCGGGCGCCCACATGCGTGCGCGCGACCGCGGCGTTGACGCAAAGCGCGACATGGCGAGGAAGTAGAAGAGGCGTCCGATGCGCATGAAGCGAACAGCACTCTTGGCAACGCCTGCGGTGCGTGTGTGCGTGCGTGCATGCGTGCATGCGTGTGTGTGTGTGTGTGTGTGTGTGTGTGTGTGTGCGGGTGTGTAGGTGTGAATGTGAAGGTGTGGATGCAAAGTTTATCAGAGTTTATCCGCTTCACCATCGCAACGTTTGTCACCGCGCTCACCCTCGGGGGCACTCGTCTGCCGGTGACTGGCGTCGGCATTGGTCTTCAGGCAGCCTGCCATGACGACTCAGTTTGCCCAGGCCCCCCTGGAGGGTGGGACTTGGCCATGCATGACGCATGGGGCGCCGGCAGAGCCCCATGCATGGAGTTGGACAACCATGCACCATGCCAGGCGGGGACTTTTCTGCTTCAGCGCCGCCAGTCGGCACAGCCGGCGTGGTTGGCCTCAAAGGCCAGGAGGAGGACGGTCCTTTCCTATACGCTCCTTGCCAGACACGTCCCTCAGGGACTTGTTTGGGTCTAAACTAGCCGGCGGGAGCGGTAGTCTAGACGGCAGGTAACCGGCTGGTGGCTATCGTCCTCACAGGGCGGTGGCACTAGGACTAGTGTTGTCTTAGCTGGAATGCCATGTAACTGTAACTGTAACTGTAACTGGATGCAAAGTGTGACATGGCGAGGAAGAAGAAGAGGCGTCCGATGCGCATGAAGCGAACAGCGCTCTTGGCAACGCCTGCGGTGCGGTGTGGTACGTGCGTGCGCGCGTGCGGGTGTCTGGGTGTGTGGGGTGTGTAGGTGTGGATGCGAAGTGTGACATGGCGAGGAAGAAGAGGAGGCGGCCGATGCGCATGAAGCGAATAATGCTGTTGGCCACGCCTGCGGTGTTGCACGTGCGTGCGTGCGCGTGGTTGTGGGGGCGTGGGGGGAGGAGGCGGCGGCCATTCTCGTAGGCAGGGGGATCTGGTCTGCCTCCATGGGAAAGAGAGGGAGATAAAGAGACAGGCTCTCCTTGAATGTAACCCCAAACGCATGATTTCCAAAGCAGAATTGAGTGAGAAAAGTGTGAATGTTCCACACTCTCCGGCTGAAGAAAATCATAACAAAATCCTGAAAACATTGGCAGGGGGTGATGGCACGGCGCTGCCCTGGCGTCCCCAACCCGCCTAGACAGCAGTGCAATGCCATATTATAATCAAGAGCCGGTTCTGCAACTGTGGAGGAGGCCGCGTTGCGATGGCGTAAGTCGCTGAAGGGCAGGTCTCGCGCCGTGGGCCTCTCCCGGCACCCCCAAAACACAGAAAGAGTCGCATGGTTTGTTCGAAACATGATGGGGTGTCGAGGCGCGGTGGGAAGACGCGTGGGTGAAGCCAATGTGGGCCCATTTTTGCCCATTTTGGGTGTGGACCCCTGAAGACCCACAATGCTTCCTGTGGAGCGGCGGTAAACCGCCCTGGGCCATACGGTGGCGGTATAGAAACGTCGGCCAAGGCCAGTATACGACCGGACATCGCACGCAAAGGCGGAATTTTGCACGAAAAGTGTGGAATCGTCAATTTTCACACTTTCCGGGAAATAAACCGGGTCCCTCCGACCCTCTCCTCTCGTCACTCACCTGCAGTTAAGACGAATGCTATGGCTTAAACCTAAGGGCCGGGCCAAATGCGCTTGCAACAATGCGCGGTTATGCGTTTTGTTTAGTTTCCGAACTCTTGTTGCGTGCCCCAGGCCCTCCCTTGACGGCCAAACCATCAAGTGGCCATCGCACATCAACTGCTCGCCCTCCTCATGGGGAGTGGCGCACCGAATCATGCGCGCGGCTATGTGCCTGGTCTGCGCGCGTCGCTTGTGTACACCTACCTCCCCACACCTCCCCACACTTTCCCACTTTTCCCCACACCTCCGCACACCTCCCCACAACCCCCCCCCTCCCCCTCACCCGCAGTCAGAACGTAGGCAATGAAAAATGTTGCCGTCTGCGGAATTGAGACACTGAGCGTGGTGATGAGCGCAGCCGGGTCGGCAAGGATGTCCTTCCACTGGTTGATGAGCGCGCCCGCAATCATGTTGTACAGAAACACGACGAAGATCTGGCGGGGTGATGAGGAACACGGGGGGGGGGGGGGGCAGAAGGGGCACGCAGCCGTCAGCAAGAAACATTTAATCACCACCCGCGGCCGGCAGCACCTAGAGAACAGGGCCACCCGAGGCTCCCCCCCTCACACACACACGCACACACACATAAACATTTACCTAGTAGCCATCCTCACGAGGCAGCTCCTTCAAGCCCACGCCCCGTGGGTGTGTAATGTAAACTGTTAACTGTTAACCACACACATGTGCGCGCATATACATACAACCTGCGTAGGTGCAGTGCTTGCCCCAAGGAGGCCGCCTCGCCGCCTTGCCACGCACACAGCACAGCACTTCGGCACACGTCAGCAACAGGAGCGTGCACTGTGGTGCCGCTTGCTTGGCGCCGGCCAACGAGTGTGGGTGGCTTTACCGTTGCCCTCCCTTTTCAGTATGATTGACGGTCACAGGACTGCTCTTCGAGTCATGCTCGAGCTTTGGAATCGTACGCTGCGCCCGCCACAAGTGGATTGTACACGCATCGTCGTCGTGCGCACACGCAGCACCACGCACGCACGTGGTTAAAAAACTAAACCCTACACCTGCACCCTGAAACGCGAAATCCCAAAATTTCAATTGATAAACCTGAACCCTAGACACGCACCTGGAACCAGAAGAAGCGGTCCATCACGCCGAAGTCGATGGCGCCCTCCGACACATAGCCACTCAGGTAGCACATGATGCGGAGCACGAACGGGATGGGGAGCAGCACGAGCACCATGACAAGGGTTGGGAAGATGCTCTGCGAGGAGGGGTGGGGGGGAAGGGGCGAGGGAAAGAGATGGGAGGGGATGGGAAGGGGGGGAAGGGAGGTGAGGGGGGCACAAACGGGGCGGAGCACACATGGGATGGGGAGCAGCACGAGCACCATGACAAGGGTCGGGAAGATGCTCTGCGAGCAGGAGTGAGGGGGAAGGAGGGACGAGGGGAAGAGATGGGAAGGGAGGGGGAAAGATGAAGGGGGGGGGGGGAGCGCATGATGCGGGCACAAAACGGGATAGGCAGCAGCACGAGCACCATGACAAGGGTCGGGAAGATGCTCTGCGAGCAGGAGTGAGGGGGAAGGAGGGACGAGGGAAGGGATGGGAGGGAGGGGGAGAGGGGAAAGGGAGGGGGGGGGGGCACAAACGGGATGGGGAGCAGCACGAGCACCATGACGAGGGTCGGGAAGATGCTCTGCGAGGAGGGGCGGAGCCGAGGGGGAGGGGGAGGTATAGGAAGGGAGGGGAAGGGAAGGGAGGAGGGGGTCAGAGGGGGCACCACGCAAGCAGGCGACAGCAGTTGCTGATGACCACAGCCGCCACGTGACACGCATAAGCACACAGGTGCACTCACATGCACGCAGGGGGGGAGGGGAGGGGGGGCACGCACCCAAGCCTCACCTCCAGGATCTGCTTGACAAACGCCGCGGTGACAAAGTTGGAGAGCCCGGTGCTGAATTCTGCGAGCGTGTTGACGTTGATGATGCCCTGGTGGGGACAGGAGGTGTGGACAATGTGTGGACAATGTGTGAACAAAGTGAGGACACGTGCGCACGCACTGGAAAAAGACGGTGTGACAGGTGTGTGTGTGTGTGTGTGTGTGTGTGTGTGTGTGCGTGTGTGTGTGTGTGTGGAACCGTGCGTGCGGGGCAGCTGTTGATCGTTGCTACTAAACACTCAGGTACGGGTGGAGGTTTGCACAATGGGACAAGGGCGACAGAATCACACTGGATGTAATTCTTAAAAAAATTCGTAATCCCCGGCGTGCGGCGTGCTGTGTGGGCAAGCGGATGTGTATGTGGGGAAGGAGAGGAGATGGGAAGGGAGGATACGCAAGGTCAGGTGGCGTCCGCGCACGCATGGCACACGGCCAGTCTTAAAGAGAGGGTGCGAACACACAAAGCTCGTCCCTCTGCTCAACTTTCAGTCCACACACCCACCCGCTCTGTCCACACAGCACGCGTGTGAATGGGCGCAACACGCCATCACTTCACACACAACCAACCAACCAACCAAGCGTGGTCGTCTGTGTGCACCAGCGATGTCTGTACTACTAACAGCAATACAGTTACAGTTACATACAGTTACATCGGCTTTCCAGCAAAGACTACCTCTAGTCCTAGTACCACTGCCTAGACCCTAGTCCAGTTCTGGCCCTAACAATTACTTGTGAGGGGCGGTAGCCACCAGCCGGCTGCCTGCCAACGTGTAGTCCCAGAGCAAAAAGGAGAGCTATTGTGCGACGCCTCCAAATAGGTCCTAACTGCTTCTAGGGGATAGGGGGTCAAGTGGCGCTTGCCAATCTACTTGACCGCCGTGGTGGAGGGGCCGGCGCCTGAGGGGCAGCCGGACCGTACACCACGGCTCTCCACCCGACCCTATCCTGAGCACGCTCAAACGCCGTGTCCGAAAAAGTCTTCCAATCAGAACGAGTGCCACTAGTTTCGCCTAGCTGCTGAATCAGTAGCTTAAGAAAATAGTGTCGGGAGGAGGCTGGAGGCCGGCCTTGCTGCCGAGCCACATCCATTGTGCAGTCAAAAGTCGTACGAGGAAGACGAGAAGCCGGCATGTGCATCACATGGCCTAGCCACTGCATTGATCGCTTTGCCACATGGCTCTCAATTGGCTCAGTGTCGCACGCCTCAACAGCAATACACCCCGGCAATTATTACGAAGTCTGACCCGTGCACTGGGACGTCTTTCGAATTGCAGGTGACTCACCAGCGCCTGAATCGAGTGGAAAGTACCCTTGGTTTGGGGGGGTCGGGTCGAGGGGTGGGTGGGGGCACTCTTGCCAACCAACTTGCACTTGAAATTTCATTCACCCTCACGCACACTGTGCGCATACACACGTAAACACATTCAACTTCACACACACACACACGCACACGCACACACACGCACGCACGCACGCACCTGCACAAACACGACTGGAATGACGTACACGACGAGCAGCACCACGTATGCACTCCACAAACACACACACACACACACACACACGCATGCACGCACGCACCTGCACGAACACGACTGGAATGACGTACACGACGAGCAGCACAATGAATGCGCTCCACATGATGACGCCCATGAGGGCCGCCCACCACGAGCGCATGCGCAGGTTGCCCCACACCACCTCGCGAGCCTCGGGTGCTGCGCGCATGCACACACACATGCACGCACGCATGCACACATGCACACCATGTTAAAAGCGTGCTGAGACGGGAGCAAGGCGTGCACACACACGCGCGCACACAAGAGAGAGAGAGAGAAGAGATAGAGAGGGAGAGAGAATCGTTACAGATCCCGCCGCTAGGCATCCTGGCTTACGGCTCTTGCCTGTACTAAAGCACACACCTCG
This sequence comes from Chlamydomonas sp. UWO 241, assembly GCA_016618255.1. NCBI lineage: Eukaryota > Viridiplantae > Chlorophyta > Chlorophyceae > Chlamydomonadales > Chlamydomonadaceae > Chlamydomonas > Chlamydomonas priscui. The sequence continues at coordinate 116,679 of VFSX01000353.1, read as the reverse complement.
GCAATCTTTTCAGAAGTCGAACTCACACACGTACGCACGCACACACGCACGCACACACACACGCACGCACACACACATGCACAACGTGTTACAAGCGTGCTGGGACGGGAGCAAGGCAAGCACACACGCAATGTGACGTCAGCAGGCGTGCCGGAGGAGGAGGGGTGTGTGTGTGTGTGTGGGGGGGGGGGCAGCGTGAGTAGAGCGTGGGCAGAAGGTCTGGGGGTGTTGTGCTTGTGTGTATGCTTGTGTGTGTGTGTGTGTGTGTGTGTGCGCGCGCGCTTGTGTGTGCGAGCGCGCCCGGGTGGGGTGGGGTGGGTGGGGAGGCAGCGTGCGGAGACAGGAGTAAGGCCAGCAAGCCCGGCTGTGTGTGTATGGGCTGGCAGAGGAGGCGGGGCTGGCCGGCACAGTTCATGTGAATTCCTAGGCCTCCCCTGAAGGAGTTTTTCACCCTCTTGCTGGCGCACGGTTGGTCTCCCGCCTTCAAATGGTATCTGCTCGATTGATGGCCAGTAACAGCCTATCTAGGTCTGCCGTCCAGAGTTCTCTGTAACGACATCTCTCTCTCTCTCTAGGCCTCCCCTCACCCACCATGCAACGGATCAGCACAGCTCACATGGCATGCTTTGGGGAATCTGGGGATTCGGGTACTATTTGTAGTACCGGGTACACGCATCCAAACACTAGCTAGGCCTCCCCGGGTCACCCACCTGTGGCGAAGATCCAGCCGCCCCCGCTGTGGTGATGCAGGTGCCCGCCATGCAACGGGTCAGCACAGCTCAGATGGCATGCTTTGGAGAATCCAAGTACCGGGTACAAGCATTGAAACACTAGGCCTCCCGCCACCCACCCGCAGTGAAGATCCAGTCGCCCTCGCTGTGGTGGTGCAGCGCAGTCGCCACGTGTGCGGTCGTGGCGCGCGTGCTGCGGGGAAAGGGGGGAGGGGGGGGGCACGTGTGTAAGTGCATGTGTAACAATATGACAAATGGAACTAGTTGTAACAGTCGCGTAACCGTGTCTCATAGTTTGTTGTTGAAAGTGCATGTATACAACATATACAAGTACGGCAAGTATGCTACAGCATGAGTTTGCGTGACCGCAGAGGGGTCACGCGGCGCAAGGGAGGCTTGCACTGCGTGCGTGTGCGTGTGCATGTGAAACAATATGACAAATGGAACTAGTCGCAACAGTTGCCTCACAGTTAGTACAAGCAGTAGTTAGTATACAGCAAGAGTCACGCGTGTGGGTTTGTGTGACGGCAGAGGGGTCAGGCGGAGCAAGATAGGGTTTTTTACTGTGTGTGTGTGTGTGTGTGTGTGTGCACGCGCACGCATGGGGCAAACACGGGGGACGGGGATATATTGCATGTGGTGATGCGCCTTGCTTGCGGGCGTCACGGTACTCGACCAAGGATCTGGACCAGCTCTGGACCCCCGGACTATAATAGAGTTACTTGAGGATTATAGTTACTTGAGAACCAGCTTTGGACCAGCTCTGGACCCCTGGACCAGATCTGGACCAGGGGCTCCTGTATCAGCTCTGGACCGGCTCTGGACCAGGGGTCGTGCCCGGAGTAGGAGCGCCCCAATCTCACACTCGACTCCAGGGTGTGTGGGTGTGTGGGTGGGAGCACCTAGCGCACCAAGGCTGGGGCACCAGCACCCAGTAACGAGGACAGTAACATCGGCTTTCTAGCGAAGACTGCCTTCCAGTCATAGTACCACCACCTAGACCCAAGTCACGTTCTGGCCCTAACAATGACTTGTGAGGGGCGGTGGCCACCAGCCGGCTGCCTGCCAGCGCATAATCCTGGAGCAAAAAGGTGAGCTATTATGTGACGCCTCCAAAATATATCCTTACTGCTTCCAGGGGATAGAGGGTCATACATACGCTCAACTCAGGGGGGGGGGGGGGGGCGCACCTATTTGGGTTTAGGTGCGCTCAACTAGGTACAATAATGGCCTGTTAACAGGAAGTCAAGGAGAAGCTTAGCTTCTCCTTGGTCACCTACCCCCCCAGCCTTTGGCACCTCAACAAACACTGTGTACATTTGACTCACTTGAACGTGATGAAGGCCGACGGGATGGGTTTTCCAAGCGACACCTTCTGGGCGACCCCGATCTGGCGGCTCAGCTCCTGCAGCCTGTGTTGTTGCACACGTCATGCTCGCGCAATGGTGCATGGGTCAGCACGTAAAGCGGTTGTCCGAGGCTTTGAGGAGTTGGTCTCAGCATGAACTAAAGCAGGACAAGAACTTGTATGGAGCCCCCCCGTCTTTCAAACGTTTGCCTGTGTTTTTGCACACGTCATGCACGCGCAACGGTGCACGTGTAAGCGATTGTCAAAGGCGTTGAGGAGTTGGCATCAGCATGAACTTCAGCAAAACGAGAACTTGTAAGGAGCCCCCTGATCATGCATTCAAGGTGTTGCAGGCAAAAACGGCCGGGGGGGGGGGGTACAGGGAATTGGAGGGGGTGGCTGGGGCGTGGGAGCAGCGTGGGCACGTGGGTTGTTGTTCTGCTGTGGTGCAGCGGCTGGGGAGGCTGGCGCGCGTCGTGGGGCGTGGGGTGTTGCCGCGGTGGAAGGCTCGTGGTCTTTCAAGCGCTCACCGCACATTTCGGAAGGACGGGAGGTGGGGGTCAGATCGCTCTCCCCTCACCCCCCCCCCCCCCCACACACACATGCACGCACACGCGGCCCATTACTCGCTCGCTCGCACCTGTCGACCCAGAACGTGATTGCGTTGACCTTGACACGCACTCACATACTCACACATGCGCACACACGCAGTTCATCAATCACTTGCTCGCGGCTTTCAAACGCTCGCCAGCGCATCTCGGAAAAGGGGAGTCGCAAAACACTCCCTTCACCACACACACACACACGCACGCACACACACACACACACACACGCACACACACACACACATGCGCGCACACGCGGCCCATCACTCGCATGCTCGTTCGCACGCACCTGTCGACCCAGAACGTGATTGCATCGACCTTGACCGCCTTGATGCCGTACTTGTCGATGCCCCACTTGCCCATGGTCGTGCCAAGCACTCGCTCCTGGTATGAGCGGCATGTGCGTGCGTGTGTGTGTGTGTGTGTGTGTGTGTGTGTGTTTGTGTCACCATACCATCTGTCACCGGCCCGGCGACAGACCGGCGGGTGGCATATTTAGGGACAACGATCCACGGCTAGATCGACCGCACACCACCACTCCCTTTTCCCTTGGTGCTAGCGAGTCGTAGTCCGGCGACTCCTACTTGTAGTCAACCACACGATTAAGAACTAACTGCTAGTAGCCTAGAGCATTGGGCACACACATGGGCCCCTCCCCGACGCATTCGCCTAGCGAATACCGTAGAGGCGCTTTGCCTTGCCGATTAAATGATTGCGAGAAAGCGCCGGCAAGGTCGACTTCTAAAAGCCATGTAGAAAGTAAAAAAAAAACGCCGAAAGTGGCGTCGAAACCAGGGGAAACCACCCAAAAGAAATCCCCCCTCAAGGCACTAAAATCCCAAATGATTCAGCCCTTAACTGAAGTGCCGGCAACGCAAAGCGCCTTTCCAGTAGTGCCCCACGTCCTGTGTCACCGTCGCTACACGACCAAGAACTAGTAGCCCAGAGCATCGGGCACACACATGGGCCCCTCCCCGACTCATAAGACTAGCGCCTGGTGGTCGATTTTACAGTAAAGTCCGTCATCCTAGCGCCTAGTGGTCGATTTTACAGTCCGTCAGCCTAGCGCCTAGTGCCCCACGACTTTGTGACACTGTGCCACCGCCTGTCGCCACCCACCGTCCTCCGCGTCTTGATGACCTGCCGCCTGCGCATCTTGTACGCCAGCTGGTCCAGGTAGTCTTCGAGCTGGGACTTGACCTGGTGTGTGTGTGTGTGTGTGTTTGTATGTGTATGTGTGTGTGTGCGTGTGTGTGTGTGTGTGTGCATACGCTCGCGTGTGCGTGTAAGCGTGTGTGCATGTGCACGAGTGCGTATGTGTGTGTGCACGCGTGCGTGGGTGCGTATGTGTGTGCGTGCAGGATGCACGCCCAGATTCCCCAGCCTGAACCAGGGCCCTAGACCAGGCTTTCGGCTTGAGGGGTTAGTTTAGGGCTTAGAGTTCCGGGTTTAGGGGTTAGGATTTAGGGTTTGGGCTAAACCCGCGTGCTGTCATAGTGTGACCAGCACCAACAGCACCACCACCAGCACCACCACCACCACCCTGATCACGCAACAAAACGACGAGGGGACCACCAGCCATCCAACCACACCACGCGTGTGCGTGCGTGTGTCCTCTTCCCCAACTCCAGCCCCAACACCCACCCCACACCCGCAACCCCCACACAAATGCACCCACATTGTTGTAGTCCTTGAGCAGTCTCTCCAGCTTCCGCTGATCCCACACAGGGTTGATCGCAGAGACCTGGTTCGGGCCGTAGCTGTAGTCGATTTCGCGAAGGAGGAAGCCCTGCATGTGCAAGTGTGTTGTTTTGGGGAGTGAGTGAGGGAGTGAGGGAGGCAGGGTGGGAGATGGGAGGGGGGGGGAAGAGGGAGGGAGGGGAGGAAGGGGGGGCGAGGAAGGGCGGGAGGGAGTGATGGAGGGAGGGGGGGCAGAACGCATCAACATCTCGCGTGGGAGGAAGCCCTGCAGGTGCATGTGTGTTGTTTTCGGAGGGACAGGCACAGGCGTGGTGTTTTGGGGAGGGAGGGATGGAGGGCAGGAGGGAGGGGGCCGGTTAGGGGGGGAGCAGTGGTTTCCTTTTCTGGATTTTCAATTAATTATTCCACAGCCAGATTTTGCTTTGATCGCGTTGACCGTTGACCTCCCGTTGACCGTTTGTCCTCATACATAAATCAGTTGAAAGCTGTTGACGTGCTCTATCTGGTGGGCTCATCAGACTGGCAATCCACTGCATGAGCTGAGCTGTGTGCAAGGTCAAAGTTCAGCCGGAATACAGGTAAATGGCTGTGTAGAGCCGAAAAGGAAATCACTGGGGGGGAGGCAGTCAAGGGGCAGCAGCCAGGGGGAGGGGCGAGGGGGGGGGGGGGAAGGGCAGACTGCATCACCATCGAGCGGGGCTGAAGCCAGGGGTTTTGCAATGCCTTGCGTGTGAAACAGGCCGGCGGGAAGGAGGCGGCATCGCGAGGCCACGTCGAAGGTCGGTGCACCGACTGCACACGCACATGTACCCCATCCCGCTGGCCACGAGCGCGCATGCAGGCGAGCCGCCAAACACGCGCACGAAACCACAATCACACACACAGCCATACAACACACCAGCACGCAAGACAAGGCAAGCAGCACGCGCATGCTTGCCTTCATCTTTGCCTCCTGGTCATCATCACTGAACTCTGCGAGCACGGTCTCTGCCTGTGGGGGTGAATGGAATAGGGCAGGTGTAGGGAGGTATGAGTGTGCGTGCTCGCATGTGTGTGCGTGTGTGTGTGCACGTGTGTGTGTGTGTGTGTGTGTGCGTAGTCACGTGTGTGTGCACGTGCCAGAGGCCTCCAGCTGACCTGGTGCCACAGGTCCAGCCTGATGTGTGTGTGTGTGTGTGTTTTATGTGTGTGCGTGTGCGCGTGTGTGTGTGTGTGTGTGTGTCAGCATAGCAGGCCACATGGTGCTGTCGCTGCACCGCACGCGCTGCTGCACGCGCTGCTGACCGACCTGGTGCCACACGTCGAGCCTGATGTGTGTGTGTGTGTGTGTGTGTCAACATATCAGGCCAGATGGTGATGTCTCTGCTCAGCACGCGCTGCTGACCGACCTGGTGCCACAGGTCAAGCCTGATGTGTGTGTGTGTGTGTGTGTGTGTAGTAGTAGTAAAGGCATTGGCGGTGCATGCAGACGGCCTCATGTAACGCTTGGTTGGTTGGTTGGATGGTTGTGTGTGTGTGTGTGTGTCAACATAGCAGGCCAGATGGTGCTGTCGCTGCACGCGCTGCTGACCGACCTGGTGCCACACGTCCAGCCTGATGTCGCCAAAGCGCATCGCGGGTCGGGGAGCAACCTGGATCTGCTGGGACTCTGTGAGGGGGGAGAGGGGAGGAAGATGGGAGGGAGATAAGCGGGGAGGGAGATGAGAGGGGGGGGGGAGGGAGCGGAGGAGGGAGATGGGAGGGAGATAAGAGGGAGATGGGGGGGAGGGAGAGAGATGGGAGGGAGGTGGGAGGAGGGAGATAGAAGGGAGGGAGATGGGAGGTAGAAGAGAGGGAGATGAGAGGGAGATGGGAGGGAGATGAGAGGGAGATGGGAGGGAGATGGGAGGGAGGGACATGGGAGGTAGATGGAAGGGAGGGGGAAGAGAGGGGGGAGGGTCAGGCAGGGCGGTGGTAATGGGAGGGGGAGACGAGCGCAGCGGCGGGCACCAGCCGTGATGCTGCCTGGTATCTGTCCGATGTCATGGATTCATGGCATCTCCACTGGTAGGCTGGAGCGCCGCATGGCCTTGCGGGCTCTCATAGTAGCGCCCCCTAGACGTGTAGACTAGGCCTTAACTCACGCCTTGGGGTCCTCCGGGCGCGTACGCATGTAAAACCTGTAAAAAACATGGCATCTCCTCGGGAGATGACGAGAAGGGGCGAGCACCCCGCACCACCACCACCACTGCGCCCCACCTGGATTGACCGGCCCATCAGTCGGTCCGTCCTCGTCCACCTCCTCCCTGCAGCAGCAGCAGCAGTCAAGTAGCAGCAGCAGTCAAGTGGCAGCCACACTTCAGTTTCATGAACCACTGGAACTCTGGAAGTTATTGTGATCGCCGGCAATGTATTTGTAACAAAACTCTCTCTATATTGTGCACTGGCTGAGCATGAGCAGCAGCTGCGAAGTAGCGGTTCACGTACACACAAGCACACACACACACACACACACACACACATTCCATTCCAGATCGTTAAAAAGATAACGGCGACATCGTTCCAGAGGTCTGCATAAGGGCGTCTGTCAACAGCGGGTGACCACTTGTCGCTCGCACACACACACACACTCAGACATACACACACACACACGCGCGCGTGCCCGCACATGCACACACTCGCAAACACAGCGACTCACTCGTGCTTCGCCAGCCTGTTTGCCATCTGCCTGACGTCTGCGGCCTTGGCCACCTGGGGAGGGGGGGGAGATGGGGCGGGTGCATGGGGCGGCGTGGGGTGGCGGCCCGCGTGCAAGGAGCTGGGCAGAGTGGGCGTGGCTGCGCGAGGACGGGTTGGCTTGGAGTTGTGGGCGGGGGGGGAGAGGGGGGGGCTAGCAGCCAGGGAGCTAGCAAGCAGCTGGAGTTGTTGTTGTTTCGTCCCTCAGTTCGACTGCTTGACTCTCCCCCCCCCCTCCACAGCGTGTGTGTCTGTGTGTGTGTGTTTGCGGGGGTCGACGCAGCAGCAGCAGCAGCAGCAGCAGCAGCAAACGTATCAGACGCGCCTGCTACGCCACTCTTGCCGCAACTGCCAGCAGCAGTGGTGGCCGGCAGTGCGTTGCGTTGCAGATGCAGTGCTCTCCACGAAGACTCCCTACACGAGTCCCCACAAAGTCACCTTGCCGACGCTGCCCTCCACAAAGTCCATGATGCGCGTCTTCATGGACGCGGGCAGCATGATGAACAGCGTGCCGCCGATAAACTGAGGGGGGAGGGGAGGGGGGGAGGAGGGAGGAGGAGCACGTCCGCGCGCGTGAGAGATGGGTAGAAGACGCAGCGTGGAGTAGGGCCCGTTTCAATGCAATGCGATGCCGCGTCGCGCACGTGTGTCCAACCAAGCATAGAGAGAGAGAGAGAGAGAGAAAGAGAGAGAGAGAGATGTCGTGACATAGAACTCTGCACGGCAGACCTAGATAGACTGTTTCTGGTCATCATTGAGGGGATTCCGTTTGAAGGCGAGAGACAAACCGTGCGTCAGACCAACCAAGCATACATGTGCACACACATACACACACATATGCACACACGCAAGCGTACACACACACACACAACCAACCAAGCGTTACATGAGGCCGTCCGCATGCACCGGAAATGCCTGTACTAACAGCAATACACCAGCAATACACCCTGGCAATTGTTAGGTCTGACCCGTGGACTGGGATGTCTTTTAAACAGCGGGTGGCCGACCAGCGCCTGCATCGAGTGGATAGTATCCTTCGTTTGGAAGGGTCATACAGAGAGAGGAGAGAGAGAGGCATTCGTTACAGTTCCCACCGCACGGGCAACCTGGATCACGGCTCAAGGGTTATACACACATACACACACACACATACACACACACACACGCGGCACGCACGCACGCACCGATCTTGCAAACTCTCTCAGCGTGCCCCCTTGCATGCCCGGGATGTTGGTCAGCAGGACCGTGTGGGAGGGCCCGCCCCGCGGCATGTTGGCCATGTACATAATTCGCAGCAGCGAGGCCTCGTAGGTGTAGCGATGCAGGATCTGGGGAGGGGGCGCAGGGGACAGGGGGGTAGTGAGGAGTGGGGTGGTGGGGTGGTGGCAGCGTGCATCGACCATGAGCCATGAACATGATGCACGGCAGCAAGGCCTCGTAGGTGAAGCGATTCAGGATCTGAGGAGAGTGATGCGTGTGTGTGTGTGTGTGCAACGTGCCAGCCTGCCCACACACTCATGCCGGGTACACCTGGCGCTGCTTAGTACCAGCAGAACTGCTAGTACCAGCAGTATATAACTACTAGTACCAGCAGTACATAACTGCTAGTACCAGCAGTACACAACTGCTAGTACCAGCAGCACAGAAATATCAGTACTAGCAGTAGCAGCACACTGGCACTGCATCCGCGTCGCACGCATGCGGTGGTGCCACTCTCACCGCGCCCCCTGGCCCCCGCACCCGCAGCACGATGCGCGAAACGACAAAGACTGAGATAATGTGCGCCCACAGCAGTACATAACTGCTAGCACCAGCTGTACACAACCAGTGGTACTAGCAGTAGCAGTACACTGGCGCTGCATCCGTGCCTGCACCCTACACACACACCCTACCCGCACCCCCCTGACCCACGCATCTGCAGCACGATGTTCGACACAACAAAGATTGAGATCATGTGCGCCCACAGCTTGGGGCTTGCGGGTGCAGCTCACTAGCACTGCATCCGCGTCGCGCGCATGCGGTGGTGCCACACACACACACACTACCCTCCCTTCTACCCACACAACCGCAGCACGACACGACAAAGACTGAGATCATGTGCGCCCACAGCAGTACATAACTGCCAGTACCAGCTGTACATAACTAGCAGTGCTAGCAGTACACTGGCACTGCATCTGCGCCAGCCCCCCCCCCCACACACACCCCTGACCCCCGCACCCGCAGCACGATGCACGACACGACAAAGACCGAGATCATGTGCGCCCACAGCTTTGGGCTTGAGTTCTCCACGTTGCTGATGCTGGCGACGTCAATGTACGACACCTCGCGCTGGACAGACTTGATCGGCTGCGCAGGGGCAAGGGCGGGATGGAGGGATGTGTAGATGTGGGGAGACAAGCAGCATGGGATAGGGAGGGAGGGTGTACTGAGGTGAGGAAGGGGAGGGGCGCGGTGACCCCTCAAGTAACACGGGGTTTACAGCTAAGCAGGCTACTCTTTGCGGTGACCCATCGCGCTGAACCAACTTGATTGGCTGCGCAGGGGCATGTGGAGGGCAAGCAGCATGGGATGGAATGGATGGGAGGGTGGGTGGAGGTGGGGGGGAGGGGCATGGTGACCCCTCGTGCTGAACAGGCTTGATCGGCTGCGCATGGGCATGTGGAGGGCAAGCAGCATGAGATGGGATGGGAGGGAGGGTGGGTCAAGGTGGGGAGAGGGAGGGCATGGGGCCCTGTCGTGCTGAACAGGCTTGATCAGCTGCGCATGGGCATGTGGAGGGCAAGCAGCATGGGATGGAATGGGAGGGAGGGTGGGTGAAGGTGGGGGGGAGGGGCATGGGGGCCCCTCGCGCTGGACATACTTGATCGGCTGCGCAGGGGCAGGGGGCAAGGAGGGATGAGTGGGTGGGTAGGTAAGGGGGGGCATGGGGGGTGGGGGTGGGGGGGCAGCAGCATGGGATGTGATGTGAGGGAGGGTGGGTGAGTGGTGGGTGGATATGGAGGAGGGGAGGGGGGTGGGTGGAGTGGGAGGGGGGGGCGCAGTGGCTCCTCGCGCTGGACAGACTTGATCGGCTGCGCAGGGGCAGGGGGATGGGTGGGTGAGGGGTGTGGGTGGTGGGAGGCATGGGGGGGCAGCATGGGATGGGGGAGGAGGGCAGGGTGGCTGGAGATGGGGGAGGGGGGGGGAGGGAGGGGGGGGGGAGGGGAGGAGAGGGGCGCGGCTACCCCTCGCGCTGGACGGACTTGATCGGCTGCGCAGAGGCATGGGGCATGGGGTGGGGGGGAGGGGGCAAGCAGCATGGGAGGGGAGGGGAGGGAGGAAGGTGGCTGGAGGCGGGGGAGGTGGAGGGGCACGGGGAGGGGCAGGGGGAGGAGGAGGGCACGGGGACCCCGCACTGGACGGAATTGATCCCACGACTGCACGGGCACAGAGCAGCATGCGGGCGGGGAGCAGCATGGGATGGGGTGAGGGGGAGGGAATGTGGCTTCAGGTGGGGGAGGGGAACTGTCTGTTCAGCCGCTCATTGACCATTGATCGTGAGTGCGAATGTTGTGTGCTCCGGGGGAGGGGGGGGGGGGCGGATGGTGGCAGGCACACACACTATGCACCCGCACGCACGCGCCATGCGACAGCCCCAGTTACTCTCTCTCTCTCTCTCTCTCCCTCTCTTTCTCTCTCACACACACAGGGCAACACAAACACACGGGGCCACCCAGACTATCACGAACGGGCGCACCGATCCGCAGTCGGGCGTGCCTGGCGGCGGGGAAGGCGGCAGCGGCGGCGGGAACGGCTGCACACGCAAGCAGCACCAGTCGCGCACATAGTTGATCAGTCGGCCATTCATGCAGACATCCGTGCGAGGCTGTAGGTTCTACTACAGGCAGGGAGCCCAGCGGCACGCGCAGCGCAGTGGCATGCCCAGCGCAGTGGCATGCGCAGCGCAGAGGCATGAGCAGCGCAGTAGCATGCCCAGCGCAGTGGCATGCGGCGTACGTGGCAGGGCAGGCCCTCCTGCATGCGTGCCATGCTCTGCAGTGCAGCTGCGGCTTGCAAGAGGCACGAACGCACTCACCGAGTTTAGAATCTCCCTCACGACATTGCTCTGCGCGCGCGCACACAGCAGCCGTACATTGGTTTCAGGCAGTGTCCAGAGCAGAGCATGCAAAACACCTCGACACAGGCAATGTCCATTGGAGCGCGGAGCGTGCAAACCATCTTCAACATAGGCAGTGTTCATTGGAGAGCGGAGCGTGCAAAACACGTTAACACAGGCAGTGTTCGTTGGAGCGCGGAGCGTGCAAACCACCTTCAACATAGGCAGTGTTCATTAGAGAGCCCAGACGGGAGCGCAGGCGTCGTGCGCACAAACAACAATGACGGCACGAACATCACGCAAACACCACCCCACCCCACCCCACCCCACGCACCCTTAGGTCTCCCCACCCCACCCCACACACCCCTTGACCACACCCCTGGTCTCCCCTCACCCTTGGTCCCCCTCCCCCCCACACACACATCCTGGCCTGGCACACATTGGGAGCGCATCAACATCCCTTCTGCTGCCCGCGATGCATACACAAACCATCAAAGGCGTCTGACGGATTGAAAAATCGACCACACGCACACACACACACACACACACACACGCACACACACACACACACACATACAGATGCGCATGCAGGCACGCACAGGCGCGCACGCACGCATGCATGCACGCACACTCACACACACACACACGCACACGCACGCACACACACCCACTGTGATGTTGATTGGCAGCAGCACAATGCAGGTCCAAACGGAGACGTACACAAACACCTCCAGCGCTGCGTGCACGGCAGTGGTAGGGCGGGTCCTTGCTTGGTGGGGCGTTGGTGGGGAGTTAGCGGGAGGGGCGGGCAGGTAGGCGCAAAGGGGTGGGGCAACGGCAGGGGCAGGGGGGGCCTGCATGTGGATGAACACGGTGCCACCACACCCTCCGTACATATGCATGTGTGGCCACACCGAGGCGGGAGCTCTCTGCTGCTGCCGAGCGCAATCCACACCGACAGGCCCAGGCCCAGGCCCAGGCCCAGGCCCAGGCCCAGGCACGTGTATCACGAGCAAGCACCACGCCAGGCCAATCCAGGCCGCGCGCCCAGCAGTGGACATCGGTGGGTGACACCAATGCCACGCCAGCCAACCAGCCAGCCGCACGCACGCACGCACCAAACGTGAGGATGCGAATGTACATCGCCGAGTCGAGCCCCGCCACCGCGATGACCTCATCCAGCGGCACCGAGTACACAGACCACCACCAGTCAAAGTACCCAGGCGGCAGCCGCTTGGGCTTGACTGGCGCGTCCTTCTCGAACCTGGTTGCATAGAGGAGAAGATCGACGTTTGATGCGCTACGGTGGAGGTCTAGGGGGCGCGATCCCGCGGGCCTGTGAACCCCACGGCCGTGCCCCCATGGGGAGGAGTCAGATCTGGGGGCCGAGTGCCCTGTCTAGGTCCAGCCCCAACCCACTAGCCCCCCACCGCTAGTAGCCAGGCACCCGTCTGAAGTCGAATACGCTGCCGGTAGGTGCGTCACCCACGACTGTAAAAAACGTCATCATCATCACAACAGGCACGCAGCCACCGGGAATGCATCATGAGGGTTCATGAAAGGGGTGACGAAAGGGGTTTTGCGCAGCGTTGGTAGTCTCCGCTGTACAGTCGGTGCGCAGGCTGCGGCCGCAAACACCACTGGTGTGCCGTGTGCAAACACATACACACACACACACACACACGCACACACATATGCACACACACACACACACATACACGCACGCACGCACACGCACACACACGCATAGGTAGTGAAACACACACACAAACACGGGCACACACACATACACACACACACCTGCACAACACACGCAGACACAGACACACACACACACACACACGCACACGCACACGCACACGCACACGCACACGCACACGCACACGCACACGCACACACACAGTAGGACATGTGGCACTAGGCACCCAACGCAGGTCCCATGCAAACGCGCATGCAGGCGCATGCAGGCCCCAGTCCTCCCCCACGCACCGCTTTGGTGCGTAGAACCGCCGCAGGTGCTTCTTCAGGCGGAGAGAACTGAAGGCGAAGAAGACGAGGATTGCCAGGCCAAGCTGGGTGGGAGGGAGATGAGGAATGACCAACGGCTCGCGAAGTACGAGCCATGCGACATGCCCACCCGTAACCCGCACCTGAAAGATGTAAGCGACAGACAAGGAGAGGCCGGTGGTCGCCATGACGCCTCACACAGGGCCCCAACACGCCAATCAATGCGGCGATCCCCTGTCGTCAGCGACTTGTCCTCAAAAGGGGGGGCTGCCCCTTGGCGCGCTCCACCAACACCAACACACAGATGTGATGCGCTGAAACGAGGGACTGGCGAGTTTCTCCAGGGAAAGTGTGAAGAGTTTTTGTTTCTTTTTCACTCTGCGCCCAATTTGAATGTGCGAGTGCTTCTGTTTCGTGCCCGTTTGCATGATGCGCATGGTGCACCCGTGTTTGTGTGAGAGTGTGGCGGTGTGAAGATAAGCATTTATGGGTTGGAGCTCATGGCTTTGCACACACGGCGCTGGGGCTTTGTATTTTTTACTCAGTCAGTGTTTTGCTCTCACATCTCTAGCCATGGACCAGGTTCACGTCCTCGATGGCGATGGCGCTTTTCAAGACCGCAAGGTGGAAGCGTTCATGGCCGGCATCCCCCGCTCCGAGGGCCGCGCCAACTACCAGGTCGTGGCCATCATGGGGCCGCAGAGCAGCGGAAAGAGCACCCTGCTCAACAACGTGGTGAGTCACAGAGGAGGGCTGTAGGGCACCCGCCATGCAGATCACCATGCATGCGCCCTCACGCATGCACCGCCGCTCGCCTGCCCTGTGTACCCACCGCAGTTTGGCACCTCGTTTGTGATGATGGACGCCATGGCGGGGCGGAGCCAGACCACCAAGGTGCAGGCACGGCCAGCCCATTGCGAGATCTGCGCGGTGCATGGCCCATGCAACACCATGCATGCGCGGCACCCAGCGCTGCAAACCCGCACGGCACACACGCCTCAAGCCACGTTTTGCACGCTGCCCGCACGCAGGGCATCTGGATGGCGCTGTCCGACAAGATCGCAGAGCCGCGCACGCTGGTGATGGACCTAGAGGTGGGTGGAGGGTAGGGTACGTGGTAGGGTGGGGTGTTGTTGTTGTGTTTTACAGTCATGTGCGACACAGGGGTAGGGCACGTGATGGAGTGGATGGGTAGGTGGACTGGAGAGCATGGAGGGAGGGAGGAGGGGAGTAGACAGTCGAGGGACAGACAGGGGGGGGATGTTGCGGGTCGCTCGCTCAGTTGGGCGCCCGTGCACACGTGCGCACACACGCACACACATGCACACATACACACACACACACACGCACACGCACACACCAACACACGCATGGCGGTGGCACTGCCACCGCTGCCACCACTCCCCCTTAACACACACACACACTTGCACACACACACACGCGCACCCCCCCCCCACCCTGCCCTGCTAGGGCGCGGACGGCCGTGAGCGTGGCGAGGACGACACCAACTTTGAGCGCCAGTCGGCTCTCTTTGCGCTCGCCAACGCCGACGTGCTGCTCGTAAACATCTGGTGCCACGACGTGGGGAGGGAGCAGGGGGCGGGCAAGCCCCTGCTCAAGACGATCTTCCAGGTGAGCGTGTGTGGGGGGTGGGGGGGGGGGAAGGGAGGGGGGCACGTTTGCACGCACACACGTCAGTGATGTCCTTAGTAGCACCCCCGCAGCCCCTGATGCGGGGGCAAACCGGGAAATTATGGAGGGGAATTGCGGGGGCGAACCACGGGCGTTTCGCTCCAGAAAGTGTGAAAACTGCAATTTCCACACTTTCCCACAAAAACATCGCCTCGTCACGGGGGCACTTCGTCATTCCCCTCCAATGTTGAGGGGGGAAATACAACATTATCTGATTCCTTGAGGACACCGCTGGCACACGTGCACAACCCTGCCATGGCCACAGAGACACACACACTAGGCACGCGCACGGCGCGCGGTACGAGGCGGCGGGGCAAATTAGCACAGGGGCAAATGAGCACACTTGGCTCTTTGGGAGCTGATCCCTGCTGCCTGGCCGTGTGCTTGGCCCCCCCTCCTGGACTTGAGCTGTACAAATATTGGGGAATCCCTGTGCCCGGCCACATCTACACAAACACACACATACACACACACACCGGCGCGCGCACACGCGCGCACACACACCGACACACACACGCACACACACACACTCCACCGCCACCCCTTCTCTGATGCAGGTCAACTTGAAGCTGTTTGCGCCCGACCCCACCCGCAAGCGCACCGTGCTCCTGTTTGTGTTCCGCGACAAGACAAAGACGCCGCTCACGCGACTCATTGAAACGATGGAGGCGGACCTTGACAAGATGTGGGGGGGCATCTCGAAGCCGGCACAGTATGAGGGTGCGTGAGTGGGAGGGGCGGGCGGGCGGATGGGCGGGCGGGTGGGCGACTGTTTCATGGAGTATATACTGTAGAGGCTGACCTCGACAAGATGTGGGGGGGCATCTCGACGCCATCACAGTATGAGGGGTGCGTGAATGGGTGGGGGGCAGGCGGGTGTGCGACTGCTGCATAAACTAGAGGCGGTGGCTCCAGGCCGAGATCCGACAAGATGTGGGGGGGTCATCTCCAATCCAGCACAGTATGAAGGTTTACAAGTGGGCAGGCAGGTGGGTGGGCGACCACTGCATAGAAAAGAGACCACAACTGCCGATCTCGACAAGATGTGTGTGTGGGGGGGGGGGCCATCTCCAAGCCAGCACAGAATGAAGGTGCGCGCGTGGGTGGGTGGGTGGGTGGCTGGGTGGGCGACTGCTGCATGGAGTACAGGCGATGGAGGGCTGCATCATGTGGGGCTGCTCCTCCAAGCCACCCACAGCAGCCCACTCACCACCCCACCGACACCCTTCCACCACCACCACCCTACCACGCCCCGCAGTGGTTCTGCTAAGGAAAATGATGGCTCACCCCGTGCCGCAGAGCTCACTTCCTCAATCTCAACCCACCGAGGCGATTTGTTTTTGCGAAATATGTGTTGAACATTTCGGTTTCGGGGCAACATACGCGCAATTTTAACCCGCAGCGCCAGTCCAATCGGCCAATCTTAACCCGGTGTTGCAGGTTTTCGGGTTGCGGGTTTGCTAACGGAACCACTGCCCCCCCCACCCCCACCCACAGACTCCAAGCTCTCTGACTTCTTCGACGTCCAGTACGCAGCGCTGTCTCACTATGAGGAGAAGCAGGAGGACTTCATGGCAGACTGCGTGACGCTGCGCAGGCGATTCACACCAGACGGTGGGTGTGTGGCGGGGGGGGAGGGGGGCAGAAACTTGTGCGAGGCGGGGGGGTAGGGGGAGGCAGCGCCTCAGCGCCAGTATGCCGCGCTGTCTCACTATGAGGAGAAGCAGGAGGACTTCATGGCAGACTGCGTGACGCTGCGCAGGAGATTCACACCAGACGGTGTCTCTGGGGGGGGAGGGAGGGGGGGCGAGTGTGCGAGGCAGAGGGGGGGGGGAGGCAGCGCCTCATCGCGGGCCCTCCATCGGATGCGCCTTGGGCTGCGTGCTGCCGCACCCACTGCCCCTCGCGATTGTTCAGGTGACGACAGCCTCGTCGCATCTGCCGACCACCTTCCGATTGACTCGCTCGCGCTCAGCATGCGATCCATCTGGGAGGTCATCCGATCGCAGAAAGACCTCAACCTGCCAGCACACAAGGTGTGTGTGTGTGTGTGCGTGTGTGCGTGTGAGGCCCTGGGTCCCGAGAACCGAGCATGGGGTGCATCAGCATGCGATCCATCTGGGAGGTCATCCGATCGCAGAAGGACCTCCACCTGCCAGCACACAAGGTGTGTGCATGCGTGCGTGTGTGCGTGTGTGTGTGCGTGTGTGAGGCCCTGGGTCGCTAGAACCTAGCATGGGGTGCATCAGCGTGTGCTCCATCCAGCTGGGAAGTCGTCCTCTCCATCATGGAGGCAATCCGATCGCAGAAAGACCTCAACCTGCCAGCACACAATGGTGTGTGCGTGTGTGCGTGCGTGTGTGTGTGTGTGCGTGTGTGTATGTGAGGCCCTGGGTCCCTAGAACCTAGCATGGGGGTGTGATTCAGCATGCGATCCATCTGGGAGGTCATCAATTGCAGAAGGACCTCAACCTGCCAGCACACAAGGTGTGTGTGTGTGTGTGTGTGTGTGTGTGTGTGTTGTGTGTGTGGCCCTGGGTCCCTAGCATGGGGTGCATCCGCATGCGCTCTATCCAGCTGGGAGGTCGTCCGATCCATCTGGGAGGTCATCCAATTGCTGAAGGACCTCAACCTGCCAGCACACAAGGTGTGTGCGTGCATGTGTGTGTGTGTGTGTGTGTGTGTGTGCGTGCGTGTGTGTGTGTGTTTGAGGCCCTGGGTCCCTAGAACCTAGCATGGGGGTGATTCAGCATGCGATCCATCTGGGAGGTCATCGATCGCAGAAGACCTCAACCGGCCAGCACACCAGGTGTGTGCATGTGTGTGTGTGTGTGTGTGTGTG
The DNA here is from genome assembly GCA_016618255.1 of Chlamydomonas sp. UWO 241. NCBI lineage: Eukaryota > Viridiplantae > Chlorophyta > Chlorophyceae > Chlamydomonadales > Chlamydomonadaceae > Chlamydomonas > Chlamydomonas priscui. The sequence goes on along the minus strand of VFSX01000353.1, from coordinate 98,942 downwards.
TGCGTGTTTGTGTGTGCGTGCGTGTGTGTGTGTGTGTAAGACCCTGCGTCCCTAGAACCTAGCATGGGGGTGATTCAGCATGCGATCCATCTGGGAGGTCATCCGATCGCAGAAGAACCTCAACCTCCCAGCACACAAGGTGTGCATGTGTGTGTGTGTGTCTGTGTGTGTGTTTGTGTGTGTGACCCTGGGTCCCTAGCATGGGGTGCATCAGCGTGCGCTCCATCCAACTGGGAGGTCGTCCTCTCCATCTTGGAGGTCATCCAATGGCTGAAGGACCTCAACCTGCTAGCACACAAGGTGTGTGCATGCGTGCGTGTGTGTGCGTGTGCGTGCGTGTGTGTGTGTGTGTGTGTGTGTGTGTGTGTGCGTGTGTGAGAACCTGGGTCCCTGGAACCTAGCATGGGGGATCAGCATTCATGCAATGTCGGAGCATGAGTTTAGGCCTCATGCACAAGGGCCTCAACCAGTTGAGGTAGGCAATTAAGGTGGGCAGCTGGTGGCGGGGGATGGGGTACTGTGCGGGTTTTACAGGTTTTACATGTACGCGCCCGGAGGACCCCGGGGCATGAGTTTAGGCCTACACTACACGTCTAGGCCTAGACTATACGTAGGGGAGCGCTACTAGTAGAGCCCGCAAGGCCACGCAGTGCGCCAGCCTACCAGTGGGTACTGTGCGTGTGCATGTGCCTGCATGAGCCAGCCGTGTGCGCCAGCGCTCTCTAAACTCGCGTGCACACGCCCATCCTTCTTGCCACCACCACGCTGCTAAACCACCGGAGACAGACAGATAGAGACAGGCAGGCGGGCGGCTGGGTTCGCCCCATGCATGATTGCAGGTGTGTCGCGTGGGCTGGTGGCGAGGGGTGGCGGCTGCGTCGCAGCTCCTCGATGTTGCTGCGTGACACCAACAAGTTTAACTGAAACAGACAAACAGACCAGACAGGCAGATGGGCAGCCAGACAGACTGACCAACCAGACAGACACATCATCGCCGCCACCCCACCCCCCCCTCGCCCCCCACATTCCCAGGTCATGGTCGCCAACATCCGCTGTGCGGAGATTAAGGCCGACCAGCTGCGCGCACTCGAGGGCGACCAGGTGAGGTCCCCTGGCGGTTGGGTGGCCGACTGATTCATTGATTGATCATTGAAATAACTAACAATCTGGTTAGTTGTTGATTGATGCATTCATCGATTGACTGACTGACTGACTGATTTGTTGATTCGTGCATTCATCGATGGACTGACTGACAGACTGACTGACTGTTGACAAACTGATTGATTGGATTGTTTGGTTCATTGGTTGATTGGTTAATTGATTGATGCATTGTCCGACTGACTGTCAGTCTTTCCGACTGTCTCACTGTCTTGACTGACTGACTGTCTGATCGCCCTGGCTCGCTCATGAGGGCAAGGTGAAGTCCCCTGGTGGTTGGTGGCCGGCTGATTCATTGATTGGTTGTTGGTTGGTCATGCATTCATCGATTGACTGGCTGACTGATTTGTTGATTCGTGCATTCATCGATGGATTGACTGACAGACTGACTGGTTGACTGATTGATTGATAGTTTGGTTCATTGTTTGATTGATTGATGCATTGATGCTTTGTCTGACTGTCCGACTGCCTGACTGTCCGACTGTCTGACTGTCTAACTGATCGCCCTGGCGCCCTCGAGGGCGGTCAGGTCACTGGACCAGTCAACTGACCACCACCGCTGCCCCATGCTAGCAACCACACGCCCCCAACATCCCCTGCCAACTCACCCCCGCGTCCCTCGCATGGCCACCACCCCACACACACACACAGGCGTGGGTGTCCCTGCTGGTGGCAGCGTCGGGTGGCGCGCTGGTGCCAGGCTTTGGGGCGGCTGCGGCCGCGCTGCTGGACTCGTGCATCCAGGGGTGAGGAGAAGGGAGGGGGGGGGGGGGGGGGCGCGTGTGTGCGGGCATCCAGGGTGGGCGGGGGGGGGGAGGAGGGGCTGTCAGCCGACGCGACATCTGTCCTAGCGGCTTGTGTGCCTGGTGCCCGCGTGCTGGCCCACTACATGTGACTGACCGCTGCGTAAGGCATCCCAGCACGGCAACCTACGCAGCGGCTGTGCATGTTGATGGTCCCCCCCCCCCCCCCCAAACACACACACACAGTGTATCCACTCAGTGGACTAGTGCAGGTGATAGTTTCTGCCTGCCTCAGGGATTGAGTGCGCAAGCACAAGTCTCATACGCCACTAAAGGCGTCCAACAAGACTGTTAAATCGACCACACACACCGTCACACACCCACAGTCACACACCCACAGTCACACACCCACAGTGACTCACCCACCGCCCCTGCCGCATGCGCTTGTGCCTTGCTTTGTGTGTGTGCCCCCCTGCAGCTACAATGCCGAGGCCGTCTACTTTGACTCGCGCGTGCGTGCGGAGAAGCTGGAGGAGCTGGTTGCCAAGCTGGAGCAGGTGGCGGGTGTGCCGGTGGGGCAGCAGGCGGGCGCGCTGAGTGATGCGCGATTCGGGTGAGTTGGGTGACACGTGGGGGTAGGGGAGGGGAGGGGAGGGGAGGGAGGGGAGGGAGGGAGGGAGGGGGGGGAGGGGAGGAGGGGAGGGGAGGGAGGGGGAGGGGAGGGGAAGGGAGGGAGGGGAAGGGAGGGAGGGAGGGAGGAGGGGGGAGGAGGGGGGGAGGGGGGAGGGAGGGAGGAGAAGGGGAGAGAGGGGGAGAGGAGGGGAGGGAGGGAGGGGAGGGACGGAGGTCAATCACGTGTGGGTGGGTAGGTGGGTGCGTGGTGTCACGCACGCACAGGCAGTACGCCCGCACCGCCTGTTCTGGCTGGCTGGCTGAAGGTGCTTGGGTCACTACGTTACACACATGCCGCGTCTGCTGTGCCTGCTGCGCATGCGCGCGTGCGGCGAACTACGGCGGCACCCCTCGAGCGTTTGGGTTCAGCTTCCTCCGACACACTGACACAAAAACGCGTGACACACACACACACATACGCACAAACGCACACGCGCGCACACAAATGCCTGATGACTGTGCATGCAACGAGCTGCAGCAGGGCCTCGCTGCCGCGCTGTCAGGCGCTAGTGGCGACGGCTGTGCGTCCGACGCTGCGCACCCGTCCCAACACTCAACACACACACACACACGCACACACACACGCGCGCGCCTGATGACTGTGCATGCAGTGAGCTGCAGCAGGGCCTCACCGCCGCGCTGTCAGGCAGTGGTGGCGACGGCTTTGCGTCCAACGCTGCGCGCCTGCGTGCGGCCGCGCTCGATGCGTATGCAGCTGGCTTTGAGGCAGAAGTGCGAGTCGCGGGCTTCCCATGGGACGGGCAGGTGGGAAAGGGGCAGGGGAGACGCAGGGGGCTGGCTGGCTTTGAGGCGGATGTGTGCGAGTTTTGCGGGCTTCCCATGGGACAGGCAGGTGGGAAAGGGGCAGGCAGGCAGGAGGGAAGAGGGAAGAGCAGGGGGTAGTGGGGGCTGTCCGGCTCTGGGGCGGATGTGTGCCAGTGTGGCGGGCTTTCCATTGGACGGGCAGGTGGGAAATGGGCAGGGGGTTGGCTTTGAGGCGGATGTGGGACGTGCAAGCTTCCCATGTGTGAAAGGGAAGTGGGGCCGCGAGGGCTGTCTGAAAGAGCGCTTTGCGGCGGACGTGCGCGTGGCGAGCGTGCCATCCCATGGCGTGTGGGAAGGGCAGGGGGCAGTGGGGGCAGTCTGGCTGTGAGGCAGATTTGTGTGTGGCGGGCTCCCCATGGGACGGGCAGGTGGGAATGGGGCAGGGGGGCAGGCAGGAGGCTGGCTCGCTGTGAGGCCAACGTACGTGTGGCGGGCTTCCCATGGGACGGGTAGGTGAGAAAGGGGCAGGGGCTGCTGGCTGGCTGTGGGACTGGCGCGCGCCGGGCGCTCCGTTGGACGGTGGGCAGGGCAGTGCCTGCGCAGACTGTGATAAGGACAGGCGCGGCGGGCGGGAGCGGGCGCCCCTCATCCCTGACACACACACACACGCACACACACACACACCACCATCACCACCCTCCGCCTCTGCATCCCGTCTCCCATGTGCTACAGCTGCCAACTGGTCATGCTGACACTGCCCCCACGCTCGCATCCTCCCCACATCCGCTCCACCACTACCACCCCCGCCCCCCTGCCCCCCCCCACACCCACACCCAGGAGCAGCTCTCTGCGTTCACGCAGCGTGTCGACGCCCACATCGCGTCTGTCTGCTGCATCCCGTCTCCCATGGGCTACCGCAGGCAACTGGTCTCTCGCTGAAGCTCCCCCCACCCACTTCACCTCCCCGTCATCCCCCCCCCCGGCCCCCCCACCCCAACACACCCCAACACACCCACAGGAGCAGCTCTCTGCGTTCGCGCAGCGTGTCGACGCCCACATCGCGACTGTCCGCTGCATCCCGTCTCCCATGTGCTTCCGCCGACAACTGGTCACGCTGCTGCTGCCCCAACGCACGCACGCATCCTCCCCCAACACATCCACAGGAGCAGCTGTCTGCGTTCACCCAGCGCGTCGACGCCCACATCGTGTCTGTCCGCTCCCAGCGCATTGCATCCCCACTCCCATGTGCTACCGCCGGCAACTGGTCTCTTGCTGATGCTTCCCATTTCCACGTAACCTCCCCTTCGTCCCCCCCCCCCCCCCCCATCCCACCCCACCCCACCCCACCCACAGGAGCAGGTCACTGCGTTCACCCAGCGCGTCGACGCCCACATCGCGTCCGTCCGCTCCCAGCGCATTGCGTCAGCAATGGCAACGTCCGAGCGCGCGCTGGTGTCGACCCTGTCTGGCCCGTGCGTGTCGCTGCTGGACGCGTGCCCACCCAACCTGTGGGCGCGGCTGCAGGCGCTGTCTGCAGACGCCGCAAAGGGCGCGCAGCGCAGCGTGGCGGCTCAGCTGGGCGGATTTGGGCTGGGTGCCGAGGAGATGGCGGACCTGGCGGAGAGGCTGGCGGCGGCCGCATGGGGGCGCGTGGAGGCGCACGCGCGGGAGGGCGCGCTCACGCGCATGAGCCGGATGAAGGACAAGTGGGTGGTGTGTGTGTTTTGTGTGGGGGGGGGGGGGGGGGGGCTGATAGTGCGCTCAGGAGGTGTGCGTGTAGAGGGGAGGGGGCGGCGCAGCCAAGGCGACATCTGCGCCCGCCGTTTGCCCACCCCATCGATCCCACCCACCACCCACCACCCTACGCACGCAGGTCCACCGTGGCGCCTTGACACACAGCCGCATCAGCATGCCCCACTACAAGCGCCCCCACCTCCATCAGCCCCCACACAAACATACGCACACCACGCACACATACACACCACACACACATCTAATGATGTCTTGCGCACGCAGGTTCACCGAGGCCTTCACGCTCGGCCGCATCAGCATGCCCCACCACAAGCAGCCGCCCACCTACATCAGCCCCCCCCCTCCCCCCCCCCCCCACACACACACCACACATCACACACACACACACCACACCACACACACCACACACACACACCACACACACACCACCCCACTCACACACACCACATACACACCCATCTGATGCTGCCTTACGCACACAGGTTCACCGAGGCCTTCACGCTCAACTGCAGCAACATGTGCCACCACGAGCAGCCGCCCACACCCATCAGCTCCACCCCACCCCGCCCCGCCCCACCAGCCCCATCCAATGCTGCCCCACGCAGTTACAGTTACAGTTACATCGGCTTTCCAGCAAAGACTACCTCTAGTCCTAGTACCAATGCCTAGACCCAAGTCCAGTTCTGGCCCTTACAATTACTTGTGAGGGGCGGTAGCCACCAGCCGGCTGCCTGCCAACGTGTAGTCCCAGAGCAAAAAGGAGAGCTATTGTGCGACGCCTCCAAAATAGGTCCTTACTGCTTCCAGGGGATAGGGGGTCAAGTGGCGCTTGCCAATCTACTTGACCGCCGTGGTGGAGGGGCCGGCGCCTGAGGGGCAGCCGGACCGTACACCACGGCTCTCCACCCAACCCTATCCTGAGCACGCTCAAACGCCGTGTCCGAAAAAGTCTTCCAATCAGAACGAGTGCCACTAGTTTCGCCTAGCTGCTGAATCAGTAGCTTAAGAAAATAGTGTCGGGAGGAGGCTGGAGGCCGGCCTTGCTGCCGAGCCACATCCATTGTGCAGTCAAAAGTCGTACGAGGAAGACGAGAAGCCGGCATGCGCATCACATGGCCTAGCCACTGCATTGATCGCTTTGCCACAAGGCTCTCAATTGGCTCAGTGTCGCACATCTGCCGAATATAAGTTAATCTTTGCCGGTCGACCAGGCGCACGCCCAGAATGCGACGAAGGCAGTTTTTTTTTCAGGGCAACCTCCAATCGAGTCAGTTGTGTTTTATTAGGGGCCCATGTTTCGCAGCCGTACAGAAAGTGGGGCAGCACGAAAGTGTTGTAAACCCGCATCTTAGACTGCACTTGCATCTTCTTGCTGGCCCAAAGCTTATCAAAAGACGCAAACACGCCCAGCGCGCGACCGACACGCACACCGATCTCCTTTTCCACACTACCACTCTGGGTTATCCAACTCCCTAGATACTTAAATGCAGAGACGGTCTTCACTTCACCACCAGTCAGCGCAAACGTGGGCAGATCCGCGTCAAAATCTGCTGGCAAAATCATCACTTCTGTCTTGGCGGCGTTGATTTGCATGCCAAAGCTAGAGGACACTTTGTCAAGGATTTTCAGCATAAGCGCCAACTGAGCTGGGTCATGCGAGAACAAACACAAATCGTCGGCATACATCAGCATTACTATGCGCTCAACCGACGACGACAACACGGAGCCGCCGGCTCGGGTCACGACTGACACGCCAGCCCCCTCTGGCATCATGTCTAGCGCCTTTTTCACTATGTGGTCAATAAAAACATTGAACAACACAGGAGCAATGACGCACCCCTGTCGCACACCAGATGACACGGGGAATTCGTGCCCGATTTTCCCAGCCAGCCGCACGGCAGCTGCTGTGTTGGTGTGAAGATCCTCCAACAGATCAATAATGTGCGGATGAACACTATATAATCTGCTCATGCACACAAGTTTTACCGAGGCCTTCACGCTCGACCGCACGAGCATGTCGCACCACAAGTCGCCCACCCCGTCAGCCCCCCCACCACACACACACCACGCACACCACATACACACACATCCAATGCTGCCCCGCGCACGCAGGTTCACCAAGGCCTTCACGCTCGACCGCACCAGCATGCCCCACCACAAGCAGCCGCCCACCTACACCAGCCCCCCCACCCCACCCCGCCCCACGCACACCCCATCCAATGCTGCCCCACACACGCAGGTTCACCGAGGCCTTCACGCTCGGCCGCACGAGCATGTCCCACCTACATCAGCCCCCCCCCCCCACACACACACACACACCACCACCACCACCAAACACACATATAATGCTGCCCCACGCACGCAGGTTCACTGAGGCACCTTCACGCTCGACCGCACCAGCATGTTCTACCACAAGCGGCCCCCCACCTTCATCAGCCCCCCTCACCCCCCACACACACATGCACCACACACACACACACACACACACACACCACACACATCCAATGCTGCCCCACGCACCCAGGTTCACCGAGGCCTTCACGCTCGACCGCAACAAGACGCCGCGTACGTGGGGCACGCGCGACGACATCCCAGCGATCGCGCGTGACGCGCGCGCGGCGGCGGCGGGCGTGCTCGCGCAGGTGTGTGTGCGTGTGTGTGTGTGTGTGCGTGCTTGTGTGAGCGTGCACGACACGCGCGCGCCGGCGGCGGGCGTGCTCGCGCAGGTGTGCGTGCATGTGTGTGTGTGCGCGTGTGTGTGTGTGCGTGTGCGTGTGCGTGCTTGCGCGAGACACGCGCGACGGCAGCGGGCGTGTTCGCGCAAGTGTGCGTGCGTGCGATTGCGCGTGTGCGTTTGGTCGGTTTTACAGTCTGTCGGGCGCCTTCAATGGCGTGTTAGATCCGCGTGTATGTCTGCGTGTGTGTGGCCGTGCTTGTGTGGGCGTGATGCTGCCTCATTCCGCCGCACGCGGACTCACAAACAACCGCAGCCACACGCCATGGAGGCACCACACATCTGCCCTTGCACGCCTGCCCCGCTCGCCTGTCCCGCATGCCTGCCCCGCATGCCTGCCCCGCATGCCTGCCCCGCTCGCCTGCTCCGCATGCCTGCCCCGCATGCCGCCCCGCATGCCTGCCCCGCATGCCTGCCCCGCATGCCTGCCCCGTATGCCTGCCCCGCTCGCCTGCCCCGCATGCCTGCCCTGCTGAGGGATAAGGACTGACCAGACAGACAAGCAGAGCAACAGTCTGGAGTCAGTAGAGACAGAGACAGCGTTCTGAGAGTTACATGGCTCTCTGTAAAGAGAGCAGCTAGGGCATGCATTCCTCCCAGGACATGCATGCTGTGGCAATAGATGGCCAAGCACTCACCTGACCAGACAGACAAGCAGAGCAACGGTCTGGAGTCAGTAGAGACAGAGGCAGCGTTCTGAGAGTGTTTTGTGGGTCAGGGGAGGGGCTCTTATAGGTCCCACACTGAAGGAAATAGGACAGTACGAGACCAGTTGTTGCAAGTCTTAGAAAAGTATCAACTGTGTGCTCTGTTCAATGGTGCATCAATGAGGTGCACGATAAGGCTGTGTACTACAGCTCAGCATGCCCCGTACGCCTGCCCCGCATGCCTGCCCTGCATGCCTGCCCCGGGCACACGCCCTGCACGCCTGTCCCGCCCCCGCCCACTGCCTGGACATGCTACGCCATGCCACACCACCCACCACAGAGCCTGTAACACCTGAGCTTGCGTGTGCCCCCCCCCACCACACACACACACGTGCACCCCCTCTCCAATGCGCCATCAAAGGCGTCCGACGGACTGTAAAATCGACTACACACGCACCCCCTCTCCCCCCTTCCAGCTCGCCGTCGTCCGCCTTCCAACCGCCCCAGCTGTGCACACACACACACACACACACACGCACATGCACACACACGCACACACACACACGCACACACCCTCTCCCCCCCGTTCCAGCTCGCCGTCGTCCGCCCTTTGACCGCCCCTGCTGCGCTCTCCAAGGCATATGGTGCCCCCGCCACACCACACACACGCACACGCGCGCGCACACACACACCCTCTCCCCCCGTTCCAGCTCGCCGTCGTCCGCCCTCTGACCGCCCCTGCTGTGCACACGTGCACACACACACACACACACACACACACACACACACGCATACACACACACGCACAACACACGCGCACGCACACTCCCCCCCCCCCGTTCCAGCTCGCCGTCGTCCGCCCTCCGACCGCCCCAGCTGCGCTCTCCAAGGCGTACGGTGCCCCCACCACACCACACACAAGCACACACACACACACACACTCACGCAGAGAGAGAGAGAGAGATCGTTACAGAGAACTCTGCACGGAAGACCTAGACAGGCTGTTTCTAGTCATCAATTGAGGAGATTCCGTTTGAAGGCGGGAGACCAACCGCACACACACGCACACACACACACACGCACACACCCTCTCCTCGTTCCAGCTCGCTGTCGTCCGCCCCCCGACCGCCCCAGCTGCACTCTCCAAGGCGTACGCCGGCATCGAGGCCGCTGTTGCACGGCTGGTGGCGGACGACACGGCGGCAGGTGGCGGGGCGGCGGGGACGGCAGCAGACGCGTTCAGCAGCATTGGGGCGGGTGCGTGTGTGTGTGTGTGTGTGTGTGTGCATGTGTGTGTGCGCGTGCGCTTGCGCGTGCGCGTGTGCGTGTGCGTGCAGAGCATGGACGCCCCGCCTATTGCCCCCTAGCCACCATGCTACCACCGCACATGCTGAACCCCACGCGCGCACCCACACTGGAGTGCCCACGCCCGCACCCCGCGCTCACCCACCCACCCATGTGCCTTTTGGCTGGGGGTTTTAGCAGCCAGCTAAAAGCTGGCCACCGACCCGCCACCCCAAGAAGAAGCAAAGCTCCTCCCTACCCCATCTTTAAGTTTAGTTGGTTTCCCAGAAGCATCTGGCTTTTATTCAAAAGATGCTTTTCAAAAGAATCTATTCAAAAGAAGCTGTTATACCTTGTCTGCCTGTGCCCACTCCCCACGCCCCACGCCCTCCACAGCCGACGACCACTTTATCGACATCCTGTCTGCGGCGTCATGGCCGGGCGTGCCGGAGGGGGAGGTGATGCTGCAGCCGCATGAGGTGAGCAGGGGAGGGAGGGCAGTGCCCGCAAAGTCGTGCCAGTGTCGTAGAACCTACAACCTTATTAAAACCTTGAAGTGGTGTGTTGGAGGGGGAGGGGATGCTGCAACCGCACGAGGTGAGCAGGGGAGGCAGTGATTTCTTTTTCAGGATTTCCAATTAATTTGTCCCGACGGATTTTGCTTTGACCGCGTTGACCTCCCGTTGACTGTTTCTCCTCATACATAGGTCATTTGAAAGCTGTGGACGTGCTCTGTCTGGCGGGCTTGTAAGACTTACAATCCAGTGGATGGGTTGAGCTGTGTGCAAGGTCAAAGCACAGCCGGCATACAGCCCAATGGCTGTGTAGAGCCGAAACGGAAATAATTGAGAGGAGGGGAAGAGGAAGGGGGGGGGGGTTACAGTTACAGTTACATCGGCTTTCCAGCAAAGACTACCTCTAGTCCTAGTACCACCGCCTAGACCCAAGTCCAGTTCTGGCCCTAACAATTACTTGTGAGGGGCGGTAGCCACCAGGCTGCCTGCCAACGTGTAGTCCCAGAGCAAAAAGGAGAGCTATTGTGCGACGCCTCCAAAATAGGTCCTAACTGCTTCTAGGGGATAGGGGGGGGGGTAGTGCCCACAAAGTAGTGCCAGTGCCCTAGACCCTTACAACCAGGACCTGAGCCCTGCTTACAACCTTGGAAGTGGTGTGCTGAAAGGTGAGGTGATGCTGCAGCCGCATGAGGTGCGCAGGGGAAGGGAAGGGGAAGGGGGAGGGCAGTGCCTGTAAAGTGGTGCCAGTGCCAACTGGTGATCTTTAGGGTTTAGGTGTTAGGGTTTTGAAACCCTAAGCCCTAACACCTTTAGGTCGTGTGCTGAAGGGTGAGGTGATGCTGCAGTCGCATGAGGGCAGCAGGGGAGGGGAAGGGGGGGGGGGGGGTGCCCGCAAAGTGGTGCCAGTGCCCTAGAACCTTCTCAAATCAGGATTTGAAACCTGCTTTAAACCTTGAAGTGGTGTGCTGAAGGGCTAGGTGATGCTGCAGCCGCATGCGGCGAGCAGGAGGGGAAGGGGAAGAGAGGGGAGGACAGTACCCTCAAAGTGGTGCCAGTGCCAGTGCCCTATAACCTAGAACCTTGAAGTGGTGAGTTGGAGGGTGAGGTGAAGCTGCAGCAACACGAGGGCAGCAGGGAGCGGAACCGGAGGAGGGGGTGACAGGGAGGGGGGAGAAGGAGGAGGGGAGCGCAGGGAGAAGGGTGAGGGGGGAGAAAGGAAGGGGGAGGACAGGGGGCAGGGAGTGTGTGTGTGTGGGGGGGGGGGGCAGTGCCAGTGCTCCCGCCTCCTCGTTAACGCCCGCCTGACTGACTGACTGACTCATGCCCGTGCTCGCCCCTCCTGCCTGTCTGCCTGTCCCCCCCCCCCCCCTGCCTGCGCGCCTGCCTGAGTGAGCCGGCCCGCTGAGTCCCGCCCGCCTCTCCCCCTCCCCCCCCCCCCCCCCCCCCCCTGCCTGGAAGATGCATGCGCGCCTGCCTGCCTGAGTCACTGCCGTGCGCCCGCCTCCTCTTACCTCCTGCCTGCTCCCCTCCCCTCAAGGTGCGCACCACGTGGCGCGAGTTCATGTCCACGTCCAACGTCGCGGTCCAGTCCTGCGCTCGCGATGCAGCAGGCCAACGAGCTCGCTAACAACCGCCCTGCCTGCCCCTGCTGCCCCCCCTCCTCCCCTCCAGGTGCGCACAACGTGGCGCGAGTTCACGTCCACGTCCAACAACGCGGTCCAGTCTGCGCTCGCAATGCAGCAGGCAAACAAGCTTGCCAACAACCGCAGCGTGCCGTGGTGGGCCATCGCGGCGATGTGTGTGCTGGGGTGGAATGAGCTCATGGCGGTGCTGACGCGCCCGATGCTGCTCATCGCGTCGCTCATTGCCTACATGTTCCTGCGCACGCTCTACTACGGTGGGTGCGGCAGGCAGGCGGGTGGGGCGGGTGGAAAGGGGGCGTCTGCCTGTCACTCTTTGTCTACATGTTCCTGCACACGCTCTACTCTATGGTGGGGCGGGCAGGCGGGTGGGGCGGGTGGGAAGGGGGCGTCTGCCTTTCTCTCATTGTCTACATGTTCATGTGCACGCTCTACTACGGTGGGTGGGACGGGCGGGCGGGTGGGAAGGGGGCGTCTGCCTGCCCACCCACCGCCCGACGAGCCCTGTGTCTCGCCCTGATAGCCTCTCGCCCTCAACCTCTCGCACCTCAGTTTCGGTGACCACCAGGAGGGTGGCTCGTGTCGCTCTATCCCCCGCCCTCCTCTCTCCTCCACCGCCACCCCCGTTGCTGCTGCGTCCGTTAACCCACCCCCCCTCCCCACCCCACGCACTACACTCATCCCGCTCATTTTTCCCACCCATCTCGACCCCAATGCACGCAGAGTTGGACGTCGAGGGTGAGCTCACCAAGGGCAGCCTCCCTGGTGCGATCGCGCTGGCCAGCAAGATTGGCCCGGCGACGCAGACGGTGGTGGCGCGCACAGTCGAGGCGCTGCAGGTGGGTCTGGTCATGCGTGGGTGCGTGGGTGCATGTGTGCGTGCGTGCGGCGCACGACTACTGTGGTGTGCACCGCGCTCCACACCCGTGGGCATGGGCACACACGAGTGACGCAAGGGGGAAGGCGCACCAGTAACGCTCTCGTGCTTGGTCAATCGCAACCACCTCGCCCCTCTGGCACTTGGTCAATCTCACCACCACCACCCCACCCTCACCCCTCTGTGCTGTCGCTGCTGTGTGCGCGCAGAGCATTGCAAAGGACTTGCCGGGGAGCGCGAGCCGCGCGCAGGAGTACTTCCTGGGGCACGGCAGCGAGGAAATCGGCAGCAGCAGCAGCAACCTCAAGGCAGCCGACGAGGTGCAGATGGCTGCAATGCCGAATGCAAATGCGATGGCGGGCAGCAGCAGCAGCAGCGCGTCCGCAGACGGGCTCAAGCAGCGCAGGATGGCAGCGGCCAACGCAGACAGCATGTAGGCTGGTGGGGCGAGAAGCTGATTTCCATCCATGGCTAGCTGAAGAGAGCATGTCGCCAGGCTGTGGCAGCAAGCCAACTGGCATGCGAGAGTTGGTGGTTGGTAAGGAGAAGGAGTGCAATCGGTCGCAGAGCCGCAAGCTCGAGGTGTCTTTCTCGGCTAAAAGTTGCTTTCGCATCCTAACTGCCCTTAGTTCTTTCAAAGAGCGCCGCAATTTGCACACGGCTGGACTGCGCGATCTGGGCCACTGCCTCGACCCCAGGCCGCGACATCTAGTTACCAGGACCGACCACATCACGTGGGGCTTCTCTCTTAGTCGATCTTGACGGACCCGTAGATCTGCCTGACGAAGAGGAAGCACGCGTAGAAGCCGATGGTCCCGGTGAGGCAGAAGAACCCGATCGAAATGATGAACATGTAACAAAAGTACCTGCGTGTGTGCAATCGGCGGATGATGGTGAGTTGTGTGCTTCCGCGAGTGAGGAGAGAAAGGGGAGGGGGGGGAGAAGGTGCGGTAGGGGCGGGGCAGAGAGGCAGCCTTGTGGCTGCTGCTAGTGTCACTGGGCCGCACGTGCCCACCCCACGCACATGACCATCGGCACGGTCTTGGAGATGTCAAGCTTTGAGTAGAAGTAGAAGATGGAGTAGGCGAGCAGGTACACGGCCGACGCGCCAGACGTGAAGTACGAGCGCCACCACCATTGGTAGTCCTCGGAGCAGAGCTGTTGGGGCACGCAGCAGGGGGAGGAGGGGGCATTCACGGTTTGAGTTTGAATGCATGCATGACGCGGCGGCTCGAGTGCAGGCGCCACCCAACACAAGCACACGCACGCACACGCGTTCACACACCTGGAAGTAGCACAGCACGATGGCGATCTCGGCGCACGTTATGATGAGGATGACAAACACGAGCGCGAGGAAGCCTGAAACAGAGGCAGGACACGAGGGGTGAGTGAGTGGACATGTGTGAGCGCTCGCCGCCACGCTGGCTCTCAAGCGCCCGTCTCAGATATTTGCCTAGCAAAGCATGATAGCAGCTCCCACTCAAGTGAGGTGGATGAACTGCTGCAGCCACGTAAGCGTGATGATGAAGAAGAGCTCGACCGACACTGCCATGGGTGAGGCCTCCCCTCCCCCTTTCCCCGCCCTTGCACACACATCCGCACATACACACACCACCCTCCCGCGCCTAACAGGTAGTATAACTACAGCCATAGCAGGATTGGCGTGGGGATGAAGAGCTCAGTTGGCACCGCATTGCGTGCGACCTCCCTCCCCCTTCCCCCTCGCACACACACACGCACACCCCGCCCACCCTCACCAAACAGGTAGTAGAACTGCTGCAGCCACATGGACGTGAGGATGAAGAAAAGCTCGATGAAGACGGCGCCAAAGGGCAGCACACCACCGACGAGGCAGCAGAACGTAGCGTTCATGTACCAGGGCTGCTCTGGGATCTGGCGCGGGATCTGGAGAGGGAAGGCAGGAGGGGGGGGGAGGCAGCGTCAACACACAGCGCAGGGACATGTGAGGCAGCAGGACATGGTGTTAATGTACGAGAGCTGCTCAGGGATCTGGCGCGGGATCTGGGGAGGGAGGGGGAGGGGGGGGAGGGGGAAGAAGAGGGGCAGCGTCAACACACAGCGCAGGGACATGCGAGGCAGCACGTGGCGTTCATGTACCATGGCTACTCAGGGATCTGGTGCGGGATCTGCGGGGGAGGGGGAACAGGAGGGGCAGCGTCAACACACAGCGCAGAGACATGCGAGGCCGCAGGACACGGTTTTCATGTACCAAGGCGGCTCAGGGATCTGGCGCGGGATCTGTGAGGGGGGGGGAGGGGGCGGGGAGGCCGGGGGGAGGGGGGCAGCGTAAAAGCGAGGGACGGCGAGGCAGCATGTACCAGGGCTGGTCAGGGATCTGTCGCGGAATCTGCGCGCACGCATCGGAGTGGGGAGTGCCCCAGGGGGGGCACGTGTGAGTGGGGCGCTGACCTCATCAGACATGCACTCATCACAAAACGAGCTCCCCCCACCCCACCTAGCGTCGCTGCTCACACGCGCGAGCGTGCACGCCGCAAGGCATAGAGTAGGGCAATCACCCGCCTGTGGTGGAGATACACCGACTGATCCGGCTGCTCCGACCCACCTTGTTTGTGCGGACTGGGTCGTCTGCCGCCGGCTTGTGTATACACACACATGTATGCACACACACACACACACACACACACGCGCGCGCGCACCCGCCTTGTTTGTGCGCAATGGGTTGTCTGCCGCCGGCTTCTTGAATGCACACACACACACACACACAACACACAAACATCCACCTTGTTTGTGCGCACTGGGTCGTCTGCCGCAGGCTTCTTGAACCCAAAATAGCTCCCGATAAACACGAGCGGCACCGAGATGCCAAACCAGAGGAAGCAGAGCGCAAAGAGCGTGCCAAACGGCACCGCGCCGCTAGACTTCTCGCCCCAGATGAGCAGGTTGAGGGTGAAGAAGACGACAGACACGATGCCTGCAAGAGGCGGTAAAAGAGCAGGGCGGGAGTCGGAGGTTTCCTTTCCATACGTTGAAAGTGATCTTCTGGAGCCTTATGACTGGAGATCCGGCTCCATGGCCCCCAAATTCGGCTCCAAACGCCGAAAAGGAAATCACTGGCGGGAGGGGCACTGGGTGAGTCGGTGGCGTGAGCAACAGGGGGTGGTAAGGCGCGCGGGGCGAGAGGTGTGCACACACATGCACACACACACAAACCAGCACGCACACACACACACACACACACACACACCACAAACACAGCGGGTCTCAAACGCCATCAAAGGCGTCTGGCGGACTGTAAATGTAAAATCGACCACACACACACACACGCACACACACGCACGCGCACACACACACCCGGGAACAGCAGCGCCGTGTGCATCGTCATGTTCTTCCAGTTCTCCCCGCGGAACGACTTGTACAGCCGCGCGGCAAAGTAGCCGCCAAAGATGCCCATGAACACAAACATGAGGAGCATTGCGGTCGTGAGGCCGCCCCTGGGAAGCGGGGCAAGAACAGGGAGGGAGGGAGGGGAGAGGGAGGGTCGATGGAGGAAGGGAGGAGGCGGGAGGGGGGAGGGAAAGGGAGGCAGGGGGAGGGAGGGGGAGGGGGGGAGGAGGAAGGCAGGGGGAGGAAGAATGTGCACGCACGCACGCGTGCAGTGCTGTGGAGTAGGCGCCAGTGACACCCGCATAGCTGGCTGAGGGAGAGGTTGATTTAACCGTGTGTGTGTGTGCCTGCCGTTTAGGGTTCAGCCTGCCGTGCGCGTGCGTACATCCCCCCCCACCACACACACACCTGTTTGCTGGAGACAGAAATCTCAGCACCGCAAAGATCACACACACACACACACACACACACCTGTTTGCTGGCGACAGGAACCCCAGCACCGCAAAAATCACACACGCGCACACACACACACGCACACACACACACACACGTTTGCTGGCGACAGGAACCCCAGCACCGCAAAGATCATACACACACACACGCACACACACACACACCTGTTTGCTGGCGACGGGAACCCCAGCACCGTAAAGATCACACACACACACACACGCACACACACACGCATATACACCTGTTTGCTGGCGACAGGAACCCCAGCACCGCAAAGATCATCGTCACGAGCGTCATGCCAAAGATCTGGACGCCGGTGCCGACGTACGTCGCGAGCAGATAGCCATACGGGGGCGGGCGGAACACGTCGCCGTGCACCTGAAGTGCAGAGAGGAGGGGAAAAAGGAAAGAGGGTGTGGGTAACAGTAGTAGGAAAGTAAGGAGGGTGGGTTAAGCAGTAGTAGTAGTAGTGGGTGGGTAGAGTCATAAAAATAGTAGTAGGGGGTTGCGGTGGCACAAGTCGCCGTGCACCTGACGTGCAGAGAGAAGGAGGGAATGTGAGGAGGGTGTGGGTTGTGTAGTAGAAGTAGTAGTAGTAGTACAAGTAGTAGTTCAAGTAGTAGTAGCAGTAGTAGTAGCAGTGGGTAGAGTGAGTAGTAGTACGGGGGTGCGGCCGAACACGTCGCTGTGCACCTGGCGTGCAGAGAATCAGAGGGGACGCAAGCAGTGATTCCCCTGCGAGCCGTATACCGCTCCGAGCCGGATTTCCCATTTCCCAGAAAACCACCACACACTTGATGGGAGAGGGTGTGGAGCGGCGCATTGGAAAGCTCTTGCCGAGAGCAGCCCAACGGCATGTGTTGCATGAATTTTACCCGCTGTGTATGAATTTTACCCGCTGTGCATGAATTTTACCCGCTGTGTATGAATTTTACCCGCTGTGTATGAGCGGTCAAAGTTGCTGGAGCCGGCAAAAAACGAATTACTAAAATCCTTCCCAGGGACCACTGGACGCAAGTGGGGGTGTGTTGGATAGTCGTCGTCGTTGAAAGCGTAAAACAACTAGTAGACCCATACTAGACCCCAAGTAAAAAACACAAGACCCGAAAAGGCTGCGGCCAGCGAGGCGAGGTTTGCTCGTGCCGGGTTGTAGTAACAGTAGAAGCATGGACAGCTGGTGAACAGCGCACGTGTTATTCCTTTCACACTGATAATGAACTGAGAATAATGAGCACGGGAAGGCGGCCTCCTCCTCCGCTGGGCCGGCAGCTTCGGGAGGAGGCTGAGCACGCACGCAAGTGCAGAACCAGGGCTTCTTTGAACACCTTGGCTGCCCGGCTGTCCGAGCACACACACACCACACACACACACACACACGCACGGCACCCAGCACGACCATGTTGACGCAACAACTTGTACAAGACAGTAGTCTACATCTTGTAACAGTAACAGTAACACGGGGTTTCCAGCTAAGCAGGCTACTCTTCTACTAGAGACACCCGCCGATACTCCAGCACACTTAAGTACTAGAGTACCGCCGGCTCCCGGCCGATAGACTACCGCTCCCGCCGGCTAGACTACCCCAAACAGCGGTCTTTGAGAGACATGTCTGGCAAGGAGCATATAGGAGAGGACCTTCCTCAGGGTCGCGTATACTTCGTGTACTCTGAGATTTTGCATGCACACACACACACACACAGAAACACACATGGCACACTCGCACCCACCAGGCACCTACCAGCTTCCACCCCGTCTCCTCCCCCCTGCGCGTCCTCCTGGCTGTCCAGCTGCACTTCGTCGTTTCACACACACACACACACACACGCCACAAACGCATGCCATACACGCCAGGTACCCACCAGCTTCCACCGCGGTTCCTTCTGCACGTCCTCCTGGCTGTCCAGTTGGCTGCACTTTCAGCAGACACACACACACACACACATGACATACATACACACACATATGACACACACACACACATGCAATCACACACATGCCACACCACACGCCCCAGGAACCCACCAGCCTCTACCCCGTTTCATCATGCACGTCCTCCTGGCTGTCCAGCTGGTGGTACTTTTGAGAGGGCGCACACACACACACACACACACACGCACACACACACACGCACACACACACATGCACAGACACGCACACACCCGACACCCACCAGCTTCCACCCCGTCTCCTCTTGCGCGTCCTCCTGGCTGTCAAGCTGGTTGTACTTTGAGATGTCGCGCGCGAGCGTGCGCAGCATGATCATCGCGACCATGCCGGACAGGAAAAGCACAATCATGACGGAGTTGATGATGGAGAACCAGTGGATCTGGTCGTCCCACATGATGAGGTAGGTGTCCCAGCGAGACGCCCACTTGATGTCGCTCGCCTGGAGGTGGGGTGGGGTGGGTGGGAGGGGAGGGGGGAGAGCGTGTGTATTAGGGTGGGGGTGGGGTGTGTGGGGGGGGGGGCGGGAGGAGGAGGGGGGGGGGTGATGTGTGAGTGTGTGTGCGTGTATGTGTGTGTTGGGGGGGGGAGAGCAGGCGGGCGCCAGCGGGGGGGGGCTGGCGGAGGGAAGGGGGGGAGAGTTTGATGTGTGTGTGAGGGAGGCAGGCGGACGCCAGGGGAGGAGGGGGGGCGACCGGGCGAACACCATTCAGGCTCATGGCGCGTGAAATCTGTGTTGCATGCAGTCTGTGTTGCATGCATCACCCAGGGGCTGGCCCCTCTCACCCTGCACCCCCCCACACACACACACGCACACCACTCCACACACGCACCCCACAACCCACACATAAAAACACTCAAGGGTCTAGTAGGAGCCATAAAATGCGTCGTGGCAGACTGTAACATCCACCAGCCCAGTGCCCCCCCCACACCTGCACTGCCCCCCCCCAACACACACATACAACAACACACAGTAACAGTAACAGTAACACGGGGTTTCCAGCTAAGCAGGCTACTCTTCTACTAGAGACACCCGCCGATACTCCGGCACACTTAAGTACTAGAGTACCGCCGGCTCCCGGCCGATAGACTACCGCTCCCGCCGGCTAGACTACCCCAAACAGCGGTCTCTGAGAGACATGTCTGGCAAGGAGCATATAGGAGAGGACCTTCCTCAGGGTCACAGTAGTGGCCTTGTGGCCAGTCAAGCCGGCAGAGCCGACTGGCGCTGACTGGAACGGTCCCCGCCTGGCAGTGCATGGCTGTCCAGCTCTCGTTTGCATGGGGCTCAGCCGGCGCCCCATGCCTCATGCATGGCCAGGTCCCACCCTCCAGGGGTGCATGGACGACAGAGTTGTCATGGAGGCTGCCTGAAGACCTTCCAACGCCAGTCACCGGCAGACGAGCGCCCCTGAGGATGAGCGCAGTGACGAACGCTGCGATTGGTGACGCGGATTTACTCTGTGTTGCCTCGGCGGTCGCCACCGCCGAAGCCGTGATGGTAGCCCGCCTCCACGGGCAGCCATCTTGACCAATGTCCAGCATGCATTGACGGGCGCCAGCTCCTCCGCTCGTCGATCAACTCGTCGAGATCGGTGCCGCATGGCGTCGGTGCCGCGTCGGTGCCGCGTCGGTGCCGCATGGCGACAAAAACACACCCACCTCGAATCGCACATCGTAAGAGAACACGACTTCTGCTCCCTTAGTCACCGGCTGAGGCGGCAGGTCTCTCCACACGCACACGTACACACTCCAGTCCCTCCCCCACACACAAACACAACAACCCACACACCTCGCATCGCACGTCGTACGAGAACACGACCTCTGCGCCCTCAGTCACCGGCTGCGGCAGTAGGCCCCATACACATAACCCCACCACATACACACACACTTTCGCTCACAATCCAGTGCCCCCCCCCACACACACACACCAAACCACACACCTCAAATTGCACGTCGTACGAGAACACAACATCTGCGCCCTCAGTCACCAGCTGTGGCAGCAGGCCCCTGCACACACACCACACACACGCACACAATCCAGTGCCCCCCGACCCCTGCACACACACACACCCCAAACAACAACCCACCCACCTCAAATCGCACATCGTACGAGAACACGACCTCCGCGCCCTCAGTCACCGGCTGAGGCGGCAGGTTGTGCGTGACGTAGATCATGCGCCCAGGGTTGCATGTGTCGAGCACGGGGCTGCTAGCGTCCCACCCGCCATCATACGTGTGCTTCACGCTGAAGGGCTCAACCTGGGAGGGAGGGTGGGGGAGAGGAGAGGGGAGGGGTGAGGAGGGGGGAGCAGTGCGGCAGTGGATGGGAGCCGGTGCCGGTGCAAGCGGCGGTGGTAGCGGGGGAGGCTGAAGCCGAGCATGCACACGCGCATGCGCACCCAGCTCTCCCTCTCTCTCTCTCTCTCTCTCTTGTCCCCTCTCTCTTAAACCAACACGTCGTCCACCTCTGCCTCCCACCACAAAGCCACCTCACAGCCAAGCCACCGACGAGCCACCTCAGAGCCAAGCCACCTCGTCGTCCACCTCACAGCCAAGCAACCTCAGTCGTCCACCTTAAAGCCACCTCACAGCCACCTCTCCCTCCCACCTCAGAGTCACCTCCGTCGCCCACCTCCGTCGTCCACCTCAAAGCCACCCCAAAGCCACCCCAAAGCCACCTCAAAAGCCACCTCTCCGTCCCACCTCAAGGTCACCTCAAATCCAAGCCACCTCACAGCCAAGTCGACGGACTGTAAAATCGACCAGCCAAGTCACCTCAAATCCAAGCCACCTCACAGCCAAGTCACCTCACAGCCACCTCTCCCTCCCACATCAAAGTCACCTCACAGCCAGGCCACCTCACAGCCACCTCCGCCGTCAACCTCAAAGCCCCCTAAAAGCCACCTCCTCCTCCCACCTCAAGCCACCTCACAGCCAAGCCACCTCACAGCCACCTCCGCTGTTCACCTCAAAGCCACCTCCAGTGTCCAACTCAAATCCCCCTCAAATCCCCCTCCCAGCCCCCTCACAGCCACCTCCCCCTCCCACCTCAAAGCCCACGATGCGCGCGAGGTCGGTCGCCGCGTCCTTGTGGTACAGGATCGTGAAGCGCAGGTGGTTGTGCAGGAAGATCTTGATGTCGGTCTGGCCCTGAGGGAGTGGGGGCAGGTGTGTGTGTGTGTGTGTGTGTGTGTGTGTGTTTGGGTGGGGGGGGGGCATGCGTGGTGAGGTGGCGGTGACGCCGGTGGCACGCAAGCAGCGGCGGACGCACACACACACACACACACAGCACAAATACACAGCACGAACACCCTCCACGAACAACACCCGGCGTCGGCACTCCCCCCTCATGCCACCCCTCTCCCTCCCTGCTTGCCCACTCCAGCACCACAGGGTTCCTTGCCAACCGGATTCCGATGAGGAGACCGCCCGAAGGGCGGTTTGCCGATGGGGAGCGAGGGGGTACTTAGGAAAAGCCGAGCAGGGGTGCGGGGGGGTGCCGCCGGGGGGGTTGCCGCGCCATGAAAACACGTCAGCCTGGAGAGCGCACGGGGAGCTCTGCCGGAAAGCCGGGGAGTCCCTCTCCAGGTAAACCGACAGCCTGGCAGCTCACAAGGAAATCCCTGTCCCGCACCCACCTCGAGCCTGGCCTTGAACCCGACTGGGAAGCCGCGCTCGTACACCTTGACGGGATCCGCGCTCTTCTCACTCTTGCGCATCTTGACCATCGCGACGGGCAGGTTGTCGAGGATCCTGCGTATGTGCGTGCGCATGTGTGCGTGTGCGCGCGTGTGACAAGGGCGGGCGGGCGGGCGGGCGTCCATTGGGTGCTCGGCGGAGCGGCAGCCGGGGCCATGATGGCTCGATCGGTGGAGCGGGCCATGCGATCGCAGTCCCCTCTCCCCCCCCTCCACGCCTGCATGCATGTGTGCATGGCCCATGCAGAACAGACGCCATGCACCGCGACGCTCTCCCCCTCTCCTCGCCCCGTGACCACGTCCCCGTCCCGCCAGACGCTCTCACATGATGACCCTGTAGTCATCCTCGATCTTGGACTTGAAGGCGTCGGTCTGCGCGGGGCTGAGCGCTGGGATGCGGCACAGCACCTTGCACTGCTCGTCCACTCGCATTTGGATCGAGTACAAGCTGTTCTCGATGCGGTCGCCGCGCAGCACCTCTCCCAGGTTCTCCGCGCTGCGCACGATCGACTCGGGGCGGCAGTAGGGCAGCGAATAGTACTCGAACGGGAGCTGGTTTTTGACAGACGACAATTTGTTTACTTTCAAGTACATGACGTCCTTCTACAAGGGCGCAGAGTGGCATGCGGAAGGGTGTCAGGGCGAAGGGGCTCAATTTGTTCACGTTCAAGTACATGACTTGTCTCTGCGCCCTTCAACAAGGGCGCACAGACAAGCAAATGGCATGCGGACGGGCATCAAGATAGGCGCACGCGGTGCGCCGGCCGATGGGGGCACAACAAGCACAGGACGGGCGGGACTTGGTGACAGGCCGGCGAGCAGCGAACAGATCTGGTGCTCCCACCCTCGCGCAGGCCCCCCTGTCGTAAGCACGCATGCGCCACCACAACCATGCCCCTTGCCTTCGAGAAGTCCATGGGTGCGACGCCGGGCAGGTAGAACGCGTGCGCTGTGCATGCCAGGCACAGCGCCACGGCAAGCGGCAGCGCCAGGCTGCGTGCTCCCATCGGGAACCGCATGTGTAAGGGCAAGGCAGTGGCAAGGCGGTGGAGGCGACACACCGGATACATGTATGGGCCTGCTCGAAAATGTGGGGTTTAGGGTCACACCTCGGCCGCACACGCGTGTGCAGGGGCCCCTGCGCGTGTGCGTGTGTGTGCGTGTGTGCGTGTGTGTGCGTGTGTGCGTGTGTTTGTGTGTGTGTGTGTGTGTGCACGATGTCTCCCTTCAGCGCCTCCATCAGGCGCCATCGCCTGCGGACGCCCTTGCAAGGGCGCGTGGGCCCTGCAGGGCCCCATCACACGACACCATCTTGTCCCCGGGGCACACGGAAGGTCTGCGTGTCAAGGGTGTCGTGTCTGCTGTCTGGCTGTGCGCGTGTGTCCGGTCGCAGGGGGAACACGCTCGGGATGTACGACTTTAAGGTGGATCAAGTAGGAGTGCTGTAGTACTCGCGGTAGTTGAGAGCCGTGAGACGTGAAAAAACTTACAGACTAGTCCCCTTGCATAGTGCTGGCGGGTGTGTTGCAGGGTTGCACGGTACGTACGTATTTCGGGTCTGGAGCGTACGTACGTACGTATTTTTCGGAAATACGTACGTACGCTGGCCGTACGCGTGCGAAAATCGGGACGCCGCAGCACTATACGCCTTTTACTTGAAACACAAAAACGGCCATAACTCACGCTCCTGTGCTCGGGTCGCAACCATTAAAAATGCATTGGAAAGCTGATAGAAAGGTTTGTCCAGTGAGAACTAGTAGGGGGCGACCTGGAGGGCAGGGAGTTGCTGCCCTTTTTGTTCGTGGTGCGGTGCGAGCGCGTGCGCGCGTGGTGTGCTGCAGCACCCCCGCAGGCACGCCCCCCTACTGCAGTGCTTCATACTGAGGTCATACAGATAGCCCGTGTTACAAGCTTTCCAATGCAAGTCGAATGGCTCAAATCCAGGCAGAGGGCAGGGAGTTCCGTCCGCTGTTGTGTGCATTGTTGCAAGCGCGCGCGCGTGGTGCTGCAGCAGAACCCAAGGCCCACCCCCTACTACAGTGCAATACTACAAATGAGCTCTCGATAGCCCTTGTTACAATCTTTCCAATGCAAGTGGAATGGTTTCGATCCAAGCACAGGAACGTGAGTTATGGCCGTTTTTGTGTTTCAAGTAAAAGGCGTCTAGTGCTGCGTACAGCGCGTACGTATATACGCTCCCTCACGTACGTACGTACGTACGTACGAAAAATACGTACGTACGCGTACTCACGTACCGTGCAACCCTGGTGTGTTGTGGTCGCTGAGTTGAGTGTTGCGGCGGGTGTGCTACCAGCCCCGCTTCCACTGGTTTGGGGGAGGGCTTTCTGGTCCCTTCATGGTTTTATACCTTGGGCCTATCCTCCGGCCACTGGAGGGGTTGGGTGTGGAGCCTGCACCGTGATGCTGCTTGCTTGGTGCCCGCCACGCCGTGGTTTGGCGCTACCGTGGGCTACCTTTGTAGCTTTACCTTTCTTTGGTGGGCCTCGTGCCTGCTCTCTAAGTCCCGCTGGAGCTTTGGAATCGAACGTGTGACCGCCGGCAGTGGATTGTAGAACTCTCATCATCATAGTGCCGCGTGTGGTCCCTGGTGTGGAAGTACGAACTACAAGTGTCAGGATTTGACAAGTGCGCGCGACCTCGTGCCAGCCCAATTACTGAGTGCGCAGACGTGACGGGTGCGCTACGTGTACGGGGCCGTCGACCTCGATGATGGCGTGGCCATGGCTGGGCTCGGTCTGCTGGCGCAGCTGGTGGTGGAGGGGATGGTGGTCGCCCAATCGCCACCTACAGCCTGTGCACCCCTTTTGCGGTTTTTGTGCACATACTGCGCGTGGCGTTGCCGAGTGTGTGGCGGGTGCACTGGTGTACTGCAGGCGAGAGTGCGCTGGCAGGCAGCGTGCACTGGCAGGCAGTGCCACAGGACGAGCGATTGGCCCTGTCTTGTGGGGGACACTTTCCTGTGTCAGGCAGTGGTGCACTGGCAGGCGAGCGTGCGCGTAGGTAGAGGGAGCTTCCACCAGACGTTTACGGGGGGGGGGAGGGGGATGGGAGCGTGACCTCGCCGCGGGAATGCTGACCGCAATTGAGCATCACGCTGAGCTCTACAGAAACTCTAAAGGTGGCCAGCCAGCCAGTTTCAGCCTGAAACTGAGTGAAGGTGTCGGGCGCTGGCGCCGACACAGGTCTCCTGCATCATTACTCGTGTCACACCCGCTGTCATATCCATCACCGGAACCTGTGCTAGCTAGCTGACGCCTGCGACAGACGGAGGCACAAGCCTGCTAGCGCGGCGCCACATACCGCCCCTTCATGTTCCCTCGCCCGCACACGAGGTCGCCAGATGCGCAGTCGACGCAGTCCTTGCACAACTTGCGGCACGCGCCCCCCAGGCCGGTCATAGACTCAGCAGCGCATCCCTCCCGTCGCTCGCGCTCTGCGCAGTCGTGCGCCTCGTCGAAGCACTTCATCGCCTTTTGGAGCGCGTTGTACGACCCGCCGTACGCGTGGTTGTGGATCCTGCGGAAGTGAGCGTTGCGTGTGCGGCACGCGTGAGTGAGATCTTGACAGAGCACGGATGCACAGCAGCACAGCACGCGTGCAAGCTGCTGCTCTGATGCAGCCCACACGCAGCAGGTAACCGCCACACGACCGCGCCCCCCTCCCCACCACTTCGTCGCTGTCCACTTGGTGCCTCCGGTCGTGGGGCAGCTCGCGTGCAGCGCCGAGCGGTCGCCCATCCGGCCCTCGACGTCCATGTCAAAGAAGAGCAGTGCGTCGCCCTTGTGGGGGATGACCGCGATGCCGCTGCCCTTGGACACGCACTCGCTCGGGCTCGAGATGCGTGCCTGTTGCACCGGGGGGTCGATGCCCACAGCGAGCGGAAGCGCAGTCTCGCCGCCCTCAACGTCGTCCGACAGGTACATGAGCACCGTGGCGTAGCGGTTGTCGCCGTCGCGGCCGACGCCCTGTTCGGGAGGGCGCGGTTCCGGGGGCGTGGGTGCGTTCGCCCGTCAAGACAAGCAGCAGGCCGCTTCACGCATATGCATCGCACGTGCCATCACCGCCGCCACCGCCCCTGCCCCTGCCCCACGCCCCACCTGCGGGTGGTTGACGTCGTCGAACCAATCCCAGTGTGCTCCGTACTTCTGGCCGTCAACGTACCGCAGGATCTGCATTGGCTCGCCGAGATCCGCCGGCAGGTGCGTCCACTCGGCGATCTTCTCCTCCACGCCCGCAATCACAGAGTCCTCGCCGCGCCCAAACGCGGCACCTGTGCGTGTGTGTGTGCATGCGTATGCGTGTGTGGGGGGGGAGAAGGGGGGGGGCAGGTGGGTGTGCGCGCGTGTGTGTGCGTGTGCATGCGCGTGCATTGTGTGCCTATCTTTGTGTGCCGCGTCGAGGAGGCACGCGTACACACGCATGCACGCACCGAAGGACGTCCGGATGTCGTCCAGGCGTGACGACCCCGTCTTGGCGTCCACCACGAGCGAGCGCTCCACGCGCTTCGTGCCGATGTCAACCAGGTGGTCGCACTCGGCGACCGTGAGGAAGTTGTGGAACAGGAACGCACGCGGAGACCAGCTCACCTGTTGCACGAGTGTTTGCGTGTGCGTTTGCGTGTGGGGGGGCGTGTGTGTGTGTGTGTGTGTATAGGGCGCGGCAGTATACCGTATACGTGGGCCCGTGTACCGTATAATACTGTATAATGTATACCGTATACAAGGGTATACGTGTATACCCTTGATTCCTTGATCCGATCGAGACGGGAACGGTGGATTCGGATGCCTCACATGATGGGCATCACAAATACACTCTAACAATCATACTTTGCTATGTTTGGTTTAGAGGAAACACAAAACTAGGTTTTTCTCACTGCATGGCAGCCGGAGCGTCCCTGCGTTCCATGCAACCACCATATTCTTCCCTCCACCCTATGCTGCATCCAAGCGTGGTTCTGGATAGGCCTTGTCATTAGCTGTCCAGTTCAAGTCGAATCATCAAAATCCATGCAGTTTCAAGGGAGTTGGAGCATTTACGCCTTTTACTTGTCTTCCAAAAAAATGGTGTATGCCGTACACATCCCGCCGTATACGGTATTTATACCGTCACGGTATACATACGGTATATACCGTATACGTATACCGTGCCGCGCCCTATTTGTGTGTGTGTGTGTGTGTGTGTGCGAGAGAGCGTGTGTGTTGGGGGTGGGGTGTGTGGCAGGTGTGTATATGAGGGGGGGGGGGCGAGTACGTGCGTGGCGAGGAGCTCACAGTTTCGACCCAGCGCGTGCGGTTGGCGTGCGCTGTGGCGTGCGCGGCCTCGGCCACGGCCTCTTGCTCGTCCGCGCGCTTGATCCCCGCCTTGGCGTCCCACGTCTCGCCCTGCCAGCCGATCAGGCGCTCCTCTTGACTGTCTGTGTGTGTAGACATGGATGAGGGGGACGGATAGGGTTTACAGGTTTTACATGTACACGCCCGGAGGACCCCGGGGCGTGACTTGAGGCTTAGACGTCCAGGCGAGCTGCACTGGGACATTCTGCAAGGCCAAGCAAGCGCAAGCCTACCAGTATGGGAGGGGTAGCAGAAGCC
This sequence comes from Chlamydomonas sp. UWO 241, assembly GCA_016618255.1. Lineage (NCBI taxonomy): Eukaryota > Viridiplantae > Chlorophyta > Chlorophyceae > Chlamydomonadales > Chlamydomonadaceae > Chlamydomonas > Chlamydomonas priscui. Next base: position 71,082 of record VFSX01000353.1, on the reverse strand, counting down.
ATGCAAGGGGTGCATGGCGGTGCATGGTGGGTGCATGGAGATGCCTGCTGCTGCACCTGATGCTTCCACCAGTGCACCACTCCCCAACAACAGCAGCAGTGCCCCCGACAGCACCAGCAGCGGCGGCAGAATGCAGCGCATCGAGATCGATCACTGCCTCCAAGCGTTGCGATGCCTAGGTCAGCAGGGCTTGCTTCCCATGAAGAACACTAGAAAGACAAGATCCCTAGTGGAATGGAAGTGGCAGGAGAGGTGGCCTAGTTATTTGTTTTGGCAGGTGTAACCGGCCTGGGCCCAGGTGTGACCATTTTTGTGTGCAACGACACGTCACCCCCCCCTCACGATCGAATCGCTGCCCCCCCTCGTATGGCATGAGCAGCAGGCGCGGGCCCTCATAGGCGGCGGCGCCTGAACAATTGTACCGTAATTCGAGAAACAGCAAGAAAAGCGCAATTCACCACCGCCATGGAGAGCGCGATCCACCGCCCGGTTGCTGGGTTCCACAGGACGGACAGCGAGTCCGCGTTTCAGGTGCGAGTGCGTGTGCGTGTGCGTGCGTGTTGCTCGCTCGAACGCGAAGACCAGACTCCTCTGCCCTCCCCTGTGACCCCCTCTCTCTCCCTCTCTCTTTCAAGGAGTTCCTCAAAAAGATCCCCAGCTCCACGAACCTGGCGTCCCTCGGGGGACTGGAGGCCAATCAGCCAGGGAGCGGGGTGTTTGCCGCTTCTATTGGGTTACGGCGCGTGTCCTCCTTCGACCAGCTGCGCAGCCTTGGCCAGCAGCCGAGTAATGGAGGTGTCGTCAAGGTGGAAGTGGGCAGGGCGGGCCTGCTGGGAGGTGAGCGCGACGACGTGGCTTTGACGAGTCGTGAAGCACTTGTACTGTGCCCAGCCCAGCCCTGCATACAGGGCGCCCTGCACCCTGTCTTCCATGCTCTGCTGGCGCACCTCCGCATTCGGCCATTGGCAGCGCGGGGCATGGGGGACAGCCCTCGCTTGCATGCATGCATGCATGCATGCAAGCTCCAGGTCAGCGCCACCTGGCATGCTCCTCCTTGGAGCAGGCCACCACAACCTGCTCCCTACACACACACACACACAAACACACGTGCGCCCCATGTGCACACGTGCAGCCCCCCCGCCCATGCACGGCGTCGCTGGGTTGCCGTCCATTGCGGCTGCAGGAGCGCTGTATCACGGAGCCGTGCCACCGCCCCCCTTCCTCGCCGTGCCGCCTGCACCAGCGCTGGCGGCGACTCCGGGCGGCGGCGGTGCCAGGGGAGGAGGGGCCGCCAGGGGAGGCGGCAGGGGTGGTCGCGCGGCAGCCACGCCCGCCAGCCGCGCGCAGCGCCAGCGCTCGGCGTCCGTCGGCACCGATGACTCGGATGGCTCCGGCGCTGATGACGGCATACCCGGGGCAGATGGCAAGGTGACCGAGCGCAAGACTCGCCGCATGCTCTCCAACAGGGAGTCTGCGCGGAGGAGCAGGCGGCGCAAGCAGGAGCACCTGGGGACGCTCGAGGGCGAGGTGGGTGCTGGGGCGCGAGACCCAGGGCGGGGGCTTTGTGTTTGTGGTCGTGTGCGCATGCCTGGCAGTGCAGGGGGGCTGAGCACGCACATGGCGATGTGCGGGTGGCTGGTGGTCGCGTTGCGAGCTGTCGCACCAGTGCTGAGACAACGCTCGCCACTCGGGCTCAACTCACCACTGGGTGCGTGCGTGTACGTACAAAGTCGTGAACCCAAAACCCTCAACCCCCGGCGTCTCGGCCCCCTCGGCGCCGAGTGCAGATCGCCGTGCTGGTGGAGGAGAAGAAGTCGTGGGTGGAGCGGATGAGCGCGGCGGAGAAGCGGCTAGCCGGCGTGCGCGACGAGGGACGGCGACTGCACGAGGTGCGTGCGCGCGCGGCGGGCGGGACGGGGGGGCGGGATCCTGCTGCTGTGCCCTTAAACTACTGCACCCCGCCCACACCCATCCACCCACCCGTTCACCCACCCACGTGTGTGCACGCAGGAGAACGAGCGCCTGCGCGACGAGCTGCAGTTCCTGCGCTCAGAGTTCAAGGTGAGAGTGAGTGGCTGGCCTGTCTGGCTGGCTAACTGGCTTGCGTGGGAACAGGCCTTGTGCCGCGGGACAGGCTTGGCCCTGCTGTCCCCTCCAGAGGCTGTGCAACGTGGGGTACATGCCCCCCCCCGCCCCACTCGATCCATCCTCACACAATGCTATGCCTCATGCCACACCCCAGGCGGGCCGCGGGAACGGCAAGCGTGACAAGGCGGACGGCGATGCGTAGGCAGGGCACGGCTGCAGCCGGACGGTCACACTGTATATGACGGTGCTGTGACAGCACAGTCACACAAGCAGCGCGCAACGCGTGTGAGCGCACGTAGCGCGGAACGCGTGTGAGCGTAAGTAGCCAGCCCCCCATGTGTGCTGGGTCCGCCGCACACAAGCAGCACGGCGAGCGGCACATGCATAGGGGAGGCTGCTGGGGGGGGGGGGTGATTGAGGGAGGGGCTGGCCGTTGCGCCGCATCGACCTCCACGGCACAGGGGCACAGGCGAGCAGCCATTTTTGTCGGAGTTGGGCTCTGCCACGCCAGGCGCACAGTGGGTGCACGTATTATAGTGGGAGGGCGCAGTGGGTTCACGTATTATTGTGGGAGGGCCTGGTCTGGAAGGCCTGGAACGCGGGTGGCCACTCATGACTTATTTATCTACCGGCCATCCGTGGGCGGCCGCTTTCCACGTTTACGCGCTACGCTACCTCCTTGGGCACAGTTATCATGACACACACAGTGTAACTTGGCGATTGGTTCCCGCTGGCTTCCTCCTTCCACCTGGGGTGCTCCTTGCATGACCCGGAGCGGGCCATCCCATCAGCCGACCGCCACTTGCCACACCTCCACGTGCTGAATTGTAAACTCATTATTCGACGCAAGGCACGGGCTGCCAAACGTGCTGCACGCGCCGCTCGAGCCCTGCGTCAGCCAGCGGCATGGAAAGGGGGTTGGCACGCGACTGAGCGGCGCACTCGCGATACGGGGAGCAAGAGCACGCACCCGCCTGCACGCACTGACACGACGAAGAGGAGGGGGGCACCCCTGCCGGCCCCCTTCAACACAGACCATGACGCACACACGGCACGCACCCGCAGCAGGTCTCCGTCCAGATAGATCGCGCACTGGCCGCCCGCCGACGCGCCCACGACGAGACGCTCGGGCGTGCCGTGCATGTAGAAGTCGTTCTTGGTGGGCCCGGGGGACGAGTCCCACGGCCACGCGACGCGGTGCGGCTGTACGTGGTGGGAAACAAAACGAGGGGATGTGCGTGCGCGTGTGCGTGTGTGTGTGTGTGGGGGGGGCACGGAACGGGCGAGGGCGGACGTACGTCATTGCAGTGTATGGTGCATGTGCGCGCGCACGAGACACCAACCCCCCACGCGCGCGTGCTCGCGTGCGCAAGTGCTCGCACCTCCAGCTGGAACACGCACGTCTGCCCGTTGCCGTAGAAGCGCGTCGACAACCGCCAGCCGTCTGCCGAGTAGCAGCCAAAGACGTGGCCTGCGTGCGTCGGTACGTAGGTATAGAGTCACTCGGGGGAATGCCCGGTGTGGATCTGGCCTGATCTGTGTGCTCACGTGAGTCGTGAAGCCAGTTTGGCTGGTGCTGTGTGTGTGCCCAGATGTGCGGCTGTCGGGGCGCGTGCCCCCCCCTCCAGTATCCCCCTCTATAGTGCCCCCCCCCCCGCTCACCTCCCGTATCCCTCACCACCAGCAGCGTGGGTCCGCTTCGCCCGCTGCGCCTGAACAGCGTCGCGAGCGACACCCCGTGCTGCCGTGTGGAGAACGACAGCTCCCACGGGCGCAGCGACTCTAGGGGTGGCACCACGCCCATGAGCGCGCACGTGTGGTCTCGCGACAGGAGGTGCGACGCGCCAACGGCCCCTCCTAGACAGAGGTCCAGACACCGGTCGCCAACAGGCAGCAGGCACAGAGCGGGCCGGGTGCCCCTGCGCACGTGTATGCGCGTGCGGCATGCGCACCAGTAGTTCCGTTAAGGATCTTGGAAAAATGATGGCTCGACCCGGGCCTCACGCTCATTTCGCCAATCTCAACCCGACAGGCGAATTTTGGCGAAAAATGGTGAAACTGACGATTTCCACACTTTGGGGGGTGGGCTTCGCGCAATCTCAACCCGACGCGCCAGCTCGAATCGGCCAATCTCAACCCGAAAGTGTGCTTTATCGGGTTGCGGGTTGGCAAACGGAAACACTGATGCGTACGGCTAGCTAGCCAACCCGACAGACAGCACGTGTGCACCACGGTTTGTGCGTGCGTGTGTGGGCGCTGCTCCCCGGCTGCCACACGCCTGGCTCTCACTCACCCTGGTGCCATGGGCGCACCCGTTGGCAGCACTTCAGCACTCGACCACGTCTGGGTGTGCGCCTCGAGCACACGTCTCCTGAGCGGGCATGTGCGGGCGCAGCGTGTGCATGTGCGTGTGGTGTGTGTGTGTTGAGTGTGGGCCCCTGGCATTGAGTGTGGGCCCCTGTGTGTTGAGTGTGGGCCCCTGTGTGTTGAGTGTGGGCCCCTGGCATCTCGACCTTGTTGGCGGCCATCTGATCATCACGCGCGTCGCGCCTTTTGCCCGCCTGTCCTGTCCAGTGCAGCCCCCCTCCTCGCCCGTCTTGTTGCACCCACAAGTTTGGGCGTCCCTCGAGCACCACGCGACTGTTCAGCTGCCCTTCTGTCCACGTCAGCGTCAGTGTCTCGCGCCCTGCACCTCCTCCGTCGCGGCTGCGACCTCCGCCGCTCCTGCTGCTTTTGGCACCGCTCGTGCTGGCACCGCCTCCGCTGCTGCTCCGAGGTGGAGACTCGTCAGAAGTAGATGGCGCGAAGCAGCAGAGCAGGAGGCCGCCTGGCGACTTGGCGGCCTGAGCGTGCGGGGAGGCAGCCATGCCTTCTGCGTGGCTACCAGACTGCCTTGCCTTGCCCCTGACCCGCCCTCTCACCTGGCCACTACTTGCTGCTCCTGGGCTGATGCCCAACAGCGTCGTTGCTTCCAACCGCGCGCGAGTTACCACCAGGTCAACACCGTCGGGCGACACGACTAGGTTGGCGTTCTGCACACGCGCAGCTCGGAGTGAGGGCGTAGTGCGCATGTGTGCGTGACGGCGCAAGCGTGTGCAGCATGGATGGGGGAGTGCTGTGATGAGTGTGCCCCCTGTGGTTTAGTGGCCTCGTCTGTTGGGGGGGCCTAGGAGAGTGGCATGCATGCATGCATCCGGCTTGCATGGGCGCGATGCAGGGCGAGTACCTGCCCAACGCCATCGCCAAGCTGCACCGGCGCTTTCCCTAGACCGGATGGAGACAACGCGGACACATAGAAAGTGCTAGCAGCAGTATCCGGCTTGTTTGTTGTGGGTAAACATAAACGTGGTTCGACGACGTTTGGGGCCTGTTGTGCGGCAGCCGCTGGTGCGTCTGGTGCTGATAGCTGCAATCGTAGACTGTGGTTCTCGCAGCGCAGGGTCTCTGCCCCTGAGATCGACTGACTGAGCGCAATCTGTGTCTGCCGCAAAAGCGCCCTCAGTTCTGAAGTGCTTGCCACTCCGCCATCTCCAGTACTCATCAAGCGTGGAGGCAAGCAATGGCTCACGTGCGTGAATGCAATGTGGAATGTGGGAAAAGAAGTGTGGACCAATGTCCAATACACTCAAAGCCCCTTGCGAGCGGAGCTCAGCCTAGAGCCTCTGAGAGCCTTAAGTAGTGTTTTTATGTGACCTGCCCCCCCCCCCTCCAGTGGAGCCGCACTGGTCACTGCCAGGGTGAGGGTTTTAAGGCTTCAAGGGGTTTTTACGGAGGTTATAAGGGAATTTAAGGGGGGCTGATGTGGGTGATGCTACCTAGGCCTGTGGGCATCGTGTCTGTCTGCTCCGCCCGTCCCGCTTGAGCTCTAAAACCATGGAAGTACATGTGACCGCTGGCAGTGGATTGTCATTTGACTCTCTGGGCATCAACTGATGATGGATGTTACAGTCAGGGACACCTCTAAAGGCGTATAAGACCGTGCTCGGCGCCATATGGCCCGAGCACCTTACTGAGATGGCTGGCTGTTGGTGGTAGGGAACCCCAACTCTGTAAAGAGCGTGGGCGCACCCCTAGGTCCCCTACCGCAGCGGCAGCAAACGCTTGTTGAAGTCGGTGAGCGCATGTTGGGAAACGGAAAACGCAAGGCAGGTTCGTCGCCAATTGCCAGAAGAGACATCCCCCCGTGGGGAGAAAGGCCAAGACGTGGCCGAAAAGGATATCCAGCCGGGCCGCAACCTCTAACGTGTTAAGGGGTTTTCTAACTGGGATTTCAACCAGCATTCACAGGATTCTCAACCTGTTACCCTTAACCCGGCTCTGAGCAGAAGCTGACCCCTTGTAGTTGCACCGAGCACGACATTGGACGTGTCGCAGGCCCCCCCCCTGCTGAAGGGGGGAGGCACAGAAGGACTCGGTGAGGGGCACATCCCTAAGCCTAACTACCTAGAAAGGGGCTGGAAAAGGCGGTCAGTAGTGACCAACAGTGTGGGATTTGGTGATAGGTTAGAAAGCAAGCTTGCCCCCCGGTTATAGCGGATAAATATGTTCCTTCTGCATACTCCGTTTTGAGGTCGTCATCTTTGAGGCAGCTTTCACGTGTGAGACCCAGCGTGGGCATTTCTCAGGTGCGCCAGCTGCGGTGCACTGCAAACGGCACAGTCCACCGCAGCTCCTCGGGAACCCACGCTTGGGTCCCCGCCACTATCGTGGCTGCCTCATTGACTCCTAATTCAAAACATCGTTCGCTTCAGGTCAATTATTCCTCCCGATCCTCTACCATCTCCAGGCTTGTGTTACGTATATCAAGGCACGAGACCAGAAAGTTGGCCATGTCACGCCAAAAACAAGGGTAAAGTAGCCCCGGGCTGGGGTTCATAAACGCCCGCATCTTCGCATCCAAGCCTTTATCGTCCCCAGGGACGCTCAGGAAAAGGGTGTGGAACTGTACGCGTGTCTCCGTATACGCTGGACACTCAAAAATCACGTGTGCCTCATCCTCCCGCATGCCACAAAGGCGACAGAGCCTCTGGCTGCGTGGCTCTGCCTGCGCCGTGTGGCGCCCCTTCTCTATCTGCAGTTCATGCAGCCCCATTCTAAAGCGTGCGAGTGTCGTGATCTGGGCGGCGCTGTTCAGCCCCGTCCAGAGCATTGGTGCGCCGCCACAGTCGTCTGCCATCCACCGCAAGTAAGTAAGCATCTTGAAGCGGTGTGACCATGAGTCAGGCACTGAGCGGACGACGCTGAGCTGGTTGGCGTCCTCTGGCAGCTCTGGTGTGCTGGTCTCTGATGCCAGCCAACCTGCCGCTGCTGTCTCTAGCAGGCGGGCGATGCCCCCCGCCTCCTGGCCCCACACCAGCGTGTGCCCCACTGTGCTGAGGCACTCGCTCAGCTGTGCCACCCAGCTCTCTCGCACGCCACCCGCCGCTAGCTCCCAGCTCTCCCGCATTGCCGCCTTCAGCAGATCGCCATCCGGCCGCCGTAGCGCTTTCGCCCAGAAGCGCGCCGCCTGCCGTAGCCAGTCGGTCGACAGCGGTCGCCAGCCCACCTCCGTCGCCAGCAGCGATAGCTGTTGCCCACACCTGCGAATACGGAGGGCCTCGCGCACAGATTGCAAGTGCAGGGCTTCCATGGCGCGCCACTTGCGGCGCGCCGCCTTGGAGGGGCCCCCGTCCCCTCCAGCCAACCCCCACTTGTCGGCTGCCCCCGAGAAGATCCCCTGTACCCCCATGCCCGCCCCCGCCATCAACCCTGGGCCCCAGATCTCGCACCCGTAGTTAATTACAGGTCGCACCAGTGCGTTGAACAGGTGTGCCTTTACTCCCACGTTGTGGAGGCCCATGGCATCGTATCTGCGCGCTAGGGCGAAGCGTGCACGCTGGCCCGCCCCCTGCCTCTGCTCCAGCCCCGCGCCTATTGCCCGACGGCTCCCAAAAAGCATGCCCAGATATTTAAACTCGTGATTGATGGGCAGGTCCATACCAGCGTACTTCAGGGTCACCCTTCCCCTGGCGCTCGTGACCGGGCAGTACTGGTCGTTAAACACCACCCCCTCAGATTTGCGGACATTGACAGTAAGAGCGTGCGTCCTGCAAAAAACGTGAAGTGCATCTAGCAAGCGCTGGAGCGCCTCCGGCGTCTCTGCCATGAGCACGAGGTCATCTGCATACAAGAGTAACCGTAGGAGCCGCCTGTTTGCTCCTGTCCCTAGGGGGACCCCGACCTCTGGCATCTGTGCGTCAAGCTCCCCTTCTAGTGAGTCGATAAACAGCCCAAACAAAAGCGGCGACATTGGGTCGCCCTGCATGACCCCCTGGCGTGTGGTGAAGCCTGGTCCCACCGTGCCGTCTATGCGCACGCACATGCCAGCCCCATCGTACAGTGATGTCAGGGCTGCTAAAAACGCCCCCCCCACCCCCAGGCTCTTAAGGCACTCCCACATGAGCTGCCGATGCACGCAGTCGTATGCCTTTCTAAAGTCGATGAAGGCAGTATACAGCGGTTTTCGCTCATGGCTGCGCCTCTCAATCATGTGCTGTAGGATGAAGGCATTGTCAGGGGTCCCCCGCCCCTTCCGGAACCCTGCCTGCCCGGCGGCTCTATGGCCGCCCTTCTCAGCAAGGTCGTCTAGTCTGCGGAGTAGCACCAGACTATAGAGCTTAGCAAGCGCCCCACCCACCGTGATGCCCCTATAGTTGGGTCAGTGATTTCCCTTTTGGCTGTCCACAGCCATTTGGCTGTGTTCCGGCTGTTCTTTAACCTTGCACACACCTCAACCCATGCAGTGGTTTGTGAGTCTGACAAGCCCGCCAGACAGAGCACGTCAACAGCTTTCAAATCATATATGTTGAGGACAAACGGTCAACGGGAGGTCAACGTTCAACGCAGTCAGAGCAAAATCCAGCTGTGGAATAATAAATTTCAAATCCTGAAAAGGAAATCACTGACATGGGTGGACACAGGTGCAGGTGTTGCTGGTCGATTGACCAGGGCACTGCCCCTCGCAATAGTTGTAACAAGGAACCAGCCACGGCGCCACGTAAGAGAGTTCACAAAGTTAACATGCACACCGTCAATTGACCGTCAATGCCGCCGCGTTCTCTGCTGTCAAAGTCTTTAAACACTCGTCTTACATCACTCGCACACCCTCGCTCAATCATATGATTGTGTCCGGTTACCATAAGATGCATGGTATTGACCAAAACACGCTCTCTCAACCAAAACACGCTCTCTCATCCTCCTCAAATCTACTCTCGGATGCACCCTCATATTGCGCAATGGCCACATCACACAGTGTTCAGGGGCGGGGGGTCAAAGGAAACAGCAATCTGCCCATACTGCGATGCGTGAACATGCCAAGGGGGGCATGACTACATATTTATCGTACATCTGAAAGTATCTCAACTTTTGTCGTCATATCTGCATTAGGTGCGCGCGCGGCAGCGAAGTGGCGGTGAGGCGGATATATATAGTAGGGGAGGCGGCAAGGACGTCGCTCACTGTGAGAACTTGGGCTGAGACGCTGCTGCGTCGAGTGCGCCAGACACCGACACCCGAATCTGCATGCGCTCGGCAGACTTAAGTGAAGCGTCGGTGCGCTGCAACGCGCGCGGCTGCTCTTGCTGCTCCTGCTGCTCCTGCTGCTGCTCCTGCTGCTGGTGCTCCTGCAGCTGCTGCTCCTGCTGCTGCTGGTGCTCCTGCTCCTGCTGGTGCTCCTGCTCCTGCTGCTGCTGCTGCACGGCCGGCGTGGCGGGGCTGTGTGGCGGCGACGCATGCTCTCTCAGTTCGTCGTCGCTGCTGAGGCCGAGGCGGAGGCCGAGGCGGAGGTCGGCGTCTGTGGCACCGCTGCTGCTGTTGGTGGTGGCTCCAGAGAGCGCAGCAGCAGAAGCAGGCACGGGCGCTGCGGACGAGTCATCGCCGCTGCCACGCGACAGGTCGACCACGATCACAGTCACGTTGTCGCGAGAGCCGAGGCGCGAGGCCGCCCGCTCGAGGACCTGTGGCCATTGTTGGTGGTGGTGAAAAGGGTAACATTGGAAGGGATCTTGCGGTGGATGTTGGTGCAGGTACTGGTGGTGGTGGTGCTCTTCTGCGCCCTCCTGTGCTGCTGGCTGTGCGTCTTCCTTTCCTGCAGCTACCACGACCACGACTACGACTACGACCAACCTTTGCTGCGACGCGGCATGCCTGCGCGCGGCACGCCCCCTTGGCGGCAGCACGCTCCACGCAGCGGCGTGCGATGTGCGCTGCTCCGTCGCTTGAGAGCGCGCACCACAGCCCGTCGCTGGCCAGGATGAGCAGCTCGTCGTTAACCGAGCGCTGCGTGATAGTCACCTCGGGAGCACATGTGAGCCCGAATTTCGCCAAAAAGGCATCGCCGATGGCGCGCGTCATATTTAGCACGCCCATGAGCCGGGCGCAGCCGTTGACGACCGAGCACGTGCCGCCCATCACGCGGACGCGCGCGGCCTCGTCGGGCCTCGTCGGGCTGTGATCGTCGCTCAGCTCGATGGTCTGGCCGCCGCGCAGCAGCACGGCGCGCGAGTCGCCTGGGATTGGAGGGTGGGTGGGGGTGGGCGGGTTGGGAGGGGGGTGGGGGAGGGGGATTGTGCAGGGCCACCTTTCGGCGCGGAGGCAGCGCGGAGGCATGCGAGAAACCTGAAGGGGACCTTCATGGGTGAGGAGGGTGGGCCAGAGGGTGGCACGCATGGGCACGCCATGGGGGAGGAGGGTGGCCCAGATGGCACAGGTGGCTGCGCTGTCGTGTGGTGTAAGTGTGCGAGCGTGCCGCGCAGCCCCGCCCTCTCCCTCCGCTGCCTCACCTGCGTTGGCGCACACGATGCGGTCCTCTTCCAGCGTCACAACCACGGCGGTGGAGCCGCACATCACGCGTCCGTGCGTGCGTGTGACCTCGGCGTGGAGCGCTTCAAAGCAGGTGAGCATCTGGGCAGCCGGATCGCTGGGATGTGCCTCACGGGCAGCCTCTACCGCGCCCGGCGCGTGCTGCTGCAGGAAGGTCGATGCCTGCGTGCCTCCGTGTCCGTCGAACACACAGAAGAGCGCCGCGGGTGACGCAACACCACTAATGTTGGCACCAGCCAGTTGCAAGCCACCAGTCAGTTGCACGCCCGCAACGTGCGTGTCCTCTTGGTAAGCGCGTCCGCCGATCGCCACATGCACACCCCAGGCGGGCATGCGCATGAGGGGGGCGCTGCAGGGCAGTCGCGTGGAGTGAGAGAAACCAGCCGACGGCAGCTGCAGAGCATTCTGGTCGGGCTCTCTGCAAAACGACGACGACTGGTCGCGGGCACGCTTGGAGCCACAGAACCTCCCTTGAGCTGGGAGGTTCTGCTGGTTCTGGCGAAGAAGTAGCATAGTAGGCGCAGAAAGTGCGCTGTGCGTTGAGCGCTTGGTGTGCTGGCCTGAATAATGCGGATGTGCTGTAGATTACTTCGTCATGTGCGCATGTAGTGTTATGTCGCCAAAGAATGTCTTGTCACGGTCATATGTGTGGGGGGAGGCAGGTGGCAGCTGCAGCTGCGCAGCATGCTGCGGTGTTGCAACGCTTGCACATCGGAACGCGTGACTGACCTACCATACTGTGACAGCAGCGCGTGTCAACAGCACCAGCCCACTACAGGTGGCTGCTACTGCCCCTGTGCCCTACCCCTAACAGGGGTACACTGGCAGATATGTGTGCACAGCAGTGTCAGCGGCCTTGGCCACTGTGCAATGCCCTCGCACGTGCGCGGCTGGCGTCCGAAAAACTTCCGTCACGTAGCAGCCACGACCTGTGTGTGTGAGAGTGTGTGTGTGTGTGTCAGGGTCACCGCCAACGGGCCAACGGTGCCAACGCCAAACAAACGTTTTTGTTTGCCGAACGGCCACGAGGGGGGCAGAAAAGAAAATACTGGAACACATGGTACAAAAGAAAAATGACCCCCCTACCCTGCCCCTACCCCCCCCCCCCCCCCATCTCACAAAATACGCCATGCATGGAGCCGGGACCGATACGCAGGGCTTCCTTACAGTGAGGGCTGTCCATCGCAATGTCTAAGTCGCCGGCAGATGGCCAAAATTACCCCCCAAATATAGCCATTCCATGGCTTAGTCGACGGGCACCAAGGAGTGTGGACCCTCCAGTTCACACTTTCCAGGCAGATTCAGGGTTGACTCTCCTGAGGTGTTTTGCTGTGCTCTCCAAGGAGATTCAGATGGCGTCGGTCTCATCTCAATCCATGAAGGTTGCTAAAATCGCTTGTGGGCACTTCGTGCAAAAACCAAACCGAAGGGAGCACACGGGGGAGTTGGGGCGTTGAGGGGGTGTTACCCCCCACCAAGTGCTGAACCCCCCGAAGAAAGCTCTGGACCCCCCCCCTACCCCCTCCCGCCTACCCCAACTTTGAGCCCTCATATCTCGGCCCCCAGGTGTCCAAATTCAAAAATTCCGATGGTTTTGGAACATTCACAGCAAGGAGACAAGATTCCAGCTTGTGTTCCATATCTTGTGTTTTCTGTCCCCCCCTTGCGAACGGCAAACAAAAACCAACGGCACGGCCAACGGTGACACACAGGTGACACACTTGTGCTCAGATCAAGGAAATAGCATGCCACAGAGTAGTGAGGGTGATGCTTGCATGGGACACACGCTTAGTTGAGCGCAACCCACACGCAACACCCTTTGAGCACTGGATGAGTGTGTGCGCGTCGGGGGTTTGCAGGTTTCCAGTGCCCTCGAAGAGTTTTTGCTGCACCCAGCGTTGCATGAGCTATACAGACACGCCATTTCGCCTGTAATGGCTCACAGCGAGCGAATTTTTCGATTCCACACTTTTCTCGCTTCCGAACGCGTTTTCGCCCCGTTGGCACCGCTGGCCCGTTGGCGTTGGCACCGTTGGCCCAGCCAACGGCCAATACCAACGGTGGGGGCTGTTGGCCGTTTCCGGTGACCCTGGTGTGTGTGTGTGTGTGCGTGTGTGTATATTGATACCTAAGTGTGTGCGTGTGTACATGTGTGTGCGTGTGTACATGCCTCGCCCCGCGGATTGCATCCCCAATAAGGCACGTGCGCCACTTCAAAGCAAGCGCCCGACCCCAGCCTGAACCGGGCGTAACACACGTTTTTTTTCCCCACCACCCCTTCCTCTCCGCCACGTCCCCCTACGACGCTCCCCTGGGTGCCATCACCTGTTGGAAAACTTGTCCGCGCACGCCCTTGCAAGGGTGCGTGCTGGTAGGACCCCAGCAAACAGCACCCCCCGAATGTGCCCGAGGGACACCCGTGTGAGCATGCATGTGCGTGCGTGTAGCGGTGGCATGCAGATGCAGATGATTCCGTGGGACCACGAAAGTTCAGGAGTTTGGGGGAGAGAGACGGAGGGGCGAGGAGGGAGGGCGCACGTGCGTGTGTGGTGTGCTGCGTTGGTGCGCCAGCACACCAAGCTCGCATCAAGCGCTTGTCTGACCTCTTCCACGTGGTAAAGGAACTTGGAGCCCGCCATGTCACATGACACCACCTGGACGATGGGCGGCAGCTGCCACGGCTGCTCCTTGGGTGCCGCAGTAAGCGCAGCAGCGTTGGGATTGGCCTGGAGCGTGTCAGGGTGTGCCGCGAGCAGAGCTGCCGCTGCCACCTCTGCTTCGCGCTGCTGCACCGTCTGTGGCGGCGGCCGCTCCACTGGGGGTGCAAAGAAGAAGCCGGGCAGGGGCGGCTGAGGCGTGGGCACGAAGCTGGGGCCGCGCTGCTGCGGGACGCCCGTGCACGGCCCGCCCATGCGCTGCCGGGGACCACCTGCGTACGGTGCACCGCCAGCACACGGGGCGGGGGGGGGGGGGGGAGTTGAGTTGAGCGCACACACCACCATGCAGATGCGTGCTTGGCACACACTTGATCTGTGTGTGGGGGGGGGGAGAGGAGCGGGGTTGAGCACAACACACTCCAGGCACACCGTGAGATGGAGGACACCCACAGGTGCCCAAGCATCCCCCCTGTTCGAAGCTGTGCAGTGCATGCATGCATGGTGCATACATGCAGGCTCTTGCACATACCTGGCGGATACACGGGCCACTATGCACAGGGGGGGGGTGGTGTTGCGGCATGCCAGGAACCCACCTGCCGCAACACCAAGAGGGCAAGGTCCCTCTTCTGAAAGCCTCCCTGCGTGGGAACACGCGTTTCTATCCCGCTCTTTAAAATATAATGCGAGAGTGCGCAATTGCGACGAGCATTGCATTGTGCGCGATGCGGTGTATGTGTGAAATGTGGGCAGCGGAGCAGACCTAGGGGCGCCTGGTTGCACGCGCACAGCACAATCGCACAGCAGCATACCATGGGAAAGGCCAAAGGCAAGAGCTCTGGTGGTGGGGACGACTATGGGGGCAGCAAGGGAGGAGCGCGTCGCAAGGGAGGAGCCGCCCTGGTTGCGGATGATTTCGCCGCGTCTGACTCTGACGACGACAAGAAGCCAGTTGGCAAGAAGGCAGTTGCGGAGCTGAATGAGTACGAGGACGACTCGGACATGGGGCAGGAGGTGCTGGGGCTTGAAACAAACTCGAGCTCCTCCGATGAGGGAGAGGACGACGGGGAGGACGAGGACGAGGACTTTGACGACGACGATGACGTGGACGCGATGCTGGAGAAGGAGATCGCGAGGGGAGGGCGCGGCGCGGAGCGTGAGTTTGGCGGCGGGAGTGGCGGCGCGGCTCTCTTGGAGATGCCGCCCCATCGCATGCATTGACACGGCATATGGTGGACGGCATCACGCCATGTACGCGCACATCGCACGCTCGTGGAGGGGCTCGGTCTAGAACGCCTGCGACGGGGCAGGGTTGCATGGCATGCATGCGTGCATGGCCCATACATGGCACACCGTGCATGTGTGTGCACACCTGCGTCCGCACGGCTGCACGCACACACACCCGCCTGCACATGCACACACACATTTGCCTGCGACCTGCACGTGTGCCAGGCAGCGTGCTCACTGTGGCGCCCTCCCTGCCCTGCATGCGTGTGCACGTGCAGTGGCAAGGCAGGCAAAGGCGATCGGCGCAAAGCTGAAGCTGCAGCAGCACGCCGGCGACGACGGTGATGACGATGATGACGAGGAGAAGGAAGCTGCTGCCGGCGCTGCCGACGGCTGGGGCGCAAACAAGCGTCGCTACTATGACGCTGACACGGCGCAGCTGAGCGGATCGGACGCAGAGGACGCGTTTGCAGAGGAGGAGGAGGAGGTGGCAAGGCTGGAGAAGATCAAGGTGGGTGAAGGGAGGAGAGGGGGCTGTCTTTGTGCGTGCGTTTTTGTGGTGTGTGTGTGTGTGTGTGTGTGCGCATGTTTGCGGTGAAGGAGCAGGGAGGCGGGCCGGCGGGCGCGTTCTGCGCACGCGTGATTCGAGCTGGTGGGGTGCATGCGTGCGTGCACGGTGCACGGTGCGTGCACGGTGCATGCATCACGCACCGGGTGCGTGGCAGTGTTTTTCGTTTCAGGATTTTTAATTATTTCATCCACACCCGGATTTTGCTTTGACCACGTTGACCGTTGACCTCACGTTGACCGTTTACCCTCAAATATAGGTCATTTGATAGCCCTTGACGACCTCTTCCTGGCGAGCTCGTCAGACTTGCAATCAACTGGATGGGTTGAGCTATGTGAAGGGTCAAAGTACAGCCAGAATACAGCCAAATGGCTGTGTAGAGCCGAAAAGGAAATCACTTGTGTGCGGTCAGGGATTGCGCGCACGCGCGTGTGCGTGCGGAGCTAACTGCAATGCCCCCCGCTGACCGGCTGCCACTGCTGCACTGTCACTTGTGTCCTACCCGCAGGCGGCAAAGATGCGTGCAGCAGACTTTGGCCTTGACGACGAAGCTGACGAGGACGAGGACGACGATGAGGACGAGGAGGGGGATGAGGATGAGGATGAGGAGGGTGGCGAGGCGACGCTGGGTGCGCGGTCAAAGGGCAAGGCGCCCAGCAAGCAGCAGCAGCAGCAGCAGCAGCAGCGCGGGGGTGTCGAGGTGGAGGAGGTGCAGAAGCAGCTGGGCAGCCTGAGCGCGGAGCAGCGGGACGCGGCGCTACTGGCAGACGCACCAGAGCTGCTCGTGCTGCTGCAGGTGTGTGTGTGTGTGTGGGGTGTGTGGGGGGTGGGGAATCGGATGTGTTCTTGTGGAAAGACGCACGCGTGAAGTGGGAGCCTCGTGCTGCTGCAGGTGTGTGCGTGTGTGAGTGTGTGTGTGAGGGGAGGGGGGGATTGGCTGTGTCCTTGTGGGAAGGCTCGCGTGACGTGGGAGCCTCGACCCACCCTTCTTTATCCCACCCATCCCACCCTTCCTCACCCGACCCTTCTTTATCATGTCCCCCCATCCCCCCCCCCCCACACACACACACGCATCGCCCGGCCCTGTTGCGCTGTGGCCCTGTGGGGTGCGCGCGTAGTCAGCGTGGCAGAGCGGGCGGCTGTCGACCCTCACACATGACACACACACACACATCACACACACACACGTACACACACACTCACACAAACACACACACCCATGAAAAGGGACTGTTCCGGGCCCAGAACCTGTTTTGGTGCATCCCTCGCCCCGAGGAGGCCGATTTAGATGCGTGGATGCGGGAAGTTATGAAACCCTCTGCCAGGCCAGGTGAACCCCGGGTTCTGGCATGAGATGGCTGACTTTCTTGTCGCCTGCTTTGAGACACGCACCGCATGCACAGCAATCATGATGGCAGATGGCATGCCAGGGATCTAGTTTTGACAGCTGCCGGCCTTGTTCCTTGGGCCGAATGCGACATCAAATGCGTCCGACAGACTGTTAAATTTACAACACACACGCACGCACGCACGCACGCATACGCACTCAGGACCTCATCAACAGCCTTACTGAGGTGCGCGGTCGCGTGGGGCCCTTGCTACACCGACACCCCCCCCGCCCTCTCTCTTCACCTCGCCTCCCTCCTGACACAAACACACACCACAAACACACACACATGCACATACACACGCGTGCACACACACACACACACACACATACACAAACGTAGGACCTCACCGACAGCCTTGCAGAGGTGCGCGGCCGCGTGGGGCCTGTGCTCCATGAGGTTCGCAGCGGTGGGCTGGCGACCTCCGATGGAATCTCGTACCTGGAGGCAAAGTACCTGCTGCTGCTGCAGGTGTGTGTGTGTGTGCGCGCGTGTGTGCTGTGATGTGTGTGTGTGTGTGTGGTGGGGGCTGCGTGCGTGTGTGTGTGTGTGGGGGGGGGGGGCTGGCGACGTCCCCTGCCCTCCAGTACTGCACCCACATTGTGTTCTGCATCCTGCTCTCACCGTCACCCCACCCACCCTCCCCACCCCAACCCAACCCCCCCTCCCCTCCCCAACACCCCCAAGTACTGCACCCGGCGCTCTCACCGTTACCCCGCCCCCCCCTCTCCCCTGCCCCTCAGTACTGCACCCACATTGTGTTCTACATCCTGCTCAAGGCTGAGGGGCGCCCGGTCAAGGACCACCCAGTAATCGGGCGGCTGGTCGAGCTGAGGGCGTACATGGAGAAGATCCGACCGATTGACAAGAGGCTGCAGTACCAGGTGCGTGCATGCTGTGGGTGGGTGGGTGCGAGCATGCTGTGGGTGGGTGCGTGCATGCTGTGGGTGGGTGGGTGCGAGCATGCTGTGGGTGGGTGCGTGCATGCTGTGGGTGGGTGGGTGCGAGCATGCTGTGGGTGGGTGCGTGCATGCTGTGGGTGGGTGGGTGCGAGCATGCTGTGGGTGGGTGCGTGCATGCTGTGGGTGGGTGGGTGGGTGCGTGCAACTGACTCATTAGGGGGCGTGCACAGTTGACCTGACTGAGGGCCTGAACGTGGAGAAGATACCGCCGATTGACCCGAGGCTGAAGTACCAAGTTTTTGCATGCTGTGGGTGGGCGGGTGCGTGCAGCTGACCCATTAAGGGGCGTGCACAGTTGGCCTGTTGGGGGTCTACATGGAGAATATCCGGCCGATTGACAAGAGGCTGCAGTACCAGGTGTGTGCATGCTATGTGTGTGTGTGTGTGCATGCATGCATGCTGTGGGTGGATGGGTGCGTGCATGCTGTGGGTGGGTGGGTGGGTGCGCGCAACTGACCCAGTAGGGGGCGTGCACCGTTGACCTGACTGAGGGCCTAACACATGGAGAAGATCCGGCTGATTGACAAGAGGCTGCAGTACCAGGTGGGTGGGTGTGCGTGGGTGTGGGGATGCAGGTGGTTGGCAATTCACTGGCCATTCACCTGTACGTGCACAAACACACACACATGTGCACACACATACACACACACGCAATTTACATATTCTCTCTCGCACACACACTCTTGTGCTGCAACAACGCTGCACATATCACGCCAGCACACTCTCGCTCTCCCCCTTTCACCCTCTCGCTCCCCCTCCCCTCCATCTCTCTCCCCTCTTTCTCTCAATCACACACACACACACGCACATGTACACACACGCACCCACGTGCACACCCAGGTCGAGCGCCTCATCAAGGCCGCCCAGATTGCCTCCAGGGCGCGTCAGCCGCCGGCACCACTGACGCGTCCGCCAGCGGCACGGGCACATACACACATATACACATATACACACACTTGCACGCACACATACACACACACACATACACACACACGCACACACACACGCACACACGTGCACACACACACAGGTGGAGCGCCTCATCAAGGCCTCCCAGGCTGCATCCAAGGACGGCGCTGCCGGCACCAAGGACACACACACACACACACACACATACACGCACACAAACACACACACACGCACACACATGCACGCACACATACACACACACACGCACACACACATACACACACACACACGCACCCACGTGCACACCCACCCAGGTCGAGCGCCTCTTCAAGGCCGCCCAGATTGCATCCAAGGACGGCGCCGCCGGCACCAAGGACACTCACGCACACATGCACGCACACATTCCATTCCAGATCGTTACAAAGATAACGGCGATATCGTTCCAGAGGTCGGCGTAAGGGCGTCTGTCAATAGCGGGAGACCACTCGTTGCTATGAGGGGATATAATGCCACTCTGCTGCGGGGGGGCTGCCTCTGAGGCACTGCATCTAAGTACGCTGTGTTGTACGCTGACTAAACTGACTGTGATCACTCTCACTCTCTCTGAGGCTGTGTGGTGGTCGCAACCTCTATCCCGCCTTAATCAGATCGCCGCATATGGACTCCCACAGCTGTGGAAATCTCGCTAGGGTGAGCCATCCGGGTGGGACTCGGTTGTCGAGGATGCGCGTGAGCTCTGGGTACGCGGCGTACTTGGCTCGCTCTCGTTTGAACTGGTCAAAGCGATTCTTGACGGCGTCTCGAAACCGTTGGGATGTGAAAATGTCACCTGCATTTTGCCGGTACGACGTGATGGCCCCTCCCGCGTGGAGGCCATCCGCGTCCGGTCGACGGCACATGAAAAGTGCGGCGGTGGCTGGGAAGATGGGGTGTGGAGGGTGAAGGGGCTGGGGAGGGGGAGGGGAGGGGAAGATGGCGGGGCTGGGGTGGGGAGGGTGGAGGGGCTGAGGAGATGGAGAGGGGGGGAGGTGGCGGATGAGGGGACCGATGAACGCAGCTCGGTGTTTGTTGATGGTGTCGATGATGGGCGCTGTGGGTGGCTCCTTGGCGTGCATCTCGATGGTGGAGGTGTGAGGGAAGGGGAAAGGTTGTGGGGGATCCGCTTGAGGCGGCGTAGGAATCGGTTGTGAGTAACCTCGATGCGGTGGATGTGTGCTTTGTTCAGTGTCCATGCTTGGCATCCATAAAGGAGTGCGGAAACAACATAGGCATTGTACAGACGGATCTTAGTAGAGTCAGAGATGACTTCAGGGGGGGCGTCCCAGAACCGTAGGGTAAGGCGTTTGTAGGCAAACCAGGCAGAGCCAATGCGGCGTGAGATCTCGGCATCGAGTATCCCGGCGTCTGAGTGGGAGACAGGGTGTGCATCGGAGGGGGAGGGGGCTGCGGGTGTGGAATAAATACTGCCGAGGTATTTGAACTTGTCTGTGGGGTGGACGAGGTGGGGGTTAGAGGAGGAAGTGGAAGGGATGGAGATCGGTGCTGGGGTGTCGGTGTGGGCAGACGGGTGACCCAGGGTTTGGTGCACGGTCTTGGCGTAGTTGATCTCGAGTGCGAGGTCGGAGCAGATCTGGTCGAGGCGGGCGAGCATGTCTTTGAGGGCATCGATGTCGAGTGCCATCAGAGCTATGTCGTCCGCGTAGAGGAGGAGGGGGAGTAGGGTGGAGTCGAAACCGTGGCGTGGGAGGTGTGTGTGGAGAGTGCCGTTCACCACGTAGCCGATTTGGATGCCTGCGTTTGGGAGCTGGGCTATCAGGGATCGGATGACGGTGTCGATGAAGATGTTGAAGAGGAGGGGGGAGAGGGAGCAGCCTTGCTTGACTCCAGCTTCGAGGGGAAAGGAGGCAGAGTAGGCGCCGCCTACACGGACTCTGGCGGTGGCACCAGAGTAGAGGCTCTCGAGGCGGGAGAGGAGGTCGGGGTGTACGCCTCGACGGAGGAGGGTGTGCCAGAGGGCGGTGTGGTTGACTCGGTCAAAAGCCTTGGAGAGGTCGACGTAAGCCGCGTGAAGAGGGGCTTGGGCGCGGTGAGACTCCTCTTGGAGGCGGCGTAGGGTAAAGATGGGGGCGGTGGTGCCTCGGCCGGGCCGGAAGCCGAATTGGTAGGTGGAGATATAGTCATCCAGGTGTCGTCCGAGGCGGGTGAGGAGAACGTGAGTGTAGACTTTGCTCGGGACGGGAAGGAGGGAGATGCCGCAGTAGGATTTGACGGCTGTGGTCGGGCCGGATGATGCGCCCTTGTAGAGGGGGCAGACGTCCGCCTGCTTCCACGCGGTAGGGATGGTTCTGGTGTTCCAACACGAGATGATGAGTCGGTGGAGGGCTCCGGTGACAATGTCGCCGCCGTGCTTGATGAGCGGGGCGGTGATGTTGTCGTAACCGGGGGCGGAGTTTTTGAGGGTTTTGATCGCGGTCTCCACCTCGCCCCGTGAGGGTGGAGGCATCAACGGCGGGGGAGGAGGGGAGGGGGCATGGGCCAGGTGTGAGTCCAGCGTGGCAAGGCATACGGTTGATGCACGCACACACACACACACACACGCACACACACAAACACACACGCACACACACAAACACACAAACACACCCACACACTAAACCCAAGCACAAACACACACACACACGCACGCGCTCCTCACTCACCTGTCCTCCCCTCCCCCGCACACCCACCCACCCACAGGTCGAGCGCCTCATCAAGGCCGCCCAGGTTGCCTCCAAGGGTGTGCTGCCGGCACCACAGACACACACACACACGCACACATGCACGCACACACACACACACACAAACAGACACACAAGCACAAGCACACACACACACGCACTCCTCACTCACCTGCCCCCCCCCCCCCGACTCACACACCCAGGTCGAGCGCCTCATCAAGGCCGCCCAGATTGCCTCCAAGGACGGCGCTGCCGGCACCACTGACGCGTCCGCCAACGGCACCGGCGGCGAGGACGCCGACCTCGACGGCGACGCCCTCCACTTTGGTCCGCGCAGGGACCAGCTGGCTGCCAAGGCAGGGGGGCCAGGGCCAAAGGCGGGCAGCGGGGCGGGCGACGGAAGCGAGCGCGGTGGGGGCGACGGAGTGTACCGCCCGCCCAAGATCAACCCAGTCAGCATGGACGGGTGAGTGGATCGACCGTGCGCACTGTGGTCGATGTTACAGTCCGTCGGACGCCTTTGGTGGCACAGTGTAGACCCTGCGTGCTGCTGCTGCGTGTGATGGTGGGTTGCGATTGTTTATTGTGTGAGCGCGACGGCGTCCCTGCCTCTGTGGCGCAAACTGTGGTCCACGCATGCAACCCTCCAATTATAAACCCTAAGCCCGCCCAAGATCAAGAACCCGGTCAGCATGGATGGGGGAGTGGAGCCGTCTCCATGCGCGCGGGGTGCTGCTGCTGCGTGTTGGGGTGTGCGGTTGGGCTGTCTGAGCGCGACCGCCCCCGTGCCTTGGCGCATGCATGCTCCTCCACCGGGCGCACGGCCAAGCAGCAGGGAGCAGCTCTCCATAGCAGAGTGTGCTAATTTGCCCGTGCTAATTTGCCTCGCCTTCTCCTAATCATACATGACCCTAAACCCAAGCCGTTCACCATTCACCCTAAAACCTGCCAGCCTGTGTATGTGTATGTGTTTCGCCGCGGTTGCTATGGACACGCGTCGCACCCCCTCCCTCCCTCCCTTCCACGCACAGCGCACCCTCCCTCGCGCACACTCATCCGCCACCCACCCACCCACCCACAATGTCAAGGAGACCGGCCGTCTCAGCCGCAATGAGGCACGCCTTCTAAAGGAGGCTCGCTCTCTCCCTCGCCCCCCTCCCTCCCTCCCTCTCCCCCCTCACACCCTCACACACACACACACACACACGCACCCCGCAACCCACCCACACAGTGACGTGGAGACTGGCCGCCTCAGCCGCAGCGAGGCGCGCCTGCTCAAGGAGGCTCGCTCTCTCCCTCGCCCTCCTTACCTCCCTCTCTCTCCCCCCTCACACCCTCACACACACCCTCACACACACACACACACACAACACACACACGCACCCACCACCCACCCACCCACACAGTGACGAGGAGACTGGGCGCCTCAGCCGCAACAAGGCACGCCTGCTCAAGGAGGCTCTCTCTCTCTCTCGCCCTCCCTCGCTCCCTCCCTCTCCCCCCTCACCCTCACCCACCCCCTCACACACACACACACACACGCACCCACCACCCACCCACCCACACAGTGACGAGGAGACTGGGCGCCTCAGCCGCAACGAGGCGCGCCTGCTCAAGGAGGCTCGCCGCAAGGCATCGCGCTCAGAGCTGGTCGCTGACCTCAGGGCCGACGTGTCTGGCGCGCCGCGCGAGATGCGCACTGAAGTGCCCGGGTTCGACGGGTGAGAAGCAGGCCATGCGTGTGTATGTGTGTGTGGGGGGCATGTTGGGAGGTGGGGGGGTGGATCGAGGGAGGGAGCCGACTTGTCCGGCGCGCCGCGCGAGATGTGCACTGAAGAGCCCGGGTTCGACGGGTGAAAAGCAAGCCATGCGTGTGTGGGGGGGGCCGGGGGGGGGGGCATTTTTGTTGGGTGGATTGGCAGGTGAGCGGGTAGTGGCTGGCGTGTGAACTACGCACAGACGGGGGGAGAAGCAGTCCGTGAGCGGCATGTTTGTGTGGGGAGGGCTGACGTGCCTGGCACGCCGCAAGAGATGCGCAGAGGTGCCCGGGTTCGACGGGTGAGACGCAGGGCATGCGTGTAAGTACGTGTGTGGGGGATAGGCAGGTGAATGGGTGGACAACGTGGGGGCCAACGTGTATGGCGCGCTGCCCGAAATGCGCACTGAAGTGCCCGGGTTCGACGTGTGAGACGCAGGCCATGCGTGGCTGTGTGTGGTGGCATGTTGAGAGGGGGGGGGCGTTTCTGGCGTGCCGCGCGAGGTACGCACAGAGGTGCCCAGATTCGATGGGTGAGAAGCAGGCGCAAACACACACACACACACACACCACACACACACACACACACACGCACACACCGCACACACACTCCCTTTCAGCCTTGCTGCTGTGAAGCAGCGCCAGCGCCTGGAGGCGCGCGCTGCTGTTGAGGAGGACATGATGTCGCGTGTGCCAATGAGCAAGGAGGAGGCAAAGAAGATGAAGGCGCAGAAGAGGGCGGGGATGTCGGGTGAGTTGGGGGAGGGTGGAGGAGGGGTGGAGGGGCGGCTGCGTGCCAATGAGCAAGGAGAGGGCGAAGAAGATGCAGGCGCAAAATAGGGTGGGGATGTCGGGTGAGTTTTGGGGGGGGGGGGGGGGAAGGGGAGGCTGTTTGGATGAGGATGTTCTGCGTGCCAGGACTGCGTGCTTGGACATCGTCGGCATGTCTCAGGCGGCGGGCAAATAACTTTCCAACCGCCACCTGCCAACACTGCTAACCACTCCTCTGTAGGTAGGTTGCGTGCAAACGCAAGGTGATGATGCTCGCTGAAGCCTTTGCAGACGACCCCCCACACACATTCACAACTGACTTTTCAACCGCCACCTGCTTACATTCCCCACTGCCACTCTGCGTGTGTGTGCGTGTGTGTGTGTGTGTGTGCGTGCAGGCAAGGTGATGCTTGACGACTTTGCGGACGAGGTCGCCGACATCGTTGGCATGTCTCAGGCGGCCGGCACTGGCAGCAAGGGCAGCCGGCTGGCAGACCTGTTCAGCCGGCAAAAGGTGTCGCAGAAGTTTGGGGCGGACGCGCCGAGGGCGGAGACGCGCGGAGGGGACGAGGACGTGCCACGCAGGTGTGGGGAGTGTGGAGTGGAGTGGGCTCTAGGGGGTGGGGCAATGAAGTGTGGGCAGTGGGCAATCGGGAGTGGGAAGTGGAGTGGGCGGAGTCGCGGGGGGGAGGACGCGGGGACGAGGACGTGCCGCACAGGTGTGCGGAGTGTAGTGTGGAGGGTGGAGTTTCGTCAGTGTGGAGTGGGCATGGGAGTGGACGGTGGAGTGGCTTGATCATTGGAGTGGGAAAGGGAGTGGGCAGGGGAGTGGGCAGGGCGGAGTCGCACGGAGGAGGCGAGGACGTCGTGCCACGCAGGTGGGCACTGGTGTAGTGCAGGCAGTGCCTAGTGGGCATATTACAAGACAAGGTAGTAGTGGTAGAGTGGGCTAGTGGCAGAATGGGTACTCGAGTGGACGAAGTCGCGCGAAGGAGGCGAGGGTTTTCCACGCAGGTACGAAAGTGTGGAGTGTCGGCACACTTCCGACACTAGTCGGAGTCTAGTGGGCGTAAGTAGAGCAAGTGTGGGCAGTGGAATGGGCAGTATGGAGACGGCAGTGGAGTGGGCAGTGGCGTGAGGAGTGTCCAGGACTGAGGGTTGCCGAGGGCGGAGTCGTGCGGAGGACGCCAAGACACGCCGCGCGGGCGTGCACAGTGGAAAGGGCGCGTCACACTCTGGGGCACGCTCAATGTGGAGAGCACCCTCATCCCTCCTTCCCCTCTCTTATTTTATTCCAAGGGCCCCCCAGGTCTGCACGAGCGCCGCCTCAAGTTCGACTCTGCCGATCTCCCGACCCTGAGACCAGTACCTCATCACCCTTATCTTGCACGCAAACAGCACGCACACACACTCTGTTATCATTCCAGGTCCCCCCTGCATGATCTTGTTCACCTGAAATCCCGACCCCTGCACCCTCTGAACCCTCCCTCCCTCCCTCTTATTCCAGGGCCCCCCTGCACGAGCGCCGCCTCAAGTACGACTCTGCGGCTGCGCGCCGCTCTGCCGCTGCGGGCGACGGAGAGGAGGACGGAGGCGCCCCGGACGACCTCAACTTTGGGGGGGGCGCGCGCGGGGCAAAGCGCGCAGGGGGCGAGCAGAACGAGCTGTACCAGGTGCGGGGGAGTTGGTGGGTGTGTGGGGGGAGGGGGGGCGGTGATGGTTTGCGTCCGGGGTGGTTGGACCGGAGGGAGAGAGAGAGAGTTGTTGCTGGTGGTGGTGGTGTGTGCAAGGGAGCGTGGTGGTTGTCGTCCTGGGGGTGGTTGGATCCGAAGGAAAGAGAGACGGAGAGGGCACGCATGCAGGAGGCATGCAGTGACACACACACGTGCGCCCCCCCCCCCCACTCACCCTCACCCCTGCCTGCACTCCAACAACCAAACAGGCCGCCGCCGCCTCTGCCATTGACTGCAAGCACGCCAAGGCTGACCGATACGCCCTGCCCCCCCCCCCCTCCACACACACACACGCGTGCACTCACCCCATCCACACATGCACCCATAAACACGCACGCACTCACCCATCCCCACCCCTCACCCCCCACCCCCGCTAGGCCGCCGCCGCATCTGCTGCGGACCGCAAGCGTGCCAAGGCCGACCGCTACGGTGTGGCCGACACGCTCCCGCCGCTTGCTGACGAGACGGTCGCTGGCGGCGCGCGCGGGATCACCGACGCAATTGAGCGCAACAGGTGGGCGGCATGCACGCGTGTGCGTGTGTGCGCGAGGGGGGGGGGGGCAAACACATCCATGCACGCGCGCAAACTACGTGTGCACACAGACACGACCGCACACACACACACACACACACACAGAGAGATATCGTTACAGAGAACTCTGCACGGCAGACCTAGATAGGCTGTTTCTAGTCATCAAATTAGGGGATTCCGTTTGAAGGCGGGAGACCAACCGTGCGCCAGCAAGAGGGCGAACAACCTCATACACACACACACAATTCACACGCCCGGCGCGCTTGTGACGCTCCCGCCCCGCCCAACTGTCGCACGTTCTGTGCATCTGCGACAGGGGCCTCACGCCGCACCGCCGCAAGGACCTCAAGAACCCGCGCAAGAAGCACCGCCTGGCGTTCGCAAAGGCACAGGTGCGCGGTGGACGCCTTGGGGGGAACCGAGGGCGAAGGGGCTCCTTGTCAGCACACACTCGTGCTTAGCGCTTAGCACACTCCTGCTTCCCCACTCCCCCCTGTCGACTTGGAATGCGGCTCGAGGGTGCGGTGCAGGACGTGCGCGCACACGCGCTCACCCACTCACTCTCACACCCACTCACTCACACACACACACACACGCTGTCTCTCTCAGGTGCGGCGCAAGGGTGCGGTGCAGGACGTCAAGGCGCCAACGACGACGTACGGTGGCGAGGCGACGGGTGTCAAGTCGCGCGTGGTCAAGTCGCGCAAGCTCAGCTGAGAATGATCAGGCCTGCATGCGGGAGGCCAGACCGGGAGCGCCTTGGCAATGCCGCCAGGCATACGTTGGCTCGTGCTGCGTAGTTGTAGGTACAGGCTCAAGGCAGGTGGTGGCAGTTTGGTAGCCAATGGCTTTTGTAACGTGTTTGTGGTGAAACACGTGCGGACCCTTCTGGGAAGGTGCTACCCACAGCACAGACCCCTGGGCTTTGCTCCTGCACGCTGAGCAAATCCCTGGGTTGGTGTGTGGGCGTCACATCCAGTTCACAGTGGGTGGGGGGAAGCAGCGGGAGATCTCCAGCTACAGTGCCCACGGGGCCTCCACACCAGTCAAGCAGGCTCGTTGAGTCTTGAAACAATACAAAAGAATCACGAGCGGCTTCTGCATCCAGCCAGCGTGCCACAGACAAACTCCGAGAGGACTTGTGAGCATTATGCACGGGGGGAGAACCACAACGTGGAGGGACAAGGTTCATGCGCCACGCTGCCTCCGCCTCTGCTCCTCTGCCTTCAGCGCCTCCCCTTCCAGGCCGAACGTGCCCTTCAGCAGTCCCGCCATCCACATGGCCACCAGCTGCTCTTCCGATGCTCCGTTCATCACCCCGCTCATCTTCGCCAGCATCTCCTCTGCGGTCATCATCAGAGGGACACCACAGGGTGATGAGGGAGGCTTTAGGGGGGGAGGGGGCGTCGGGGGGGGGGAGGGTGTTACAGCCAGTCAAGGTTAGTGTGGCCATGCCAGGCACGTGCCTACCACGGCACGCGCTGGGCGCACGCCATAGGATTTAGTGTCACAGGGGGGGGGGGGGCAGTTGGCCTGCCGGCAACGTGTTTTGATCAGGTGGGCTGTCCAGAACCCACCAGTGACCAAGCCCATGCGGAGCGCCTCCTCGGCCGAGATTGTCTGCTGGATCTGTTTGCCCTGCCATTGGGGGCACGTGATGAGAGGGGGAGAGATGAGGGGGGCGTGGGTGGGGTGGGTGGGTAGGGGCAGGCACAGGCAGGCACAGGCAGGCGCAGGCAGGCGCAGGCAGGCGCAGGCAGGCGCAGGCAGGAGCAGGCAGGCGCAGGCAGGCACAGGCAGGCGCAGGCAGGCCCGTGCGCCCACACAACTCGCCGTGTCCTTGTCCACGATTGTCCTCGTTAGGCCGCCAAAGTGGCCGCCCGCGCTGGCAGAGCCTGACGGCGTGCTGCTCTCTGCAAGATGCCGCGGGTTAGCGGCAGCCAGCACCTTGCACGTCGCCTTGTGGCCCGCGACCGTCTGCTTCCAGTGGGAAGTTTGGCACTCCTGCGCAGGCGGAGAGGTGCAGCGCGGGCGGGCAGAGGCGGCGTGAGGATGACATGCGTGGGCTGAGGCAACCTAGGAGAGCATGCTCCGCCCCCACCCACAGCCACAACACCTGGCCACTAATGCTGGTGGATTTTACAGCCAGTTGTCCTGACACCTCTATGTGGTGCCTCTGTTTTGATAAATGCCAACTGATATGACTCACCCTGCTGCAGTAGCGAATGGCGGAGCACGCCTTACACAGCATCAGCTTGCCGCCCTCAGCCCCCTCTGCGCCCTTGCCGCACGCCGCGCAGCTCGCCTGCACGTGTGCATGGCGATTACGGTTGGTAGGGATATGATGTTGAGACACCGCATCATGCGCGCCAGGTTTAGGGTTTAGGGTTTAGGGTCTAAATCCTAGGTTTAAACCCTGACCCTAAACCCTAAACCCTAAAACTTAAACCATGCGTGACGATTCTATCTCCCAAGTAACAATCTCTCCCTAAGACTTCCTTGAGGTCCTTTCGGTCTTCCTTATATTCTGTAGATAAACTATACGTGACACTGGCAGCAGGCCGTGGGTGCATGATGGTGTTGATGAGAGTGTACACTGCATGCACGCACGTTGTGACTGTGGCGGTGGCGCCACGGGCAGCAGTGGGTGGGTGCCCCTGTGTTAGCAACAAGTGCCGTGTCACGCGGCACAGCAGCAATCGACCTTTTGGGGCCTGGCACTGCCACCAAGAAGTACGCCTGCCCTCACTCACCTGCACGTGCTGCAGCAGCATGCGCACACCACTGCTTGACCGTGGAAATGTGGCCTGTACCCACCATATACTCTGTGTATAATGATGATGCTGGTTTGATGATGGATGTTACAGTCAGGGACACCTCTAAGGGCGTATAAGACCGTGCTCGGCGCGTATGGCCCGAGCACCTTACTGAGATGGCTGGCTGTTGGTGGTAGGGAACCCCAACTCTGTAAAGAGCGTGGGCGCACCCCTAGGTCCCCTACCGCAGCGGCAGCAAACGCTTGTTGAAGTAGGTGAGCGCATGTTGGGAAACGGAAACGCAAGGCAGGAAATAATACATAATACACATGCTTGATCACTACCTACCCCCCCCCCCCCCACACACACACACCTGACACACGCCTGCCTGCCTCACACCCACCTGCACGTGCTCCAGCAGCAGCAGCGTGCGCTCGCAAAACTGCTGCACCGTGGAGAAGTGCCGGCTGGGCGTCGCGGCCTCCAGCCCCAGCAGGCCCTCCACGGAGGTGGTGATGCCGGCGTCACGCAGAGAGGAGGCCGGCGACTTGTGACCGGCCAGGGAGAGGGCCTGCACGGTGCGTGGGTCGCAGGGGGGGGGCCGTATAGGGGGGGCGGCGTGTGAAGATGTGTGTGCGTTTGTATGTGTGTGGGGTCGCCGGGAGTAGCGGTGATGGCACGTATCCAGGCAAAGGACTGGGATTGTCTAGGGAGGGACTAGGACTTAGGGGGGCACTGGGGCTGTGCTCCCGTCCGTCAGTGTGTCGCACCATGTCTAGCGCGACGTACCGCACTTCCGGGTCGTTGCACACCATGCGCTGCACGATGAGGTTGATGACGCCCAGGCGCTTGAGGTCCTGCGGCAGGGAGGGAGTGGCAGGTGTGTGTGAGAGAGAAGGATACATGTGAATGAGGGAAAGATAGAGAACGTGATAGAGAGAGAGTAAGATTGAGAGATGCAGCAGAGAGTGCCCGGACTGCGTGAGAAGGATCAATTTGCGTGAGAACATCACGCCCTTCATACCACCCTTACGCCCTTCATACCTTGCCCGGATCCCCAGCTTGAAGAGCTGCGCCTGGCAGCCAGACTCGGCCCACGCCACACCTGCCTGTGCCACACCTGCCTGTGCCACACCTGCCTGTGCCACACCTGCCTGTGCCACACCTGACTGCGCCACACCTGACTGCGCCACACCTGACTGCGCCACACCTGCCTGTGCCACACCTGCCTGTGCCACACCTGCCTGTGCCACACCTGCCTGTGCCACACCTGCCTGTGCCACACCTGCCTGTGCCACACCTGACTGCGCCACACCTGACTGTGCCACACCTGACTGTGCCACACCTGACTGTGCCACACCTGACTGCGCCACAACTGACTCACCTTGAAGAACTGCTCCTGGCAGCCAGACTCGGCACGCGCCACAACTGCTTGCGCCAGGTTCGCCAGCAGGCGCAGCGCGGTCAGCTGCAGGCGCTCACGCGGGGCGTGAAGCAGCGGCGCCCACTGCTCAAGGCCGCCTGGAGAATGGGGAGGGGGGACGGGGGGGGGGGCACGGGCACACGCGGGCGCTTCATGAGCAGCACGGGCAGTGATTTCCTTTTTGGCTCTACACAGCCATTTGGCTGTATTCCGGCTGAACTTTGATCTTGAACAAAGCTCGACCTATTTAGTGGATTGGGAGTCTGCTGAGCCCGCCAGACAGAGCTCATCTAGAGCCTTCAAGTGACCTATATATGAGCCCGCCAGACAGAGCTCATCTAGAGCCTTCAAGTGACCTATATATGAGGACAAACGGTCAACGGGAGGTCAACGGTCAACGGGGTCAAAGCAAAATCCGGCTGTGGAATAATTAATTGAAAATCCTGAAAAGGAAATCACTGAGCACGGGCACAGGCGTGTGCACATCCCAT
The DNA here is from genome assembly GCA_016618255.1 of Chlamydomonas sp. UWO 241. Classification (NCBI taxonomy): domain Eukaryota; kingdom Viridiplantae; phylum Chlorophyta; class Chlorophyceae; order Chlamydomonadales; family Chlamydomonadaceae; genus Chlamydomonas; species Chlamydomonas priscui. The sequence continues at coordinate 40,248 of VFSX01000353.1, read as the reverse complement.
CGACAACACTAGGAGGAGGTGCGGTACATTACCAAGGGGGCACATCACTAAATATGAGGATGCCAGAGCTTCCCGCAGCCGCCATACTGCGTCCTTGCACCCTCTCCCCCCTCCTACGCATGCTCCGGCTGGTGGTGTTGCAACCCAGCAAACACTGATGACAACATACAGCCGTGCGCCAACCACCTGAACTCACCCCCACTCACCCACTCGCCACCCTACTACAGCCCCAACATCTGAGGCGCGCAAGTCAAGGCGGTCATAACGCCTGATGCCGTCGAAGTGCGCCTCAGGCGGTGGTGGGCGCCCAAGGTGGACGGGGGGGCGCCTGAGGCGACGCCTGATGCGGTCAGGCGCTGCCTCATCCGCGCAAGTTAAGGCGGCGCCTGAGGCGCTGCCTTGGGCGTTGAGAATGTTGAAGGGCCATCCTCATCCGCGCAAGTGAAGGCGGCGCCTGAGGCGCTGCCTTGGGTGTTGGAAATGTGGAAGGGCCATCCTCATCTGCGCAAGTAAAGGCGGCGCCTGGGGCGCTGCCTGCGGCGTTGGGAATGTGGAGTGGCCATCCTCGTCCGCGCAAGTAAAGGCGGCCCCTGAGTTAAGTTGGTTATTATTTTATTGCCTTGGGCGTTGGGACTTTGGAGTGGCCATGCCATCTCCCTCACCCGCGCCCAGGAACTCCTCAACGACCTCGTAGTGCGTGCGGACGACGTGTGCGAGCGTGGTGCAGATTGCGCTCGCAGCAGTCTGGACAACGTCCTCATCAGTGTCCTTGAGCATCTTGAGGAGCGGAGTAGAGACACCTGTGTGTGTGTGTGTGTGTGTGTGTGCATTGCAGTGTGCATTGCAGTGTGCGTTACAGTGTGTGTGTGTGCGCGCATTTCTGTCAGTGTGTGCATTGCATTGCGGTTTGTGCACTGCAGGCAGTGTGTGCATTGCAGTCAGCACAAGAGAGTGCCGTTCTTGCGCGGTCATGTGGATGCCTGTTGTGTGCGCGTGCGTGCAAGGCAGGATCTGCATGGATCAACGCGTGAGTTGAAGCAGCAGCCGCAACAAAGGAATGACATGTCCTGGAGTGTGGACGGATCGGCAGGCTGCACGGCCGGAGCGCGTGGCGCGCGGCAGACCGCACCTGTGCGCAGGGAGTGATCAAACCCGTGAAGAAATGCTCCAGTGACCCCCCTGCAAGCTGAATACCGCTTGGGGGGCCGGATGTCCCATTTCCCAGAAACACACCCCAGGCTTGGTGGGGGAGGGCGTGGAGGGCTGCGTTGCATGATCACCTGCTCTGTAGTGCGCATGGAATGAGCGGTTCAAGTTGCGCCAGCCGGGGTTCCCCCGGCTGTTTCCCAACACAAACTACTAAAATCCTCCCCAGGGGTCGCTGACTGCTCCCCTCCCCGTAGGACCCCCCCCCCCATCTCGTATATTTCGCCCACTGCACAGTGTTCCCTGGGAAGGATTTTAGTAATAAGTTTTTTTGCCGGCTCCAGCAACTTTGGCCGCTCACACCAGGCACAATACACAGTGGGTATTCATGCAACGCATACCGTTGTGCCGCTCTCGGCAAGAGCTTTCCAACGCACCGCTCCACACCCTCTCCCACTAAGTGTGGGGTGGTTTTCTGGGCAATGGGGAATCCGGCCCGGAGCGGTATACGGCTCGCAGGGGAATTACTGCCACTGCAGCGCACCTGCTGTCGCAATCTGGGTCGCGAACGACGGCGAGACTATGACCGACGTCGGCACCATGACGTTGTTGATGAAGTTGGCTATCCACCGCCTGTGACACACATTCCATTCCATTCCAGGTCGTTACTAGGATAGCGGCGATATCGTTCCAGAGGTCTGTATAAGGGCGTCTGTCAATAGCGGGTGACCCACACACACACACACTGTGACACACACACACACACACACACACACACACACAGACACACAGTTGCGGATGCGGGCGCGCCGCGCTCGCACTCATGATGGTGCAACGCCCGTCATACGCGCGCACGCATACCGTAGTGACACGCTCATTTGTGGGTATGGATGGGGATAGGCCACCCGTATCGAAGGTGGCAGCGACGCCTGGGCTACCCCCAAACCCGTGTCGCAAGTACTAGGCGCATATGCTGTAACTCCCTCGAAACTGCATGGATTTCGACAATTAAAATTGCTTTGGGAAGCTTATAAAAAGGGCTACCCAGAACATTGCTTGGATGCAGCATGGGATGGAAGGAAGAGGGTGGTGAGGCAGTGTGGGGTGTGTGAATCTTCCCCCAAATGCGTGTCCCCGAGGGCACAGCGTGCCGGTGGCTACCCCATAACCCGTGTCTTTGGTGTTGCTACAACGCCCGTTTTCCTAGCTCCAAATGATCATACCGCAAAATGAGCACGTCACTACGGTACGCACAAGCGTGCTTACCGTTTACCACGGTGCGTGCACACGTGCACCCACCCAAACACCCACCTCCACGCCCGCTGCATGTTGAACTGCGGCTCGTGCAGCAGTTCGACCACACGCGCCACCACCCCTGCAGCAGGGAAACGTCCCAACAATTCAGCGGAGAAAGGGGGGGGGTAGTTGGGAGGAGCCCTAGCTAGAGCCGCACACGAGGCAAGCAGAGGCAGCTGCAACCGCCCCAAGAATGCAGGGGCGAGCAGGGTGAGCAGAGGCTTTGAAAGGAGCCCAACGAGGAAGCGCTGCAAGAGGGCGGCTTCCAAACCAGTCATTGCTAGGGCTAGACCTGGACCTGATACTAGGACTACGTGTTGCCTTTGTTGAAAAGCCAATGCTGCTGTTGAGCAATTGCCGGCACTTGCATGGCAGCGTCACGGCATGGCCATGGCCTGGCCACAGGCGAATCCACAGACTGGGTCATACGCATTGTCGGGCGGCTTGTGGGGAGCAATGAACGCAGACATGTATGCGCAGCACGTACGCGCATGCGCGCACAACTGACCGTGCACTCGAAGCAGCTGCTCCAGTCATGTCGCAAAGGCTGCCGAATCGAGAGGTCCTCCCATGCCCCTCACATTCTCCACCGATATGAACTTTGAGAAGCTGACCAGCGAGCGCATTGCCGCCTGCGCGCAGCAGCGTCAGCAGAGGTGTGCCAGCAGGGGTGATAAGTCAGCAGGGGTGTGTCAGCAGGGGTGGTGCGTCAGCAGGGGCGCTTTAGCAGGGGTGACTCAGTGAAAGCGTGGTCAGCGGTGGTCAGCGGTGGTCAGGGGTGGTCAGGGGTGGTGGCGCACAGTGGTCAGCAGTGCGTGCGCGGTCAGCAGTGGCTCCGCCAAGGCAGCCACATAAAGGGATCAAATGAGGCATTGCTGATCTGTCCAGGGACAAAGGGTTTGCAGTAACAGTAACAGTAACACGGGGTTTCCAGCTAAGCAGGCTACTCTTCTACTAGAGACACCCGCCGATACTCCAGCACACTTAAGTACTAGAGTACCGCCGGCTCCCGGCCGATAGACTACCGCTCCCGCCGGCTAGACTACCCCAAACAGCGGTCTCTGAGAGACATGTCTGGCAAGGAGCATATAGGAGAGGACCTTCCTCAAGGTCACAGTAGTGGCCTTGTGGCCAGTCAAGCCGGCAGAGCCGATTGGCGCTGACTGGAACGGTCCCCGCCTGGCAGTGCATGGCTGTCCAGCTCTCGTTTGCATGGGGCTCAGCCGGCGCCCCATGCCTCATGCATGGCCAGGTCCCACCCTCCAGGGGGGGCATGGACGACAGAGTTGTTTGCAGTATTGAAGTCGATTGTATAGGGAGGTTGCCCTGGTGAAACCACTGCTGGTGATTGGGTGCGCCATTTCGATCGCATACATGCATGCAATGCAGGTTCGATGCTCGCTCCGCCCCAGCAGCAGCAGCAGCAGCAGCAGCAGCAGCAGCAGTTGCGCAAAATCAACTACACGGACCCACTTTTAATCAGGCCACCTCAACCTTACCCCTCACATACATGTATGAATACGGACCGCTGTGTGAAAATGTAGATGCACCGCATCAATATATCGTCTAGACTCCGCACCTCTGCCGGCGTTGCAGGCATGTAGTGCATCGCCGCCTCCAGCACAGCGGGCGAGGTGCCGCCATAGATCGGGTGGTCGGCCATCAGCAGCGCAGGGCTGTCGTCCACACCCAGAGGCGACCGCGCGTGGTTGGACAGTACGTCGGGGTCGGTCAGCTGCACCAGCTGCTTCAGCAAACAGCTGACCTCATTCTGCACAGATGCACAGGCAGCGTGAACGTGTGAGACGTGATGCTGCCAGGGACAGTTGCCCCCCCCCTTGCACCACACACACACACACACACACACACATGCGCCACGCTGCATCACCTGTGCCAGGGCCAGGTGCCCCCCCCCCCTTCTGACACACACACACACACACACACAGGCACACACACATGCGCCACGCTGCATCACCCGTGCCAGGGCCAGGTGCCCCCCCCCTCCGCCACACACACACACACACACACACACAACACCCGCCCACCCACCCACCCACCCACACTCGTCATGCTGCATCCCCAGTGCCACCCTCCACACCTGGGGATTGATAATGTCTGTTGCCTCGAGCGCGCTCAGCTTCCAGAACAGCACACACACCGTCTTTACGGCCACCATCCGCAGGGAGTCTGTCGCCTCGGGCGACACGCCCTCCACGCGCGCGCAGGCGGGCACGGATGCCAGAATGTCGAGCACAATGGCAGGGAGGCTCTCTCCGCGCTGCTGTGAGGCAGCACCAGATCTGCCGTGCTGCTGGGAAGAAGATGCAGAAGAGGAAGGAGCAGAAGAGGAGGAAGCACCAGAGCGACCACCGAGGAACACCTGGGGGTGGTGGCGGTGGCGGTGGCGGTGGCGTCAAGTAAAATCGTGTGACACAAGAGAGGAGGAGACGCGCACGCGGTTCACACAGGCACGCGAGTTTGTCAACCGCATGTGCCATGGCTCGCTCGCGATGCAGCTGCCCGACTCGGAGGTCGCGTAGTTCCCCACACTCCCGTCCCCCACACACCCACACCCACACACGCACCTCCATCCAGAACGCCACTGCCGACAGCCGCCCTTGTCCCCTTTTCACTGCAGTGGTGGACGCGCCCTGCCTCTCTCCCTCCCTCCCTCCTCTCCCCAGCCACCCCCACCCACCCCATTTCTGCATACGCACCTCCATCCGGAATGCCTATGCCGCCGGCCGCCCGTGTCTCCTTTTCGTTGCAGTGGTGGATGCCCCCGAGGCAGGCAGACCGATTGCCGACAGTGCGTACGTCACGCCCCACACGAGAACTGGCGCCAGCGGCATGGGCGCGCTGGCGCGCAGCTCCGCCTGCCCCTCAGTGCCGCCAGCCTCGGTGACGCCGCCCTCCCCCGCAGTGCTGCCACTGCCACTGCCACTGCCACTGCCACTGTCGCCGCCGTCACCACCACCGCTGCACGCCTCCTTGATTGCGTGCAGCATCGCGCCCAGTGCAAACCGCAGTCCCAACACCGAATTGGTCTTGGCCTCATTGCTGGCCTTGTTCGATGGGAACGTGGCGATTGCCACAAAGCCGAGCAGGGCAGCCGCGGCTGCAACCACCTACGAAGGAAAGAAGGGGTGCGAGCAGGCTTGTGTTTGTCAGTCTGGCCGGTCACCACCAGATATCCGTAGCCGTGCTGATTGCCACAGCGCCGAGCAGGACAGCTGCTGCCGCAACCACCTACACCACAACGGGGGTCGCAAGCACGCGGGGGCAGCCTGGTCAACCAGTTGACCACAAACACGCGGAAAATCCTGGAACAATAAAGAGGCCGTTTTGAGTGCCAGATAGGAGGTCCCCTCATCAGGATCAGGAGCCACGCATGCTGCAGTGCTGGTGCCCCCACTGGCAACGCGTGACGCATCGACCGCATCATGTGCATGAAGCCCTGCTGGTGCTGCTGCTGCTGCCGCTGTTGTTGCTCATGTGACTGCTTCTGCCGCCGCTTCTGCTTCTGCTGCTGCGTTGTCTCCATGACCCACCCACGCCCACCCAACCCCAATCCCACCCCACACCTTGAGCGGGGTGCCAGGTGCGAGGAGAAGGCCCACGAGGACATGCTCAAGTTTGCCACTGGTACTCTCGTGCGGAGGCGAACGCGTATATCACCTCGGCCGCCGCCTCTGCCTGCGCGCCCTCGCACCCGAGCATCAGCAGAAGGGTGCCTGTGAGGCCCCCGCCGCCCTTGGTGGAAAGCCGGATCAGTGACGGCAGGGCGCCGGGCAGCGATGCCAGCAGCTTCGACCCCCTCGCATGCATGTCCTCGCGCGGGCTCTCTGACGGAGGCTCGCTCTTGGCCACGTGGACGAGCGCGCGCAGCAGCACCACGGCGTGTGCCTCTGCTGCGCGGCTCCGCGCCTGGCCCGCCGCTGCAGCACCTGGCTTCATGATCACTTTGCCAGCCTTCCATAGTTGCTCCACCACTTGCTCGGCCACCTTCGGCGTACACCCCTCGCGCACGCGCGCAGCCAGCGCGGCCACGGCTGCGTTGGCGGCGCTGTCGGAAGACGCCTGCACACGTGGGAGCCAGCAAGGGTCAGGTCAGGGGCGGGCGGTGCACCGTGGTGGGAGGCTGCGTGGGTGCATGGTGGCGTGTGTCTGCATGCGGCACACATGCGGCACACCACAAATATCGGCACCCGGGGCACATGCTTGCACATGTGAGGGCATGTGTAGGTGGTGGTGGCGTGGGGTGGCAATTATGATGATGCACATGCAGAGATGCAGACATGGCAGCCATAAGGTGATGAGCGTGTTTACACGACTCGAACGGCCAGGGCACATCCTCCTCCCCCGTGTCCCCGTGTGTGCGTGTCGCCGTTCGGCGATCGCAAAGACGCGGTAACGCGATTCCATCTCCTCACCATCTTAAAGGTCGACCTCCTGTTGTATGCCAGATCCATCCCACGCGCGTGTTCGGCGTTTCTAGGTCGACAGGCGCAGGATGTGGGGTAGGAGTGAGTTTTAGATTTAAGGGTGTAGGGCTCAGGGTTCAGGGTTCAGGGTTTGGGGGCAGAAAACACAAAAAAATGGAACACGTGGTCGAATGATGATGATGAGAGTTTTACAATCCACTTCTGGCGGTCACACGTACGGTTCCAAAGCTCCAGTGGGACTTAGAGAAACAAGGCTCAAGGCCCACAAAAGGTCAAGCTACAAGTAGCCCACGGTAACGCCATCCACACTTGGTGGCGGGTGCCAAGCAAGCAGCACCACTGTGCAGGCTGCACACCCAGCCCCTCAAATGGCCAGAGGGCGGACCCAAGGTATAAAACCATGAAGGGACCAAAAAGCCCTCCCCCAGACCACCGGAAGCGGGGCTAGTAGCACACCCGCCGCAGCACTCTACTCAGCGACCGGTGGAACATTGACTCCTTGCTGTGAATGATCCAAAACCATCGGATTTTTTGAATTTGGACACCTAAGGGCCGAGATATGAGGGCTCACCTAAGGGCCGAGGGGGCTCAAAGGGGGGTCAAGAGCTTCCTACGGGCGGTTCAACACTTTCTTTCCAGTGGGCCGTTTTGGACGAGAAAACCACCATTGGAACCGCCTTGATGAGAGGAGCACGAATCCACTCTAAGAAGTGACCCTGTGTTATAGGGTGGGGGGTCCACACCCCCTCAACGCCCCCACTCCCCCACGGGCTCCTACATTGCACCAAGTGCCCAACAGGGATTTAGCAACCTTCATGGATTGAGATGGGAACGATGCCATCTGAATCTCCTTGAAGAGCACAGCAGAACACCTCAGGAGAGTCAACCCTGAATCTGCCTGGAAAGTGTGAAATGGAGTGTCCACACTCCTTGGTGGCGGCCATCGAAGCCATGGTAGTACTGCATTTGGGGGATTATTTCGGCTGTCTTCTGGCGACTTAGACATTGCGATGGAAAGCCCCCACTGTAAGAAAGCCATGCGCATTGGTCCCGGCTCCATCCATGGCGTATTTTGTGAAGGGGGGGGGGTCATTTTTTTTCATTGTGTGTTTCAACACTTTTTTTTTTTCCCCCCCCCCCCCCGTGGTCTGATTTAACATCTCTCACAATCCAATTACTTTGATTTATGAAAGGATTTACAACGTTCACCACACAGCTTATATAATTTGTCGGGCGTCAGCAGTTTTTCAGTTTCTGCCTGCCTCCTGTGAAGCGCGCGTCAGCTCAACACTCATCTCGTTTAGTACCCTCTCGTAAAGCGCGCGCATCAGTAGACTGCGGGTGCGGCAATCGTGGCGAGGTTCACATCGGCTTGAATTGTCGCCAGTGCCTTGGTACGGCCGTTTTGCAATATTGATCAAGCCGCGATCTCAGCATTCCAGCGATGATTACCGCGATCTCAGCATTCCCAGCAAGAACCCTCAATGCTTTTACAGAACCGCCCTGCACCAAAGCTGGAGCGCCAGGCCCCAACAGCTGCGCCAGTGCAGCGATTCCACTTGCAACAGCGGTGGTGGCTGCATTCTCAGCATTGCCACACAGGACGCACAGTGCTGTCCCGCGTTGCTCTGCACGTCAGCTGGATAGCCAGGCCGCAGCAGCTATACTAGCGGTGGCCGCAATGTCACTGTCTGCCCGAGGTGAGACTGCCGTGTTCTGAAACTCAGCTGAAGAGCCAGGCCCCAGAATAATGTGTGTATGCGTGTAGGCGAGTGTGCGTACATACCTCATTGCACGCGCTTGATACCGCTGCCTGGAATCTGATGGGTGCCACACTTGAAGAGTGTGGACTGGCGAACAAGGGTTGTATCAACTCTCACTCAGGCTCAAGGCATTATAAGCCTTCTCCTCTAGCAGCAGCACCTATTTATTACTTCACTTCACAGCACCCCTGCGTCCATCGAGCCCTTTCCTCCGACAACATCAGTATGGCCCTCGCCCTGCGCGCCGTCTCCATGCCCCGCTGCGCCACCGCGCACAGGCCATCCTCCCGTACGCCGGCCGTCGCAGCAGGTGTGCGAGAGAGAGGGGGGGAATCGGATGAGTGCCGCGATTCTGCCTGCAGCGGATGTCCCATGTCCAACGCCATGCCACGCAGCGGTGGCAAGTGGGCTCAGGGCACAAATGTGAATTGGGGGGGGGAAAGGGGGAACACCTGTAGAGAGGTGGGGGAACTGTATAGGATCCTAGGATCTCCCATGGGATCAGATCGGGCCAGATCTCCTAGGTGCACCACCCTACACCCTACACTCTACAAAGAAGCCCAGTTCTGGCTAAACTTGTTCAGAACGATTTAAACCTACACGCAGGCACCACGCGCGTTTCCGCACCCTACGGCAACAAGGTGTGTGTGTGTGTGTGCGTGTGTGTGTGTGTTGTAGTGTCCCCGAGGCCTGGGCTGCCTGCTGCCCCCGCGAGCTCCAGACACGCACACGCACATGACAGCACGCAGCTGCGCCACTATGGACCACGCACAAACATGCGGAACACACACACACGCACACACACACACTCACACACACACACACTCACAAAACGCATGCACTTGCACGCACACACACGCACGCACACCCAGGTATCGTGCCGCGTGAAGCCGTGCCGTGCTACTCACGGCGATGATGAAGCGGCGGCAGTCAAGAAGGCAGCTAGGTGTGAAGCAGTGTTCCCGTCACACTAGTAGCGTCATGAGGCTGCCTGATCTCAAGATCTCAGCAAAGCCTCAAGGGCATTCCATGCCGTAGGGGAAACAGTGGTACGATGGCAAGGCAGACGCGTCACTTTCCGGTCGAAAGGCTCCGTTACGAGTAACTCATTCCCTTGTGATGATGGCTATTACAATCTGTGTGACTGGATGCCTGATTGGGTGCATTAAGAGCAGACTCCACACACACACACACACACACATTTGCACACACTTGCAGAGACACACACGCACACACACGCACCCCCCCGACACATACACACATGCACGCACGCACGCACAGTGATGCCTTTTCCGCGGGCAAGGACACCACGAAGGAGGTCGCCGGTGCTGTAAAGGACACGACGAAGGATGTGGCCGGTGCAGTCAAGGAAACCACGGGCGAGGTCTGGTCAGAGGGCAAGGACACCACAACGGATGCGGCAGGCGCAACCAAGGATGCGATCAAAGATGTACGTGGGGTGTGAAGGGGGGAGGGGGGGGGGCAACACCTTGGCCTCGACTAAGTAGGCCAAGGACGCACCCACATCACATCCACATCATCACTCATCCTCATCATGGAGGATGAGTCTCCTCCACATCCTCCTGGGGTAGAGGACCCGGGGGGGGGGGGGGGGAAGGGGGAAAGGGGCTGCTGGATGAGTGAATCTTCTCTGGGCATGCATGAATTAGCCAAAGTTTGCAGGCGTGACGTCGACTCTGCCCTCACAAGCCCCCACATGCCGCCATGCCCTAATGGCCAGCCTGTGCACAGGGAGATGCAACCAAGGAAAACGACTTGATTAACCTGCATCAGAGATTCGGAATGCCTATGATGCCTTCTAGGATGCCTCCAAAAACACGGATGCCCACCTGCCCACATTGTGCGCAGGCCTGGTCTGCTGCGAAGAAGGCCGCTGGCAATGTGGGCAAGGCAGCCAAAGACGCAACCAAGCAGTAGTGAGTCACCAGGCAGGAGTGTGTGTGGCCAGGCAGGAGTGCTCCAGCTAGGCAGTAGTGAGTAACCTAGGCAGTAGGAGGGGCCCCTCTGGGTCGGGCAGAGGGGAGCGGAAGGGTGTGTGTGTGCTGTCTGCGTGCATCTGGCGGCATGCGTGAATGGGCCTGAGGCATGCGTGAAGGGCGACGGGGACAACATGCGGGGGCAACAGAGGGGAGCTACAAACGCAATCAAAGAGGCGTATGTGTGTGGGGTGGGTGGGTGGGTGTGGGGCGCGTACGTGTAAAACCTGTGCATGTGTGTGGCTGGGGGTTCGGACAGGGGGGTCGTCGTGAGAGTGCCATCACCAAGATCTGTCCACCACCAAGGACGCAGCAAGGTAGGTACACGCGTATTGAAACACGGAGCACAGGGTTAGGTAACACGGCCATAGCATTGTTGATCCACACTGTCGATCCACACTGTCCACACTGCCCACACTGTTGATTCACACTTCCCACACTACCATCCGCACACACAGCAGTCTCACTGCCTCTCCCCCCCCCCCTGCGTGCTCTGCATGCACACGCAGGGCCAAGGGAGCAAGATCTGACTGGAGCACGAGCATCCGTGTGCGTGGCAGAGATGCCGTCCACTCCACCACACTAAGGTGGTTCCACATCCAGCTGCAGCGTTGTGGTCGGGCCTGGGGCTGCCAGGCAAAACACACGCTGCCCGCAGCCGCAGCCTCAATTGGCAGTACCGGCCAAGCAGCACCTGGTCAGCTCATGAAGAACTGCGCGAGAAACACAACAACACAGCCCTCACCCCACCACCCACAGCCCACCACCCACCTCTCACCGAAAAGAATCCGGGGTTGAGCCACAAACCACCCAGAGGCCAGGGACGGACAACAACGCACATGCGTGAAGCTGGATGAAACCAAGCATGCCCGCACGCACCCCACCTGCAGCATGTTGTACCACTGTTGTTGCTTCCAGTGAAGACGAGATCAGATCCAGTGGCTATGGACCGGCAGCACTCCTACAACAAACATGCAGGCCATTGAGTCAGCGGTGTTGACAGTTGCTGGTGTGTTGAAAAAAGTTGTTGCACAAAGGCAGCGAGTGAGGGCCGACACCTTCAGCCCTTGATGCCCCTTGGGTGGAACGTAAACAGTGAACACAATCTTCAACGACAAGCACGCGACCTCCACCCTATCCTGCCCAGGCAGGAAGTGGGTGCCCTCCTAGCTCCTCCAGACACCACATAAGTAGCACTGCAACCCGCCACTCCGGCTGCACGTGGCCCCCCCTTAGGGCACACAGCCCGCCTACTGCACACCCACAGCCACACCCTCATTGCCGTACCCAGCAGTGCAGGCGCCGTTCGCAGCAAACAGTGGAATACAGTGGCGCGCAATTACCACCGTTGGGCAGCAGACACGCCATATCTCACAACAGCCACCTTTCATCTGGTTCACGACGACGACAACACAGATGCCACCCGCTTGTGCGATCTTTCCAGATGCAGGCGACAAACGCTATGGGAGGGAGCGCCGTGCAACGCACGCAAAGCCGCATTCCTGTAGGTGCGCGAATGCTGAGTCGCCGCGCCCGCAGGTCGAGCAGGTGGACTTTACAGGATGATGGAACCGCTCTGATAGTGCAGTGCTAGTTGTGCTCGGCACCTAGATCAGAGGCGGACATCCCAGCAGCACAAGAGCCTGGGGGCGCGCCATCCCATTATCACGACTCAATCGTTTCCATGTCGTCGTCCACGTCGTCTATCAGCTCTGACGGACGCGGCGGCGCCATCGCCGCGCGTGCCTCAGCGCTTGCTGGCAGCTCGTCGCGTGGCACCCCCGGCCCACTCGGCGCAACATTCCCGGCCGCTGCCCCAGTGCTCTGTGGCATCGTCACCGCGCCCGCCTGGACTGCTGCCCTGAGGTGGGCGTCCGCCGGCAGACCGTTGTGCGTCGTGCCCAGGGGCGGCGGCGCGTGCTGCATAGGAGGCTCAGCAGACGCGTCTGGTGCCGCCTGCTGCTGCTGCGGGCTGTTGTGGGCTGCTGCGGGTTGTTGCTGCCCCTGCCCCTGCTGCTGCTGTTGCTGCATCTTGTGTGGGAACATGCTCCCCAGCAGCTGTCCTGGCGCCGCCAGCAACTTGGTCCCGAACGACGACCGAGCGGGCTCAGGCGCAGCGGCTGGCGGCTGTGGGTAAGCCGACTGCTGCTGTGGGTATGCCGACTGCTGCTGTGCTGACTGCTGCTGTGGGTTTGCCGACTGCTGCTGTGGGTATGCCGACTGCACCTGGCCCTCGGGTTGCAGCGGGTACTGCTGCAGCTGCGACGTGCTGGGCGATGCCGCGCCCGGCTGGCTGCCGTCGCCGTTAGCATTCGGGCTCTTCCTCGCAAACATGCGCCCCATCAGGCTCGGCTTCTCCTGCGGCACCTGAGAGGTCGTTGCGGACTGCTGCTGCTGCTGCAGTGGGTATGCCGCTTGCATCTGGCCTACTGTCTGCAGTGGGGCCAGCGTCTGCGCCTGCTGAGGCACGCCCCCGTCGCTTGGTACTTTCTGCGCAAGGCATGCGAGCGAGTTAGCGCATGCGCCATGTGTGCATTTCATATGACTGCATGCAGCATGTGCTGTGCGTGTGTGCGCAGGTAGCTGTCGGCGCTTGCCATGTCAGCGCACGTGTGCCCCATCAGGCACCGCCCAACCTCAACACACCGCCGCTGCGCCATCGGTGTGCGCACACCCACCCGGAATAGCCCTGAGAACACGCCTTTCTTGACCTCCTCCGGCTGCTGCTGCTGCTGCTGCTGCTGCGGTGTCGATGGTGGCGGAGGCAGGGCTGCTGCGGTGGTGGTGGAGGCACTCCACTGCCCTGCAGGGCTCGACTGTGCACCCTGTGATGTCCGCATGCGTAAGCGTACAACTGTCAGGCAGGTCTATGGCGCACACCTCCCTCCCCGGGGGAATGCATTGCTGTCACTACCTGGGTGGTATAGGGTGGATCTGGGGGCCTAGTGCCCTGTCCAGACCCAGTGCATGCGCGCATGTGGGGGTTTACCCTCACCCCTACCAGGTAGCCAGCCAGTTTCAGCCTGAGTGAAACTGAGTGAGAGGTGTCGGGCGCTAGCGCCGACACAGGTCTTATACATCATGACTGGTGTCGCGCAGATGTTATGTCCATCATCATGGCGGGAGAGCTTCAAAACCAAGTGAACCCAGTCACCTAGTCCCCTAGACTCTTCACCTTCACCTAAACGTGACCCCCACCCCAGCCTACCCACCTGCGCATTCTGCAGCTGATCCTGCATGCTGCGCGAAGCAGACGGGGGGCGCGTCGAGTGCGCGACATGGTCGCCCTGCTGCTGAGGCTGCTGTGGCTGCTGTGGCTGCTGTGGCTGCTGCCACGACTGCTGTGACTGCTGTGGCTGCTGTGGCTGCTGCCACAACTGCTGTGGCTGCTGCCACGACTGCTGTGGCTGCTGTGGCTGCTGCCACGACTGCTGAGGCTGCTGTGGCTGCTGTGACTGCTGCCACGACTGCTGAGGAGGCGGCGCCCCAGACGGCTGCTGAGGTTGCTGTTGCCAAGACTGCTGCGGAGACTGCTGCATCGCCATGGCAGCGACAGGGAGTGCAGGCTGCGTCGTGGACACAAACTGCTGCTGTTGCAACAGCTGTGCTGCCTGCATCTGCTGCTCCTGCATCGCCACCTGCTGCACCGCCTGCATCATGAATGCCTGCTGCTGCTGCTGCTGCTGCTGCGAAGAGGGCGATGCAAACGACTGGGTGGATGCGCGCACCTGCTGCTCTGCCATGAGCAACGCCTGTTGCGACTGCTGCTGGTTCTGCACCGGCTGCCGTGCCACCAGTGCCTGCTGCTGAGCCGCGCTCATGCCCTCCATCTGCGCGAGAAGCGCCTCGTCGCTCGCCGCCATCGGTGGCGCGTTGGAAGCCACCTTGTTGCGACGGCAGCAGAACATGCAGCTGAGGCAGTCCTGCATTTGCATGGAGGGAGATGGGATTGTGTGTGTGTGTGTGTGTATGTGTGTGTGCATGTCTGCGATGCACAGGGTGGCAGGAGAGTGCAGGGCGTGACAGGGTCACACATTCCCACCCACACGCAAGCATGCCCACACGCACACGCACCGGCGGCTCCTCCTCCTCCTCCTGTGGTGCGTACGGCATCACCGCCATCGCTGCCATGGCCTGCGCGGTGCTGACCTGGGGTGCGTGTGGGAGGGAGATTGGCGCGCCATGCATGCATGCCATCGGTGGTCAATACCCCAACTGCCTACTGTCAAGTCTCCACCAGGTGCCCATCAGATTTCAACAGGTGCGCAGCACACCAACCAGGCCCCAGTCGCAACGCCTGACCTGCAAGCTGTGCACGGCACCGCGAGTGCTGCTGGGCTGTCGCCTAAACATGCTGCTGCATACACAGGGTGCCATACATGGGTACATGTACACTCTCACAACACCCAGAGACTGGCTCACCTTTGGCATGTAGTACTGCCCATGCTCTGGCACACGGCTGGCATCAAACGGGATGGCGCAAAAGTCACCAATGCGCAGCGCATCGCCAGCTGAGGGAGGGGGAGGGGGGGAGGGCATGCCGAGGGCATGGACGGGCGTTGGAGATGGGGTGGACGAGGCGCCTCATGCACACACAAACACACACACAGGTCTTGACTAATACGCTTTCATAGATGCCTGTCGGGCCTGACAGACTGTAGAATTGGCAACATACACTGGCCGCATCTGGTGGTGGAGGAGGGCTGCTGTACAATGCCTCCCATGCCCTCCCCCACACCTGGTGCATTCTCTGGGCCAGGCATCACAAATGGCGGTGGCAGTGGCAGGCGGTGACATGGTGCCGCACAGCATCTGCTTCCAATCCCGCCCCCCCCCCTCCCCTCCTTCCCCCACCTGGTGCATTCCCTGGGCCAGGCATCACAAATTGTGGTGACAGTGGCAGGCGGTGGCGTGGTGCCGCACAGCATCTGCTTCCACCCCGCCCCCCCCTCCCTCCCTCCCCCACCTGCTGAGATCTCTGGGCCAGGCATCACAAATGGCGGTGGGAGCGGCAGGCGTGGCTTGCGGGGGACGGGGTGGCCGGCGTCAGCGAGCTTTGCACGCAGCAGGCGCTCCTGTGGGAGTGGGCACGCACGCACGCACGTGCAAGCACACCATGCAAAACTTGAGCAGCACGCGTGCACTGGGTAATGGGCACACACACACATGCAGACACACACACACACACAAACGCCCACACACACGTGCAAGCACGCCATGCAAAGCGTGAGCAGCAAGTGCGCACTGGGCACTGGGCACTGGACACACACACACACATACGCACACACACACGCACCCACGCCCACCCACCCACCCACACAAGCACGCACATAGGCTGAGAACCACCTCAGCTTAACTGCCCTCAAGGCGGGCAACAAGCAGCAGTCATGCTCCAAAGCAGTCATGCCCCAAAGCAGTCATGCTCCAAAGCATGCACCTTCAGCTTCGCCACCTCCACATCTGACAGCTCAGGCTCGCAGCTCCAGCACGATGGTGACTGCGTTGCGTTGCGGTGTGGTGTGGTGCTGTGCTGTGCTGTGTGGCGCAGTGCGGTGTGGCGGTGCGCACAGGCGGTGGCAGTGGTGTGCGTGGTGAGGCGTGGGTATGCCTGCTCGCACACATGGCATGCATGAACACGCGCACGCTCGCACAAACACATGCACACACACACACACGCACACACACACACACATACACACATAGTCGGGGTTGACATGCACACCGTGCGGGACAAATGCCGTGGTGCGCTGTGCGTGGGTCCTGCCAGCCTGCCTGCCACCCACCTGCACACCCACCCACCTGCACGATCGGCACGCCAGGATCCAGCATATCGTACTGCCCCCTGGGCTCCACCGGCGCTCGCGGGTCGAAACCGCGCGCGCGGTAGTAATGACACGCATCCTGAACGTGGCTGTCAACCTGCGAGTGCGTGCGTGTGCATGTGTGTGTGTGTGTGTGTGAATGTATGTGTGTGTGTGCATGTGTGTGTGTGTGTATTCCACTGTGTGACTACGCCTGTGCCTGCAGCCATGGCTTTGCACACATGCACACACCGACACACGTGCTGGCCAGGTCGCTTTTCACCCGCGCTGCCTGAACGCCCCCTTCCTCCCCTCCCCCCCGCCACACACACACACACACACATAGAGGGGGGTCACACACACACACACACACACACACACATTC
Organism: Chlamydomonas sp. UWO 241; assembly: GCA_016618255.1. Classification (NCBI taxonomy): domain Eukaryota; kingdom Viridiplantae; phylum Chlorophyta; class Chlorophyceae; order Chlamydomonadales; family Chlamydomonadaceae; genus Chlamydomonas; species Chlamydomonas priscui. The sequence goes on along the minus strand of VFSX01000353.1, from coordinate 23,415 downwards.
CATTCCATATCAAAGTGTTACATGACTGCGACAGCACTACCCGTACTAAAGTACAAGCAATCTTCCATAGGTCAAATGGCACATGTGTGTCGGTCTACAGCGGGTGACCAATCAGCGCTAAGAGGGGTACATCACATGGCGGGTGGGGTTGCCACTCTGGCCAACCAACTTCAACTTCAATCGCGGCGTATCATCTCCCCATGAGCCGATTAATTCCATGGGGCGATATTCGGGTGTAGGCAGGCCTAGAGGACGTCGGATCAGCTCCTCGATGGGGCGACAGACGAATGTAGGCGGGCCTGGGATAGGGGGCAGCGGCGGATCATCTCCATGAGCCCACGAACTCGATGGGGCGATGATGAACGTAGGCAGGGGCGCAGGGATGGGGAGGCGGATCATCTCCATTGGCCTCTGAACTCCAAGGGGCGATGATGTAGGTAGGCAGGGGGCGGAGGCAGGGGCGAGGGAGGAGAGGCTGGGGCGTGGGGGGTGGTGAGGCGGATCATCTCCATGGGCCTGTGAAGTCCATGGGGCGATGATGTAGGTAGGCAGGGGGTGGAGGCAGGGGCAAGGGAGGAAAGGCTGGGGGGAGGGGGGGGGGAGGGAGGGCCAGCATGGGGTCGGCGCGCGTGAGGGCGCATGGGCGGGAGGCGCATGGGGCGGGGGTGCATGGGCCTGCATGGCGCGCACATGGGACGGCGAGCTCCATGTGGGGGTGGAGCGTGGGCGGGTTGTCGACTGTGGGTGGGTGAGGGTGGGGGAGAGTTGGACTGTGTAGTTTGGAGCGTGTCAAGGGGGGCGAAGGGTGCTGAAGGGGGGCCATGGCGATGGGAGGTTCTCTGCGGTGCATGGTGGCGTGGCGCCGCAGTGGGGCGCGGCCGAGGATCCTCGGCGGAGGCGAGGCGGTCTGGGATGCGGTCTATAGTCGACCGAGGAGCTGTTCGGCGCTGGCGAGGGCACACACACACACACACACACACACACATGAGGGTGGCAGCCGCGCGTCCACTCACCTGCCATCGCCTGTCTACCATACGCGAGTGCTTGATGATCGAGTTGCGAACGTCGATCGGCAGCGTGTTGACATACTCAATGGCGGTGCGTGTGGCGCGGCGCGGCGCCTGGGTCGGTGACTGCATGACAGAGGCACACATGCAATAACACACGCAGTTTGAGGGGGGGGGGCGGGCACATGCACACACGTGTTTGTGTGGTGTGTGTGTGTGGAGTGTGGGGCACACGTATACACACGTACACACACGTGAGCACACACGCAAGCAGACGTTGGATCGGGGAGGGACACACACACACACACGCACACTCACACACAAACACAAAAAGGTCCCGAGCATAAGACTTGAGCTTTCAGAAACATGCCCAGAGCAGCGCCTCCGTGCCCTGCCGCCGCGTCCCCTTCACAGGGTAGGCCCAGCTTTCTGTAGCGCAGGAACACACGCACGTGTGCGCCCATGGTGACGCATACCCCAAGCCTGCACGCCCCCTTCCCCCAGCAGGTAGCACACTACCTGCGTCCGCATGCATGCTTATTGGAACCCTAGACTGCACACACACACGCCATGCAGGGAGCTGCCATGCACACCTGCGCCACTGGGAGGATTGTCAGCGCCGGCGCCTGGTCAACCGTCTGCCTCAGGTGCGTGTGCAGCTGTTGTGACACAGCCTTGGGCCACCGCACGCCCTCGGTGTCCATGGGGCTGCGCTTGTCCCAAAAACGGTTTTGTCCGACGGACTTGGAGGGCGCCGAATGTCGCCCCGCTTTGAATGTCCCACAAATAAAATCTTAATAAATGTAAGACATCGCAAGCGCTGTGCCAGTGGGCATCCAGTGGGGCCTTGAAAAAAACGGTTACGGAGCAAATGTGTGGGAGCAATGCCAGTTGCACTTTTCACGAGCCACAGAGTGCCACCAATCGCCCCCCCACCACAACATAGCAGCGCACCATCAATCCGACCTGTATGAGCGATGTCGTAGCGGACCGGTAGCCTCGTCTGGTGTGCGAGTCCCCGAGCAAGCATCGCATGCTCACTGGCGCCGCTAGATGGAGCCGATCAGTGCTCTGCAGTGAAGCTAGCAAAGTAGTGGTGTCGTGCGCACACATCATGCAGCTGCGCAACCCTGTTGCCGGGATGATGCACTCGAGGACAACGGTGTCCTGCGCTCTCTCCAGCCGACCACCCGCTGCGGCACGAGACGGCCACAGCATGCAGGACGGACACAGCGTGGCTCCAGGCAGCCAGGGCCTGCCGATGTCGCTGTGCAGAGCCAGTGGCATGCATGCGCGGGCCACATGGATGACGCATGGAGCTGGCAGCGGCCGCACGCACCATGCCCTGCTGCCCCGCCGCCCGCCGCCCTCCGGCACACCCCTCCAGGGCCAGCGTTTCCAGGCCACGTGGCCCGGAGGCCCTGCGCCGCGGGAGGACAAGCACGACGACGAGGAGTGGTGAGTGGCGCGCGGTTGCACGCGTGCCTGTGTGTGTGTGTACAGGCACACTCGCGTGTGTGTACACTCGTGTGTGTGTACACACACACACGCACACGCGTGCACAGACACGCACACCCCTCCACACAGACACACTCTCCCCCCACACACGCGCACCCCACCCCTCCCGTCGCCTCTGGTCATGTGCCGCAGGGTCGCCCCCGCATTCGCGGCGACTGCCACAACGGGCGAGGGGGACGACGTGCAAGACGAGCAGCTGCAGCGCGAGCTGCACTCGCTCAACGTCGGTGGGTGCGCGCCAGGGGTTTCCTAGCCGATCGGATTCCGATGAGGAGGCCACCCAAAGGGCGGTTTGCCGATGGGGTGCGAGGGGGGAGCTCGGAAAAACCGGAGAAAAAGCGGGGGCCAGGGGGCGTGGCCCCCGGAAAAATATGTCAGCCTGGAGAGCGCATAGGCAGCTCTGCCGGAAACCCGGAGAGTCCGGGAGAGTCCAGGAAAACCAACAGCCTGGCAGCCCCCAAGGAAACCCCTGGTGCGCGCAGTCCGTGTGCGTGCCCCCCCACCTCCCTGCTTCCACACCAGCCATCGGTGGTGGCCAACACGCCCTGCACAACATGCTCCCTCCAACAACAACAACAACAACAGCAATGCCCCCCCCCCTGTAGCCAACTCTTTCTCCTTCTCCTTCCACCTTCTTCTCCTTCTCCTTCTCCTTCCACACCATCCATCCATTGCTTATCATTTGCTCATGGCTAGCATGCCCCGTCGCTCCCCGTCCTCCCTCCCACAACGCCCCCCCTCCTCCCCCCGCACCCCCTCCTTCTCCTTCTACACTATCTATTGCTTATCATTTGCACGTGGCTAACGCGCCCTGGCGCTCCCCCTCCTCCTGCAACGACGCCCCCCCCCCCACCCCCGTCCCTTCCCCCTCCCCCCCAGCCATCGGGGCCAACATCCTCATCTTCATTGCCAAGGCGTGGGTGCACCTGATGACGGGCGGGGCGTCGATCCTGGCGGAGGCGCTGCACTCAGTTGCAGACATTCTCAACCAAGTGCTGCTGAGGATTGGAGTGCGCAAGAGCCTGCAGGTGGATGTGTTGGGTCGTAGGTATCTTCAGGGCTCAGTAGGTGGTAGTTAGGGGCGCTGAGCAGTTTGGGTCAGTGTGCGCTGAGGGGCGCCGACACTTGGTGGCAGACATTCTCAACCAAGTGCTGCTGAGGATTGGAGTGCACGAGAGTCTGCAGGTGGGTGGGTGGGTGTGGTTGTGGTGGTGGTTGTGGTGGGTGGTGGTGGTGGGGGGGGGTATTTCTTCTTCTTCTTCTTCTTCTGTTAGTCAGGGTTGGGGGAGGTGTCGATTGTGGTGTCAGACATCCTCAACCAGGTTGTGTTGAGGATTGGAGTGCGTAAGAGCCTGCAGTGCAGGTGGGTGGGTGGCAGACACCCACAGTGGCAGTCATCCTCGACCACATGCGCCCCCACGGGGGTGTGGTGCGCTCTCCACCGCTCAACCACCTGCCTCCATCCCTACACGCCACCACATGCCCCCCTCAATCCCAAACGCCACCACCTGCCCCCCTCAACCACATGCGCCACCACCTGCCACCCTCCATCCCAAACGCCTCGTACGGCCACATCCCTGCATCTCAAACGCCACCACCTGCCCCCCTCAACCACATGCGCCACCATCTGCCCCTCTCGAACACATGCGCCCCCCAACGAGAGGGCTGCGCTCTCCACCACGCCCACAACCTGCCTCCCACCATCCCACGACCCAACGCCCGGTACCGCTACCTGCGCCGACTGCAACCATGCTCATCCCAACCTACCGCACAGCCCTGTGTAACCCCCCTCAACCCTCTAAACCCTCAACCCGGCAGGGCCTCGTGCGACGATCGACACTCGTACCCGACCCCTCCCACCTGCCTACCCCCCCCCCCGAACTGAACCGGAACTCAACCCTCAACCCCACAGGACCCCAACGCCCGGTCCCCGTATTTCTACCTGCTACACTCCAGACCTGCCCCCCAAAACCCAACCCAAACTCACCCCCCCCCTCTCAGGGCCCACAACTCACTACCCGGTTTGGCTACCTGCTACACAACCTCCCTGCCCCCCCCCCCCCAAATCTTAACCCTAACCAAACCCTCAACCCTGCAGGGCCCCAACGCCCAGTACCCGTACGGGTACCTGCGCGACCGCTTTGTGTGGTCTCTCATCTCTGCGGTCGGAATCTTTTTCCTGGGCGCGGGTGCGTGGTGGCGGCGCAGGGCATGCGAGTGCAGTGCACACGTGCGTGCGCATCCGGATGCACTCGCGTGCGCTCTCTGCCGCTTCCTCTCTCTCTCTCTCTCTCTGTGTCACTCCTTCTCTCTCTCCCTCAATCTCTCTCTTCGTCTCTCTTTCTGTCTCTCTCGCCATATCTCTCACACACTCTCTCTCCATCTCTCTCACCCTCTCTCTCTTCTGTCTCACACATACCCCCCCACACACACACACACGCAGGCGCCTCCGTTCTGCACGGCTTCCACTCCCTCGCCAGCCCCCAGCACGCTGTGGAGGGTGTGGAGTGGACCTACCTCGTTCTGGGTGTCTCTGCTCTGCTGGAGGGGTACAGCTTCTGGGTGGCCATTCAGAGCATCCAAATAGGGGCGACCGCGCGTGGGATGAGCTTCTTTGATTATGTCAAGGTGGGTGTGGAACAGTGGTTCTGATAAGGATCTTAAGGAAAGCATGGCTCAACCCGGGCTCACTCCCCAATCTCAACCCAACAAATGTTTTTTGCGTAAAGGGTGTGAACACGTTGATTTCACACTTTGGGGGTCGAAGTGCGCGCCATCTCCACCCGACGCGCCAGCTCAAATCGGGCAATCTCAACCCGAAAGTGCAATTTGTTGGGTTGTGGGTTGGCTAACGGAAACACTGTTGTGGATGGTGTGGGAGTGTGTGTGTGTGTGTGTGTCGAAGTCTGGGGGGGTGGGGTGGGGTGGCAGCTTCTGTGCAAGGATTTCCTTTTCAGGATGCAGGTGGGGATGCAGATGCGCAATGACACCTTCACCTTCTCCAGCTGTGGCTATCTTGTAGGGCGTCGTTCCATAGCAAGAGGCATCGAGTTGCACGTGTACGCACAGACGCATACACATGCTCACAAACGCTTGCACGTGCTTACACACACACACTCACACACACTGGCAAACATACACACACCGGTGGATGGCGGGTAGCGACAGCGAGCCGCCGGCCCTGTTGAGCTCAGGGCTGAACAGTGCTGCCCGGATCACGGCTCTAGCTAGGTTCAGGATGGGGCTCCATGAGCTGCAGATAGAGCGGGGGCGCTACGCCGCGGCGGGACAGAGGCAGCGACGCAGCCAGCGGGCGTGCTGCCTATGCGGTGGGCTAGAGGATGAGGCACACATGGTATTTGAGTGCCCTGCCTATGAAGAGGCACGGGTGCAGGCCCACAGCCTGTTTCGGTCCATCCCTCGCCCTGAGGAGGCCGATTTAGATGAGCGGATGCGGGAGTTTATGAATCCTCGGCCAGGCCAGGAGAACCCCAGGTTTTGGCACGAGCTGGCTGACTTCCTTGTCGCCTGTTTTGAGACACGCACCGCGTGCACAGCAATCATGATGGCAGATGGCATGCTAGGGGTCTAATTTTGACAGCTGCCGGCCTCTTTCCTAGGGTCTAATGCGCCATCAAAGGCGTCCGACGGATTGTAAAATCGACCACACCATTACAGGCGTCAGACGGACTGTAAAATCGACCATATGCTCACGCACACATACATGCGTGCTCTCACACAACCAACCAACCAACCAAGCGTTACATGAGGCCGAGGCTCTCTCACACACACACACACACACACACACACATACATACATACAACACAACACAACACACACACACCACACACACACACCACACACACAACACACGCACGCAGAGTGGCCAGGACCCCACAACTGTTGCTGTGCTGATGGAGGATGGAGGCGCGATGATGGGCCTCGCAATCGCTGGACTGTGCACCGCGCTCTCACACGCGACTGGGTCTGGAGTGTGGGACGCGGTCGGGTCAATTGGCATCGGTGAGTGTGGGGTGTGTGGGGTGTGAAGTGTGGGGTTTTTGAAGTGTGAATCATGTGTGGGAGCGCTGTCACACGCGTGGCAGGGTCTGGATTATGTGTGGGACGCGGTCGGGTCAATTGGCATCGGTGACTGTGGGGTGTGAAGTGTGGGTGTGAAGTGCGGGGTGTTTGAAGTGTGAATCATGTGTGGGAGCGCTGACACATGCGTGACGGGGTCTGGATTGTGTGCAGTGATTCCCCTGCGAGCCATATACCGCTCCGAGCCGGATTTCCCATTTCCCAGAAAACCACCACACACTTTTTGGGAGAGGGCGTGGAGCGGTGCCTTGGAAAGCTCGTGCCGAGAGCAGCCCAACGGCATGCGTTGCGTGTATACCCGCTGTGTATTGTGCCTGGTATGAGCGGTCAAAGTTGCTGGAGCCGGCAAAAAACTAATAACTAAAATTCTTCCCAGGGACCACTGATTGTGTGTGGATTGGTATCGGTAGGTGTGGAAAGTGTGGATGTGTGAAATGTGAAGTATGGCATCAATGGGTGTGCGCACAAAACAGAGGAAGTGAACCCTTGCCGGCCTTACCTGGCCGGGTGCACATGTACGCACACATGCACACGCACACGCACACGCACACGCACACGCACACGCACACGCACACGCACACACACACGCACATGCACATGCACCCCCCCCCCACACACACACGCACACACCACCACCACATACACACACGCACACACACACATGCGCCACTGCAGGCCTCCTCCTCGGCTGCATCGCCACCTTCCTGGTGTCCAAGAACAGGCAGCTGCTGATTGGGCGGTCGATGGCGAGCAATGAGATCGGAGACGTGAGTGATGCGTGCGTGTGGGTGGGTGGGTGGGTGGGTCTATGTGTGTGTTTCTGAGCGGGCTGGTTCCGTCGGTATGGTATGCCGGGGAGCATGCAGCTGCTGGGTATTTGGGGCGATCAATGAGATCCAAGAATGTGAGTGATGCGTGTGTGTGCCAGTGAGTGGTGCAATCAGTCAGTGGTGCATGCGTCACACAGGAGGGTGGCTGTGTAGGGTTTGGCGGGCCGGGTTTCAGGAGGGTCAGGCCGTGTAGGGTTTGGCGGGGCTTGATCGATTTCCACACTTTTGCATCACAAGACCGCCAACACGCATTCAACTTCTGCATCGCTGGTGTGTGGGGGAGGGGTGGAGTGAGGGGTGGGGTGGGGTGGGGGGTGGGGTGGGGGCTCCTGCGTTCAAATGCTTGATGATTCACATAATTCTGCTGCCGCTGCTGGTGGCCGCCGTCACATTTGCCCTCTTGCAGAGATCACAAAACACAGCCACCTGGCAGTGCTTTTTTGTTTGTTCTGTGAGCGGTCTGGGTTGTCTGTGTGTGGTGTGTGTGTGGTGGTGGGGTGGGGTGGGGGGCTGCTGGGCAGCAGGCAGGTGCTGGTTATCTTGGGGCGGCGTGAATTGGGCGGCTGGCGGCGAGTGCGGAGAGATCCATGGCGCGAGTTTTAACTGCGTCACTCATTCACTCGATTGCAGGATGAGATGGGGAAGATGGGTGCTGCAGGTGTTGCCATTTTCCTGCCATGCACCCTGGCAGTCACTGTGCTGCATGCACGCCCGCCTCACACGTGGCACACGCACACACACACACACACACACACACACACACACATACAAAACGCCATTACACACGGCAGAGTGTAAAATCGACCACGCACACACGCGCACGCACACACACACGCATGCACGCACACACGCAGGTGCTTGAGCTGCTCCGTCGCGACCCCGCTGTGTCATACGTTCTCGACACCAAGACTGAGGAGATTGGCCCACGCGTGTTTCGGTTCAAGGCAGAGGTGCATTTTGAATGGCAGGGAGAGAGAGAGAGAGAGAGAGAGAGAGAGAGAGAGAGAGAGAGAGAGAGAAGAGAGAGAGAGAGAGAGAGAGAGAGAGAGAGAGAGAGAGAGAGGGACCGATAGAGAGAGAGAGCGAAAGAGAAGAGAGAGAGAGAGAGAGAGAGAGAAAAAGAGAGAGGGAGAGAGAGATTGTTACAGATAACTCGGAACGTTTGACCTAGACAGGCGGTTTCTGGTCACCATTGAGGGGATTCCGTTTGAAGGCGGGTTTACCAACCGTGCGCCAGCAAGAGGGTGAACAACCTCGGTTATAAAGCAGTGAGGTTAAAGGGAAATCGCGGGTCAATGGCGGCTGTGTTCGTCAATCCGCCTTTACCTTAAGGTTTTGGCAGATGAACTAGTGCGCATGCTCACACGCTCGCATTCACGCGTATGGACGCACGCGCTCACACTCAACACACACCTTTGCCACCATATAGGTATACAAGGAACACTTCCATCTCACTCACTGCAGGATAACCAACGAGCACACACACACACACAGGTGGCATGGGACGTAGAGGCGCTGGCAAAGAGACACGTGCGGCACATTGGTCGCATTCCCACCACTGCACCACCACTTCACCATCACTGCACACCACTGAGAACCCTCTTGCTGTGTGTGCCTGTTGCTGCCTCTGCAGGTGGCATGGGACGGGGAGGCGCTGGCAAAGCGCTACGTGCAGCGCATCGGGCGCGAACGCCTGTTGGCGCGCCTGCGCCTGGCAATCTCTCCGGGCTCCCCACCAGATGCGCTCGACAACGTGCTCACGGGATACGGAAAGGTGAGGGCAAGGAGGCCGAGGCTTGGGTCTAGGGTAAAGTAAGACTTGGGGGGGTGGGGTGGGGGGGGCCTGGGTTCAGCCACTTTGACTACGCCGCTGGCAGGCCCTGAGGGTGCTGACTTGATACGAAAGTGTGGGCTTGCGGTCTGGGGGAGTGGGGTGTTGAATTGGGGTTAATTTGGTTGCCCAGGTAAAGGGGGTTCAGTTAGTGCAGGCGAGCGACCGACGCGCTCAGCAGGGTGGGTAAACGCACGCACACGCTTGTATGGTGGTGCTTTGTGTTTGTGCGTTAATTTCTCTCTCTATCGCTTTCACCCTCTCTCGCGCACACACGTGCCACGCATACACAATGCTGTCGCACACGCACACATGCGCCATGCCGACCGTGCACCGCCATGCCGTGCCGTGCATGCGCGCAGGGCATCATCAGCGCGGTCGGTGCAGAGGTGGACAGAATCGAGGCCGAGATCCAGACGTTGAACCCGGTGAGAACGTGCGAGTGGGCGAGCGAGCGGCGGGCTCGTGCGGGTGGATCAAGCCCTTGCTGCAGACCCCTGGACTTCTTTTCACACACACACACACACACACACACATACACGCACACCTGCACCCCCTTCCACCCAACGCACAGGGCATTCGCTATGTGGACCTGGAGACCGACCGCGGGCGCCGTGCACCACCAGGCTCGCTGTCGTCGCTCGATGGAGACTTCAACGATCCAGGGCCCATGTCGATTCAGCCGCAGGCGCAGCAGCTGCAACGGGATGTGAGCATGATGCACGCGTGCACATGCACGGCACGTACGCTCGCACTCCAGCGCTCACACACATGGACGCTTGTGCGCTCACACACAAACACACACACAGACACAAGCGTGCAGACATGCACATGCGTGGGCATTTACATCCACTCCCAACCCACCCACACGCACCGCGCGCAGGTGGCGGCTTCTCGAGAGAGAATTGTGGCGCTCGGCTACGCTGCAGCCATGGCGGATGCAGATGCTGACGCGCGGGCAACGGCGGCGATTGGCACTGGCGCTGGTGTCAGTAACAGCGGGGCAGCAGGCGGAAGCGCTGGCGCTGGCGCTGCAAGTGGTGCCAGCAGCGCGGTGCCGGACGAGAGGAGTAACGCGGCTGGGTGGCGCGTGGAGAAGAAGCCATTGTAGTAACTCCTGCGGCCCTCGTTTAGATGGCCCCAGCAGCAGGCTGCTGCGTCTCAGTGGATTCGACAGGGGGCTGTGGCGGGGCTGTGCGCTGTTCGCTTGGCAGGGTGACGCCACGTCGTGCGACCACTGTGTTGTTTATTGGCTCAACAAATCTGTGTCGGACGGATGCCAGCCTCCAGTCCTTTCTCACGCGCGCGAACAACCGAGCACTCTCGACTGACCGCTACAAACCACTCACCCCCCCTGTGTCCCCCTGTGTCATGAGAGCGCAGCGCGCCTACCGCTTCCCGAGGCCGCGTGCCTGCTTGGCCTCCTCCCTCTCCACCTCGCTGCGTGCACGGCAGCAGCAGCAGCACCGGTGTTAGCATCGGTATTAATGTCATGACCAGCGCAATGTGAGCAACCCCACTCCCTTGATTGTAAGACTCCTGCGTCACGTCCCATTCAGTGGCGTGTCGATGTGCCCCCCCCTCCCCCCCAAACACCCATCCACCACAAACACACAAATACACACTGACTCACGCACGCGCACACACGCACACACGCACGTCAGCTCCGCCCCAGGGTCCCCCCCGCCCCCTCCTAAAGCCCCCCGCCCCTCGCCTCCCACCTAGCCAAGGAGCCCCCCAGTATCCCCATGGGAGCCCCCCCCGCTCATCTCTGGGGACCACTATGGACACCATCCAACGCATCCATGCGTGCACGCACGATTCATGCTTGCACGCATGGGCAGTGCTGTGGGAGCCCTGTTGCCCCCCACTGCACCAAGGTCAAGAGCTCCCAACGGCCTGTTTGCGTGGGTGTTGGCCTCTGCCTTGCGGCGTTGCTCCGGGGGGCTGCGCTCTCCCACTCGTGCGCCCCAACACGCGTGCGGCCCCACGACCAGCGCGATGTGAGCAACCCCACCTCCCTTGACTCTCAACCGTCAGAGCCATTCCACCCAAGCAACGCGGCCCCCGCCCCCCCTCACCTGGCCAGCTCAGCCATCTCCTCCGCGCAGACGCGGCACCTAACTCCCTCCCCGTCCTCGCCATGCCTCCCTGCCTCCTCCCCAGTCAGCCCTTTCGCATGACCACACACCTCACCAGCCCAGCCCACCAGCCATCACCTCCCTCGTCATCTACTCCACGCACTTGGTCCACAAACTCCCTCCCCTCCCCTCTCCCTGCCTCCCCCCCTCCCTGCCTCTTCCCCAATCAACGCGCCAGCCAGCCAGCCCTTTCGCACACACACACACTCACTTGATCATCTCCGTCATCTCCTCATCCGTCATCTCCTCCACACGCTTCTGCATGACTGCCTCCTCGTACTGCTCCAGCTGCTTCACGTACGTCATTTGCTGCACACACACAGGGGGTGGTGCGATGCCTTGCAGGGAAACGGGCAGTGCTACCCTTTACAGTTGTTAACACACGGAATTTCAGTCAAATGGCTGGAACAACAGAAAACATCCTGAAAAGGTAATCACTGGCCACGGGCGCAACCGGAAGCCCACGCCCAAGACACCCTTTCAGCGCTGTCACTACGTAATAGCATGTGCTGCTGCTGAGTGAGGTGACCCGGGAATATTGTAAAGCTCCAAGGCTGAACCTTTATTTGTGCAGCAGTCGGACGGAACCCTATTCATTGTACACACCGCAGCGCACCTTGGTAGCGACGCGGTACACGTATGTTGAAACCCAGAACACGCAGATTCCGAGGAAGACACCGAGCTGCACGAAGTTTCCGGCCATGCCAGGCTCCACGCCCGTCGCCTGCAGATGAGAGCAGGCATGCGTTTGCACGCAGTAGTGGGCGTGGTGTGCGCAAGCCGTGGGTTGCTCGCGTTCCGGCGATTGCGTCCATGCATGCATGCATGCGAGCAGGTGGATCCAACGACTGCTACTACGGGCATGCACGCAGGGCTGCGACCGGTTGTATCAAAGCGCAGTGAGTGAGAGACCCCATGCGCCCATGCGCCCGTGCGCTCATGCGTGCGCATGCATGCGTGCGCACCACGCCCTGCGCATGGTGTTGCCTGTTGCATGCCGTGCCATGCCTCTCTCTGTGCCCACCTGGAGGCCGTAGTAAGCGGCATACCCGAAGGCGCCCAGCCCCACGCCGATTAGGAGGATATCCTTGCGCGAGTACCCGAACTGCTTGTTGTACACCACAGTGGGCTGTTTATCGTCGGTAGCGCGGAGTGGTGCCACGCGGCGGGCGGCAGGCGTGGTGCGGAGGCCACAGGAGGAGGAGCCAGGCACCACAACACCACCCAATCGCACGGGGCCTGCACAAGCAAGCGAGGGCGGTGTTAAATTGGCTGCATGGGCGATGCGTACGTGCATGCATGGACGCGCGCTAGTAGCTGCAAGTGGGCGCATGAGAGCCACCAGCGTCAAGCTCGCACCAACTGTGAGGGGGCGCGACACGGCCCGTGTGGAGCCACCGCGTGAAGCAAACGCCGATGAAGTGGTGCGGACGGCGAGCATGGTGAGGAGGTGAGGGCGGAGGGTGGTGTCCTGGTGTGTATATGCTGCAAAACGAAAAGGTGTGGCTCAGTTTCAGGTCTCAGTTCTCCAGGGATCTCCCCTGCAGGTCTCCAGGGGTCTCCCCTGCAAACCTTGGAATTCGGGAGCTGGCAGATGAGACCACACCACCTCACGCCAGGCATCTCTGCATTGAGCTGGCGTGCTGCCAGTGTCTCTCCAGTGCTGAATCAGTAGGCCTGCCCGGCCTGCTGCTGCTGCCGCCCCTGTGGCGTCGGCGGCGGGGCGCGCCGACAGAGGAGTGGCCTGCTGCGGCGGGCGCCGCGCCGGCCGCATCTGCGCGCATGCGCGGCTCCTACCGTCAGGCGGGGCTGCCTGCGCGTGTGGGCGACACATCGCTGCGCCACAGCCACGTGCTGTCCATCCCAGCGGCAGCCGCCAGGCTCGTCGCGTACGGTGTTTATTTGGCGGCTGCCACTGACCTGACAACGAGGTGGAGGAGGCGGCGGTGCAGATCGATCGCCGCAGTCGTCGAGCGCGGCGCCAGCCTGCCCGTCCGCTACTGATCTCGCGCGCTTCTTGCACGCAGACCGTTTTCTCGGTGGAGGAGCCGGTTGGTTGGGACGTCATGTCCGCGTCGTTTCTCAACGCCATTGGTGGAGCCGCGCCGGGTTTAATGCTGCTGTGTGTGCTCTTCACCATGACGCCTGACGCCGTGGCCGGCGCGGTCGTGCGCTCCCGCTGCTGCCTGCGCGAAGTGGACCCGTCGGCTGCCGCCTTCGACGTGCTCAGTGACCGCGAGGAGGAGGCGTAGCACCGGGCGCTGTTCCTGGCCCGCTTTCCTCGCGCCAAGGCTGAAGGAAAGCGGGCGCAGTTCCACAGCGCGCGCCTAGTGGTTGACGGCGAGCGGATGGCTGAACCTGTTTGCCAAGTTGCATCCTCTCTGGGGGTGTGTTTGAACGAGAGGTGGCGCCACACGCCACACGCGTGTGGTGGCGGGTGTGGCGTGGTTGCTGAGAAGAGTGTTGCGGCGGGCGCCGTGTTTGGCCGCTTTTGGGTGGTGGGGGTTGGCCTTCTTGGTCCCTTCATGGTCCTGGCTTTACAGCCAGTTGAACGTGGTGTCTGCCTCCGGCTGCTTCAGGACTGAGTGTGGCTACTTTGGGGGCGGTGCTGCTGCTTGGCGCCCGCCACCTCGTGTGGGTGGCGCTACCGTGGGCTACTTTTGTAGCTTGACCTTTGTGGTGGGCCTTGTGCCCGCGGTCTGATAGTCCTGCTGGAACTCTGCAACTGATTGTGACTTCCGGCTGTGGATTTGTAAAACGACTCTCTCAGGTCAGCAGCAAACAGGCTGACACTCCTGAGAGCTCGAACGCAATTTTATAAACACCGCCCGTATTTCTTGGCACACCTGGCCCACTCGCTCCTGACATCTTTGCGAGGGGCCACGAGCAGCGGGCACGTAGCTCTATTTCCGGGGACACATACACGCATGCAGTCACACATGTCGGTGCGCTGTGTGTCTGTGTCACGCTTGCCTATCTCCCTCTCTCGTCACGCAGTCAGTTTGAAAGGTTTCGTCGGCTTTCTTCTTTCTTCCTTCTCCTACGGGCTCGGGCTCAGGCCCAGCACAAGGGGTGGGGTTGATGTGTGGGTTGGGGGTGGGGGCACGCACGCCCCGTCATGACTCTCGCGTGCCTCTCTCCCTCTCTCGTCAGTTCGTCACCGCTGTGCGCTGCTGCGGCTGCGGCTGCGCTGCGCTGCGTAGACCAGGCGCAGACGCCAGTCTCTCATTGCTGCGCTATGGCGTCCTGCATCCGTCCGCGCCTCCGATGTCAACAGGTGGTTGTCCGTCACTCCACCAGTCATCAGAACTGCTGCGCGGCCTGCATCTGCTGGCGCGCAACGGCCGCGGCGGGCAGCGCGCGCGTGCCGGCACGGTACACGCTGCTGGTGCCAACGAATGTGGCAACCTAAAGCACAGGGAGCACGAATGTGTGTGTGCGTGCGCGTGTGCGTGTGTGCATGGCACGTGCTGCTGGCTGGTGCTAGCAGTCAGCCTGGCGTGTGTGTGTGTGTGTGTGTGTGTGTGCATGTGCGCGCGCATGTGTGATTATGCCGTGTGAGTAAACTCCCCCCAAATTGTGTGAACCCCCCACACACATCCGCACCCACCTCGTCCGCAAGCGACTGCATGCCATCAGTGACCGGCCCGCCGACCTCCCCGCCCATCAGCGGTGCCAGACCAGTCACGCCCTTGGATGCCTGGTTTAGGAGCTCAACTGCCTGTGGCACGCCCATCTGCACACGCGCACGCGCACGTGTGTGTGTGTGTGTGTGTGTGTGTGGGAGGGGGGGGCGTGCACGTGCGTGTGTGTGTGTGTGTGTGCGTGTTTGTGTGTGCGTGTGCACAGTGGTGAGCGCTTGGATACCTGCCTGGCTTGCTCTGCGCCCCCTTCCCTCTATCTATCCTGGCCAACTGCATCACATCACACACACGTGCCCTGCCCTGCCCACACCTGGTCGGCCATGCCCACCGTGCGTCCGATGATGTTGCCGGAAGTCACGACGCCGGTGTGCTATGCCACCCTGTCCTGCCCTACCCTGCCTCTCCCCTCCACGCACACAGGCGTAGAGAGAGAGAGAGCAAGGAAGAGAGAGAGAGAGAGAGAGAGAGAGAGAGCGCAAGGAGGAGAGAGAGAGCAACGAAGAGAGAGAGAGAGAGAGAGAGAGACAGAGACAGACAGAGCGAGAGAGACAGAGAAAGAAAGAGAAAGAGAGGGAAACAGAGCGAGCGACCCACCTGGTTTGCCATGCCCGCCATGCGGCCGATGATGTCGCCGGCAGTCGCAACGCCGGTGCCCGCCATGCGTGCCACCTCGGGGGGGAGGTCCACCTGTTTTTTGGGAGGGGGGGAGGGGGAAGGCATTTTCAGGCAGCGGCGGGGGAGGGAGAGACATCAAGGGACGGAGACGGAGAGAGATGCGCCAGACGGTGCGCTCCCCCACACATCCCCACTCGGAGACTCTCACTCATCACATTTTGCTGCATCGGGCGCAAGCGTCCACAAGGCAGCGTGCGCACATGACCCCTCCTCCTGCCCCCCCCCCAACACACTCGGGCCCCTGCTTCTACTCACCACGTTCTGCTGCATCGGGCGCATGTGTCCGCCCGGCAGCGTGCGCACACTCAGGTCGAGAACCTCACTGAGGATGGGGCTGGCCTGGAGCAGCTGAGCAAGGCTGCTGGTGTCGTCAATGGAGTCGTCCTGCGAGTGTGCATGTGTGTGTGTGTGTGTGTGTGTCGGTGTGTGCGCGACGGGGCGTGAAGAGGGGGGAATGGGGCTGGCATGGCGCAGCTGTCTGCTGGTGGCATCATTGGAAATGTATTGTGGTGGTGGTGGGTGCGAGGAGGGATGTTGAGGGTACAGCCAAGCGTGCCAGCCCACAAACACAAACACACGCGTGCGTGCGCGCACACACACACACACACACACACACATGCGTGTGCGCACACACAAAGACCCCCCCAACCTCCACACACGCACCTTGAATCGCAGCAGCAGGTTGCGCGGCACCGCATAATACGATCGCACAAGCGACTTGGTCTCCTCAGCGCCCGGGCTGAACTCCTCGCGGCCCTGGGCAAGGTCCAGGTACATGGGGAGGAACTGCTCCGCAAGGGGGACAACCTGAAGTGGTGTGGGAGGGGGGGCAGCAGCTTGAATGGTGAAAATGTGGGGTGGTGGGAGAGAGAGGGAGAGAGAGCATGATAGAAAGAGAGAGAGAGAGAGGGAGAAAGAGGGGGAGGGAGAGGGAGAGGGAGAGATAGGAAGAACAGAGGGTGAGAAGGCAAGGTACATGGGGAGGAACTGCTCTAAGAGGGGCACAACTTGAGAGGGGGAGCAAGAGAGAGGGCAGCAGCGTTAGTGCCACACAAGGGGGGGGAGGGGGGGGGAGGACAGCAGAAGAGAGCCGGCGGGCCCAGAGAGGAGCGGAGGGAAGGGCGGAGGAAGAGAGGGAGGGGGGGAGAGAGAAAGGAGAGGGCAAGGTCGGGGCACAGGGGGAGGAAGAGTAAGGGGAGGGGGGAGAAGGGCGCTACTTGCAATAGCAAGAGGAGGAGGTGGGGGGTAGGGGGGCCCACATGAGCAGGCAAACACTGCTGCTGCGGGGTGGCTGGGATGTGGGAAGCGGGACACTGCGCAACGCACATCACCTTCGCAGCACCCACAGCAACCCACCCACCTGGCGCACGATGGACGGCGACATCGAGCGCAGCGTGTCGAGTGCCGACTCGACGGTCGCACGCACCGGCGACCCCGCAACCGCGTTCAGCGCTGGGCCGAGCAGCTTTGCAGACGGGGCGATGAGCGGTGCGAGGAAGGGGACGGTGTCGGTCGCGGAGCGGTTGTTGAACGACAGGTACACGTTGCCGGCGCGCTGTGCAGCAGAGAGAGAGAGAAACTAGTGAGTGTGTGTGCGTGTGCGTGTGTGTTTGTGCGCTTGTGGGTGGGTGGGGGTGGGGATGGTGGGTGCGGGTGGGTGGGGGTGGGTGCATGTGTTGCCGGTATGCTTGAAGCAGAGAGGGTGCATGTGTGTGTGTGTGTGTGTGCATGTGTGAGTGTGTGTGTGTGTGTGTGTGTGTGCATGTGTGTGTGTGTGTGTGTGTGTGTGCAGCAGAGAGGAAACTGTGTGTGTGTGTGCGTGTGTATGTGTGTGTGTGTGCGTATGTGCCCGGTGCGCCCCCCCCCTCTCACCCCCTGCCTGTGACATAACACCAGCTCTTTGTCCCAGCGGGACACACGTGGCAGGGTGCACCGTTTGTGTGTGTGCGTTGTATGCGTTGCGTTTGCGTGCGAGTATGCGTGCTGCCCCCCCCCCCCCCCCGCACCCACCGCGACCGCGTAGCGTGAGCAGATGAGCAGGTGGATGACTGCGCCGAGGGAGTGGCCGACGCCGTACGTGGGCAGGAGTGTGAACTCGGGGCCCATTGCGCGCACGGCGCGGTCAAACTTGAACTGCGTCTCGTCCGCGATGCGCAGGTGGTCGAACGTCGTGTTGAACGGCGTCGTGACGACGAGGATGTTGCGGTTGGAGAGCGCCTCAAGAAAGAGGCGGTAGGAGATCTGTGGCGCGGCGCCAACGAAGGCAGCGCCCAGGAAGTGGACGACAGCCTCGGGCGGCCTGGGGTGGTGCGGGGTGGTTAGTATTGGTGGTGGGTGGGTACGAGCGTGCGTGCGTGCCAATGGCACGGCGCCGGCGCCCTCGGGCGGCCTGGGGTGCTGCGGAGGGGTCGCGATCAGGTCTCAAGCCGCGGGCGAATGCTGCGTGTACGCACACACGCGGGTGCACACCGACACGCATGCGCGCGCACACACGTGTGCATGTCCCGCGGCCCTCGTGCGCACACGTGTCCACTCTAACGCAGCAGGGCACACACGATGCGCTCGCGCATGTGCTGCCTCCGTGCCCACCTGTTGTTTGGCGGGAACAGCACGTACGATCCCTCCACCTCGCGCCAGTCGTTGCGGTGCCCAGGCGTCTGAGAGTTG
>VFSX01000168.1:342500-370617 GCA_016618255.1 Chlamydomonas sp. UWO 241 | reverse complement strand
GCCACGCTCCGGCCGTGCCTTCGGGAGTCTCCGTTCCAACACCAGGGTCTCTTGTTTCCTCTTTGTTTCTCTCCGTTCCAACACCAGGGTCTCTTGTTTCCTCTTTGTTTCCTGTGTTGCTGTCGCTTAGGTGTCGGCATGGCTGCGTTGCTTGAGTGTAACGTTGGCCTCTGAAAAAAAATAAAAAAATCCTTATCCTCGAGTCCCGTTCCCCCGAGTCCAAGTTCCTTTAGTCCTGTTGGCTCTGGTGCTCTAGATGGATTGGCTTGCGCGTCCCTGTTTTTTCAGGGGCCGCCACGGCTCCGGCCGTGCCTTCGGGAGTCTCCGTTCCAACACCAGGGTCTCTTGTTTCCTCTTTGTTTCCTGTGTTGCTGTCGCTTAGGTGACGGCATGGCTGCGTTGCTTGAGTGTAACGTTGGCCTCTGAAAAAAAATAAAAAAATCCTTCTGTCGGCTCTGGTGCCCCCCGAGTCCAAGTTCCTTTAGTCCTGTCGGCTCTGGTGCTCTAGATGGATTGGCTTGCGTGTCCCTGTTTTTTCAGGGGCCGCCACGGCTCCGGCCGTGCCTTCGAGAGTCTCCGTTCCAACACCAGGGTCTCTTGTTACCTCTTTGTTTCCTGTGTTGCTGTCGCTTAGGTGACGGCATGGCTGCGTTGCTTGAGTGTAACGTTGGCCTCTGAAAAAAAAAAATAGGGTCTCTTGTTTCCTCGTTGATTCCTGTGTTGCTGTCGCTTACGTGTCGGCATGGCTGCGTTGCTTGAGTGGAACGTTGGCCTCTGAAAAAAATAAAAAAAACCTGCCCTCCCTCCCCCCCTCCTCCCCCTCCGCACAGGGTATTCTTTCGTCGTCTTTTGCTTCTTCTTTTCCCTCTCCCCTCGAGGCCTCGTCATCTTTTGCTTCTTCTTTTCCCTCTCCCCTCGAGGCCTTCTCAGCTTTCTTCCAGTCGTTCCCTCATCGTTCCATCGTCCCACGTGCCTCGGGATTCCTGACTTCCATTCCCTCGTGTCCGTTTAAAAAAAAAAGTTATTATTACATCAAAGCAACACCTTATGCCGACGCCTAGGCTACAGCAACACGGGGGACCGAGGAACAAGAAAAACTGGTATTGATATTTTTGGTAAACCGGAAACCAGAAACCGGTGAGGGATCCAGGATCCGTGTCCTTCGTCTTCCTTATCCTCAAGTCCCGTTCGCCCGAGTCCAAGATCCTGTCGGCTCTGGTGCTCTAGATGGATTGGCTTGCGTGTCCCTGTTTTTTCAGGGGCCGCCACGGCTCCGGCCGTGCCTTCGGGAGTCTCCGTTCCAACACCAGGGTCTCTTGTTTCCTCTTTGTTTCCTGTGTTGCTGTCGCTTAGGTGACGGCATGGCTGCATTGCTTGAGTGTAACGTTGGCCTCTGAAAAAAAAAAAATAGGGTCTCTTGTTTCCTCGTTGATTCCTGTGTTGCTGTCGCTTACGTGTCGGCATGGCTGCGTTGCTTGAGTGGAACGTTGGCCTCTGAAAAAAAAAAAAAAAATCCTTTTCCTCGAGTCCCGTTCCCCCGAGTCCAAGTTCCTTTAGTCCTGTCGGCTCTGGTGCTCTAGATGGATTGGCTTGCGTGTCCCTGTTTTTTCAGGGGCCGCCACGGCTCCGGCCGTGCCTTCGGGAGTCTCCGTTCCAACACCAGGGTCTCTTGTTTCCTCTTTGTTTCCTGTGTTGCTGTCGCTTAGGTGTCGGCATGGCTGCGTTGCTTGAGTGTAACGTTGGCCTCTGAAAAAAAATAAAAAAATCCTTATCCTCGAGTCCCGTTCCCCCGAGTCCAAGTTCCTTTAGTCCTGTTGGCTCTGGTGCTCTAGATGGATTGGCTTGCGCGTCCCTGTTTTTTCAGGGGCCGCCACGGCTCCGGCCGTGCCTTCGGGAGTCTCCGTTCCAACACCAGGGTCTCTTGTTTCCTCTTTGTTTCCTGTGTTGCTGTCGCTTAGGTGACGGCATGGCTGCGTTGCTTGAGTGTAACGTTGGCCTCTGAAAAAAAAAAAATAGGGTCTCTTGTTTCCTCGTTGATTCCTGTGTTGCTGTCGCTTACGTGTCGGCATGGCTGCGTTGCTTGAGTGGAACGTTGGCCTCTGAAAAAAAATAAAAAAAATCCTTATCCTCGAGTCCCGTTCCCCCGAGTCCAAGTTCCTTTAGTCCTGTCGGCTCTGGTGCTCTAGATGGATTGGCTTGCGTGTCCCTGTGTTTTCAGGGTCCGCCACGGCTCCGGCCGTGCCTTCGGGAGTCTCCGTTCCAACACCCGGGTCTCTTGTTTCCTCTTTGTTTCCTGTGTTTCTGTCGCTTAGGTGTCGGCATGGCTGCGTTGCTTGAGTTTAACGTTGGTCTCTGAAAAAAAATAAAAAAAATCGTGTCCTTCGTCTTCCTTATCCTCGAGTCCCGTTCCCCCGAGTCAAAGTTCCTTTAGTCCTGTCGGCTCTGGTGCTCTAGATGGATTGGCTTGCGTGTCCCTGTGTTTTCAGGGTCCGCCACGGCTCCGGCCGTGCCTTCGTTTTCTGTGTTGCAGTCGCTTAGGTGTCGGCATGGCTGCGTTGCTTGAGTGTAACGTTGGCCTCTGAAAAAAAAAATAGGGGTTGCTTGAGTGTAACGTTGGCCTCTGAAAAAAAAAATAGGGTCTCTTGTTTCCTCGTTGATTCCTTTGTTGCTGACGCTTACGTGTCGGCATGGCTGCGTTGCTTGAGTGGAACGTTGGCCTCTGAAAAAAAAAAAAAATCCTTTTCCTCGAGTCCCGTTCCCCCGAGTCCAAGTTCCTTTAGTCCTGTCGGCTCTGGTGCTCTAGATGGATTGGCTTGCGTGTCCCTGTGTTTGCAGGGGCCGCCACGGTTCCGGCCGTGCCTTCGGGAGTCTCCGTTCAAACACCAGGGTCTCTTGTTTCCTCTTTGTTTCCTGTGTTGCTGTCGCTTAGGTGTCGGCATGGCTGCGTTGCTTGAGTGTAACGTTGGCCTCTGAAAAAAAAAAAAAAAATCCTTCTCCTCGAGTCCCGTTCCCCCGAGTCCAAGTTCCTTTAGTCCTGTCGGCTCTGGTGCTCTAGATGGATTGGCTTGCGTGTCCCTGTTTTTTCAGGGGCCGCCACGGCTCCGGCCGTGCCTTCGGGAGTCTCCGTTCCAACACCAGGGTCTCTTGTTTCCTCTTTGTTTTCTGTGTTGCTGTCGCTTAGGTGACGGCATGGCTGCGTTGCTTGAGTGTAACGTTGGCCTCTGAAAAAAAAAAATTGGGTCTCTTGTTTCCTCGTTGATTCCTGTGTTGCTGTCGCTTACGTGTCAGCATGGCTGCGTTGCTTGAATGGAACGTTGGCCTCTGAAAAAAAATAAAAAATCCTTTTCCTTGAGTCCCGTTCCCCGAGTCCAAGTTCCTTTAGTCCTGTCGGCTCTGGTGCTCTAGATGGATTGGCTTGCGTGTCCCTGTTTTTTCAGGGGCCGCCACGGCTCCGGCCGTGCCTTCGGGAGTCTCCGTTCCAACACCAGGGTCTCTTGTTTCCTCTTTGTTTCCTGTGTTGCTGTCGCTTAGGTGTCGGCATGGCTGCGTTGCTTGAGTGTAACGTTGGCCTCTGAGTAAAAAAAAAAAATCCTTATCCTCGAGTCCCGTTCCCCCGAGTCCAAGTTCCTTTAGTCCTGTCGGCTCTGGTGCTCTAGATGGATTGGCTTGCGTGTCCCTGTGTTTTCAGGGTCCGCCACGGCTCCTGCCGTGCCTTCGGGAGTCTCCGTTCCAACACCAGGGTCTCTTGTTTCCTCTTTGTTTCCTGTGTTGCTGTCGCTTAGGTGACGGCATGGCTGCGTTGCTTGAGTGTAACGTTGGCCTCTGAAAAAAAAAAAATAGGGTCTCTTGTTTCCTCGTTGATTCCTGTGTTGCTGTCGCTTACGTGTCGGCATGGCTGCGTTGCTTGAGTGGAACGTTGGCCTCTGAAAAAAAAAAAAAAACCTGCCCTCCCTCCCCTCCTTGCGTGGCCCGCCGCCGCCTAATTTTGTCGTCTTTTGCTTCTTCTTTTCCCCGCACAGGTATAATTTTGTCGTCTTTTGCTTCTTCTTTTCCCTCTCCCCTCGAGGCCTTCTCAGCTTTCTTCCAGTCGTTCCCTCATCGTTCCATCGTCCCACGTGCCTCGGGATTCCTGACTTCCATTCCCTCGTGTCCGTTTAAAAAAAAAAAGTTATTATTACATCAAAGCAACACCTTATGCCGACGCCTAGGCTACAGCAACACGGGGGACCGAGGAACAAGAAAAACTGGTATTGGTATTTTTGGTAAACCGGAAACCAGAAACCGGTGAGGGATCCAGGATCCGTGTCCTTCGTCTTCCTTATCCTCAAGTCCCGTTCGCCTGAGTCCAAGATCCTGTCGGCTCTGGTGCTCTAGATGGATTGGCTTGCGTGTCCCTGTTTTTTCAGGGGCCGCCACGGCTCCGGCCGTGCCTTCGGGAGTCTCCGTTCCAACACCAGGGTCTCTTGTTTCCTCTTGTTTCCTGTGTTCCTGTCGCTTAGGTGTCGGCATGGCTGCGTTGCTTGAGTGTAACGTTGGCCTCTGCAAAAAAAAAATATATCCTTATCCTCGAGTCCCGTTCCCCCGGGTCCAAGTTCCTTTAGTCCTGTCGGCTCTGGTGCTCTACGGCTCCGGCCGTGCCTTGGGAGTTTTTGTTCCAACACCAGGGTCTCTTGTTTCCTCTTTGTTTCCTGTGGTTCCAACACCAGGGTCTCTTGTTTCCTCTTTGTTTCCTGTGTTGCTGTCGCTTAGGTGTCGGCATGGCTGCGTTGCTTGAGTGTAACGTTGGCCTCTGAAAAAAAAAATAAAAAAAATCTGGTGCTCTAGATAGATTGGCTTGCGTGTCCTTGTGTTTTCAGGGGCCGCCTTCCCTCTTCCTCCCTCTCCCTGTTCTTCTCCTCTGCCTCTCGCTCTCTTCTCAGCCACCACACCCGCCTCCCGGTTCTTCAACTCTTCCTATCCCTACCCCCTCCTCCCTCTCTCCTCTCGTCCCGCGCTCCCCGGTCTTCACCTCCCACCCACCCCACGCTCCTCCACCCTTCCCACCCTCCTGCTTCCCTGCCGTCTTCTCTCCCCGTGCTCCCCGCTCATCCTGCCTGTTTCTCATCCTTCAACTGTTCTTAATGCCCCGCATCTCCTTTCTTCTCTTCGCCCCCTACCCTTTTTTTTTTTTTTTTTTTTCAGAGGCAAACGTTACACTCAAGCAACGCAGCCATGCCGACACCTAAGCGACAGCAACACAGGAAACGAAGAGGAAAGCCGACACCTAAGCGACAGCAACACAGGAAACGAAGAGGAAACAAGAGACCCTGGTGTTGGAACGGAGACTCGCGAAGGCACGGCCGGAGCCGTGGCGGACCCTGAAAACACAGGGACACGCAAGCCAATCCATCGAGAGCACCAGAGCCGACAGGACTACAGGAACTTTGACTCGGGGGAACAGGACTTGAGGATAAGGAAGACGAAGGACACGGACACGAGGAAATGGAAGTCAGGAAGAAGAAAGCTGAAAAGGATCGAGGGGAGAGGGAGACGTAGAAGCAAAGGAATGACGAAAGATACCTGTGCGGAGGGGAGGAGGGGGGGGGGAGGGGGGGGGGGCGGGGCGGGGCACGCAAGGAGGGGAGGGATTGTGGTGCAGGCAGGGCGGGAAGGGGCAGGCAGGGATGGGGGGGAGAGAAAGACAGGGCGGGAAGGGGCAGGCAGGGATGGGGGGGAGAGAAAGACAGGGAGATGCGGGGGAGGGGGCAGGCAGGGATGGGAGGGAGAGGTAAAGACAGGGAGATGCGGGGGGCCAATAAGAACAGTGAAGGAAGTGAGAAACAGGCAGGATGAGCTGGGAGCACGGGGGAGAGAAGAGGGCAGGGAAAGCAGGGAGGCGTGGGAGGAGCGTGGGACGAGCAAGGGGGGGTGGGAGGTGAATATCAGGGAGCGTGGGACGAGCAAACAGAGCAGAGAGTGGGGGAGACGGATCAGAGCGGGGAGAGGAGATTTTTTTTTTTTTTTAGAGGGAGGAGGGGGGAGGGATAGGAAGAGTGGAAGAACCGGGAGGCGGGCGAGGTGGCTGAGAAGAGAGCGAGAGGCAGTGGAGAAGAACAGGGAGAGGGAGGAAAAAGGAAGGGGGCGGAGCCGGACGGCAAATGGGGAGGCAGGTGCACAGGGAATGGGGAGGAGTGGCGGAGGGACTCCTCCGCCAGCCCCCCCCCCCCACCTGCCCACCGGCTTGAGCCAGAGGGCAGGTGGGGGGGATGAAAGGAGGGGCACAGAGAAGACTAAAAAGCACGCCTAACCGGGAGAGCAGCAAACTCAAAACGTGGGAGGGAGGCGTGGGAGAGAAGGTGGGGGGGGTGGGAGGTGAAGACCGGGGTGCGTGGGACGAGCAAACGGAGCAGTGAGAGGGGGAGACGGACCAGAGTGGGGAGAGGAGAGAGGGAGGAGGGGGTAGGGATAGTAACAGTTGAAGAACCGGGAGGCGGGCATGGTGGCTGAGGAGAGGGCGAGAGGCAGAGGAGAAGAACAGGGAGTGGGAGGAAGAATGAAGGGGGCGAGAGGCAGAGGAGACGAATAGGGAGAGGGATGAAAAAGGAAGGGGGGGAGCTGGAAGGCAGATGGGGAGGCAGGTGCACAGGGAATGGGGAGGACTGGCGGAGTTGAGCCAGAGGGCAGATGGGCAGGAATGAAAGGAGAGGCACAGAGACCAGAGGGCAGATGGGCAGGAATGAAAGGAGTGGCACAGAGAGGACTAAAAAGCACGCCTAACTGGGAAAGCAGCAAACTCAAACCGGTGTCTAACCTGATGCCAAAGCAAGTAACAGTAACAAGTAACACGGGGTTTTCCAGCTAAGCAGGCTACTCTTCTACTAGAGATCACCCGCCGATACTCCAGCCCACTTGAGTGTACTAGAGAACCGCCGGCTCCCGGCCAATAGACTACCGCTCCCGCCGGCTAGACTACCCCAAACAGCGGTCTCTGAGAGACATGTCTGGCAGCCTTGTGGCCAGTCAAGCCGGCAGAGCGACTGGCGCTGACTGGAACGGTCCCCGCCTGGCAGTGCATGGCTGTCCAGCTGACTGGAACGGTCCCCGCCTGGCAGTGCATGGCTGTCCAGCTCTCGTTCGCATGGGGCTCAGCCGGCGCCCCATGCGTCATGCATGGCCAGGTCCCACCCTCCAAGATGCCAAAGCGGGAGATTTTTTTCTTTTCTTTTTTTCTTTTGATGGGGGGACTGGGAGAGGGCTGGCGGAGGAGCGCCATGCCTCCACCAGTCCTCACGCCCCCCCCCCACACCCGCCTTCAGGCTCGAGCCAGAGGGCAGGTGGGGGGCAGGGAACAGGAGGCAAAGCAGAAGAAACCAAAAAGGACAAAAAGGGCAGCGACGCGGCAGAACATGAGACACGGCCGAGTGGCCGGACTCTCTACCACAGAAAAAGGGGGAGAAGGGGCAGAGAGAAAAGCAGCGGGGGGAGGGGAGGACAGCAGGGGGAGTGAGGGGCTGCCTGACGGAACAGTGGTGGTCTCTGGGGCACCAAAGTAAGCAGACACGTGGAGGTCAGGCAAGCAATGGCGTACGCACAGCAGGAAACCTTTCACGCCGGCAGCGGGACCTGCCCCACGACGCCCACGCGGACGTCGAGGGTGTACGTTGTGTCGCCTGTAGTGGCACCGGGCGCAGCAAGCACCGCGCAAAGGAGCGGCGGTGTCGCCCATTGGCTGCAGAACCAGTCCTTGTCACGCTCTGCGTCAAAGCCACGCCACCAGTCCACGCAGAAGAAGCCATCATCCACCATGGTGATGTCCTCCTCGGTACGCTGCCAATCCCGCCGGATGGCACCGGTGACAGAGTCGAGGGCCAGGCGGACGGCGCGAAGGGCAAGGCTGTCCCCCAACAGCCCACTCGCCTGGCGGTCACAGCGCACACGCCAGATGGCGCCGATGACCGTGACACGGAGGCGCGTCCACGCGCGCAGCTCCTTCTTCTTAGCTTTCGCCACGGGCGCGCCACTCCACCCGGACATGTCATCGGCAAGCATAACGGCGGCGGTGAGCGGCGGCGGCGCGCCACCCGTCAGCGCCGCCCACGTGTCACAAAGCCATAGCATGGCTGGTCGTGCCGCCGGGCAGTCGAGAAACGTGTGAGCGAGGGTCTCGAAAGGCGGGTCGGTGAGAGAGGCACAGAACGGGTGACCGCAACACGCAGTTGACACGTCTGGGTTATCGTCCGCATCAGCCGGCGCGGTGTCCGGGTCGAGGAGCTTGACCGCGATGAAGGCGTTGCAGCCAAGGCAGCAGTGGAGGATGCGCCAAGCGGTGATTACAAAAGGCCGGTGGATGGTCGGGTCGAGGAGGCGGGTCCAGACCTGAGCAAACCCCTCTGGTAGGTCGGGGTCGCTGATCGGCGCCCCGCTGGGAGGAGGCTGGGCCTGAGCAGCAGCCTCCCCCTCGCAGCGACGCACCTGCAGGCGGTTGGGCTGCCGAGGCGCGGAGGGGCCGGCACCTGACTGGACCCCGCGCACCCACGCCACGGGGTTGTCAACGTCCTCTGGCGGGAAACCGTTCCTGACCACCTCTAGCGTGCGGCACCAGCGCTCGTCACGCCCAACAAGCCCGTGGCGATCGAGCTGCCCAGTAGGGATCGTTGCGCGGTTGCGGAGGGCGCCCGCACTGATGCCAGCCTCGCTCGGGAGGCGCCACGCTGGGGGGAAGACCGCACCGTCTGTTCGGACCCCAAAGACGTTGGAGCCGAAGCCCATGTCCTCGCTGGCTACCGTGGTGTAGCGCAGGCGCAGCCGCGCAGCACGAACGGTCATTTCGAGGAGAGAGAACACGGGTCAAGCTGCATGGTGTCCCACACACGGGTCAAGCTGCATGGTGTCCCACACACCCACCAGCCATGGCTCAGCGACATGCATGGTGTCCCACACACCCACCAGCCATGGCTCAGCGACAGCGCGGCGATCGTCGGGGTCAACCTTGACCATTTCGGCCGCGTAGAAGTTGTAGTCAGCGCGGAGCCAGCGCTGACGCGGCTTTGGGCGGATGACGACCATCGCCGCCTGACCAGGCCGCCCCGCGCCTCCGCGCACTGCTGCCGAGCCTACATCCTCTGGCGCCATCGGGTCAGCACCGCGGATGATTGCTACATCCTCTGGCGCCATCGGGTCAGCACCGCGGATGATTGCCCAGCCTGTTGCTGCGTCAGTGCCAACACGCGACCACGCGGCAGGCAATGCCGCGATGATGAGGACATTGATGCGCCACGCGGCAGGCAATGCCGCGATGATGAGGTCAAGGTCAGAGAGAGCAGCCGCTGACAGGGCGGCGCGCTGGAGCCATGCATCACGCACGTCGCAGAGGCGCCTCCACCGCCGCGCCGCATCGGTGCGGAGGCCCTGGAAATCGATGCCCGGCACGGCGTCGTTGCCAAAAGTGGCCTCGCGCATGACAGACTCAAAAGACAGCGAGTCCGGAGGCATGATGCGCGTGATGCGCAGCTGCATGAACGCCTTGACGCCTTCCCGCACAATAGACGTCGCATCCATGCTGAGGCCGGAAACCGCCCCCGGCTGCGTAGCGACCCAGAGCGGCCCAGGCGGGAGATGGGGGACGGCAGCAGCAGGCTTGGCGACTTCCGACGCGTACAGTGCTGCCCACGGGTGTGAGTTGAAGCCGAACAGCTGCCAGATGGCCTTCGCCCGCATGGCCGTCGCGTGCGAATCGAGGTCGGGCAGGCCAATGCCCCCCATGCCCCGGGGCAAGTGGGACACAGCAGCGCACGGGAAGAGGCACCCCGCGTTTGGAGTGACCTCCTCCGCACGCGCAGAGGCTGCAACGTAGCGGTTTGTGAACTGTTGCATGGCCTGAAGCAGGGCACGTACGGTCATGGTGAAACCCGCCTGGTAGACGAGCTTGGCCGCGATGCACTGCGTGGCGACGTGAGCACGGCCGATGAGCGTGGGCGCGACGCCTGCCCACCGCCTAGTGGCAGCAAGCATGGAACCCGCCATGGTGCCGTACGCGGCGGCAACGACGGCGTCCAGGTTATCAGGGGCGATAGGCACGCCGAGGTGGCGAGAGACCGCAGCTGCAATGTCACGGAGGGGGTAGCCAGTCGCAACGTGGCGCTCGCGGACACCTGCCTGAAACATGAGATCATCGGGGGTCGGGCCGGCGAGCCGTGTGAAGAAGAACTTGTTGACCGACTCGCCCGGGTTGCCAGCGCTGCGGGAGAGGGCGAGCGCCGTCTGGAACCTCGCGATGTCGCTCTCGGGGCAGCGCGTGGCGAGCGTGACGTCATCCGCGAACGCCTGCGCCGGAGGGGCCTCCGACCCCTCACCGACCCCGTTTGGTCCGGGCAGCCTGAACGTGGTGAGTGTACCGCCAGCCTGCAGCGACGACAGGTAGGACATCACGGGCTGCAGAACGATGACCCACTCCATGTATGAGAGCGCCGAGCCCTGAAAGAGACCAGAGTCCATGGGGAAATCTGGCGTGAAGAAGCCGTTGACGCGCACCCTGACCTTGGCCCCTCCGAGGAGGATTCGACACCACCTAACCACCCCGTCGGGTCGGAAACCCATGCGGATCATGGCTTGGTCGAGCCAGCCCCTGTTCACCGTGTCGTACGCCTTAGTCAGGTCGCTGTGCACCAGCCAGCCCGGCAGGCCGAGGTCGCGGAAGCGGGCAGCCAGCGCGAGATGGTAGCGCACGTTGTGAGAGATGTCACGGCCATGGATGAACGCGCCCTGCCCGATGTCGATGAGGTAGTCAAGCGGGACTTGTAGGCGGTTGGCTATGATGCTCATCACAAGCTTCACGTCTGAATTGAGGAGCGTGATGGGCCGGTAGCCATCGAGCTCATCGCCCGGCTTGCCTGGCTGGTAGGTGACGTGCGGCCAGCCTCGAGGAGCAGAGCAAACGGGGTAGGTGACGTGCGGCCAGCCTCTCCAAAGCCGGTGTTGAACACACGGAGGAGGAGGGGGGAGAGGGAACCGCGCCAGTGGCGGTAGACCTCGTACGGAATGCCGTCGCCGCCGGGGACCTTGCCCATAGCCGCGTGGGAGAGCGCAACCTGCAGCTCTTCCGCCATAAGCATGCCAGCAAGCGCGCCGTTGGCACAGTCGACGCCCTCGGCCAAGGCAGCGAAGGGCCCATCCAGCCTCCTTGGCAGGGTGGTCAGGAGGGTGTGCTGGGCTGCGGGGTCAATGCCCAGCTGCGGGCGGAACAGACCGATGGAAGACTCAGAAGAGAAGAAGTCGACAACGTACTTGGTCGCTTTCGGAGCGTCCGACACAAACGAGGCGGCATCGGGGCTGTCAGTAGGGGCACGGCCGGGTCGGTTGAGGGAGAGCATGGTGGTGACTGTGTGCATCTCGCGTGCCTGGTGGTGGAAGTAGTACGAGCTGGTTTCACCCTTGTTCTGGTCGAGGGTGGCAGCCACGTCCCATGCCAATGCGGAGAGCGCACGCCATGCCGCCGCAGCGTTGTCCTTCTGCGCGAGCCAAATGGTGGCAGCCGCACCGCGCTGCGCGCGGATGCTGCTGCAGCAAGCATGCCCTCTCGGGCGCTGCGCGCGCAGTGGTCGGCGGCACGCGCGGGCGCCTGGCGGTCGCGGCGGTGGCGCTTGTCAACACCAACAGCCATGTCTATGGATGCCGACTGCCAGGCATCGAAGGCGCCAATGAGCTCAGACGCCGGGCCCACCATGAGTGGGGGGACCGTCTTAACGATAAAGGTGCTCACGGCTGCAGAGGGCTCCTTGGAGTTCAGCAAACGCAGGGGGAAGGACAGGATGCCCCGGCCACGCGGCACGCCTGACGTCATGCAGGTCACCATGAGGGACACAGGCAGGTGGTCGGTGGAGATGGGCGCTGAGGGCAGGATGTCTGAAGTCGCACTGAGCGCAGTGGCGGCAGGAAGCGCAGCTGTGGTCAGAGCTGGTGAGAAGCACTCAGAGACGAGGAAGCGGTCCAAGCGTTTTCCTGATGATGTCGACGCCGACCAGTGAGTGAAGGCCATGGCGGCAGGGTTGAGGTCGCGCCAAATGTCGCACATCTGTGCCGAGCCCATGACGGCCAGTCGTTCCCTCATCGTTCCATCGTCCCACGTGCCTCGAGTTTCCTGATTTCCATTCCCTCATGTCCGTGTCCTTCGTCTTCCTTATCCTCAAGTCCCGTTCCCACGAGTCCAAGTTCCTTTAGTCCTGTCGGCTCTGGTGCTCTAGATGGATTGGCTTGCGTGTCCTTGTGTTTTCAGGGGCCGCCACGGCTCCGGCCGTGCAATCGGGAGTCTCCGTTCCAACACCAGGGTCTCTTGTTTCCTCTTTGTTTCCTGTGTTGCTGTCGCTTAGGTGTTGGCATGGCTGCGTTGCTTGAGTGTAACGTTGGCCTCTGAAAAAAACAGAAAAAAAAGAGAAAAAAGGCCAGCAGCTCGGATGCACCGATGTGCAACCCTGGCACCGGGCAGGTGACGCGGTCATCCTGGTGCAGGGTGACGTTGAATTCGCCAGCCACAACAGTCGTGGTAGGGTCATTGACCGAGAAGTATCCAGCCAGGGTGGAAGAGAAGAAAACTCCCCGGTGGACAGGCTGTGCCGGGGCGTAGACTCCAATGAGGCGGAAAGGCGATCCATCGAGGAACGCGTCGACGCGGAGGATGCGCCCCGACTTGTTGAGGGGGGCATCATGCCTAGTGGGCTGAGTGAGGGGGCAGTCCGGACTGAGGACCATCACCACCCCGCCGGTGGAACCGGCACCCGGCGTGTGGAAGAACCGCGCGCCAGGCCAAAAGGCGCTCGCACCGGGCTGCCGCCGCAACAAATCATTTGGATCTGCGGCGGTTTGCGTCTCAGTCAAGATGCCCACGTCTGCCTGCTGCTCGCGCAGCCAGGCCGTGACCTGCACCAGCTTAGCACCAGTGAGGCCCCATACGTTGAGCATGATGACCGAGAGGCGGCGGCCGGTGGGCGCACCGGGCGTACTCATGGCGCCCTGCGCTGAGGACCAGCCCACATGCCGTGGGGGCCGCAGCGCGCTGGGAGAGAGTCATCTTTGTCGTCGTCATATGACCTGCGGCCTCGCTCCGGGTGGTGGCGGAGGGCGGGGCCACGGTCGTGCTCGCAGTAGTTGCCGTGAACCTGATCGTGGTAGAATACGGGGTTTGAGTCGAACCACCTGTCGGGAGTGGCGTGGCTAGACACCCTTGACCCAAACTGGTACCGCGTGCGCGGGTCGACCGCTGGGGAGCGCGATGCCGGTTGGTCCGGGATCGGCTGCCCAAAGATGGTGGGCCGTGGTGGCAGCGACATGGCGGCTGCCGATGCACCACGCCCGGCAGCACGTGCACCTGTGGGCGGGGTGAGCGCGGCCGATGTCCCTAGGGTTGGCTGCCCGAAGATGGAGTTGACCTGCGAAGGCAGAGTCTGGGTGCCGACCGGGCCCCGGGAGGTGCCAGCGTGCGCCCCGAGGCCCATGCCAAGATCCGCCGGGGCTGACTGCCTGGGTACGGTGGGAGGCTCCAAAGGCGCGGCAGCAGTGACAACGGGCAGGTCGACTTCCATTGCCATCGCACCGGCGTGCGCGCGGCCGTTCATGCCGGGGAGGTTTAGCCAGCTGCCCGGCAGGCTGAGGGCAGAGCGGTTCCGGAGCATGTAACCGCTGCTACTCGTAGTACGGATTGCAAGGGGGTTGACAGGTGTGCTCCGCCCGCCCCGAGCACGGCTCGCAGCAGCGCGCGCGAGGGCGACGGCCTCATCGTCACGGCTCGGTGATGCCTGCCAGGAGCCGGCCCTGTCAGCACGGCCGGAAGCAGCCGGAGTCCCGACGCGAGGTCCTAGAGAGCCACCACTGTCCCCGCCGTCATCACCAGGGGGTGAGTCAGTGGGTGGTGACCCCGCAACAGCCATGGGGGCGGAAGCGCTGGCTGTCGGCAGGGCAGCAGACCCAGAACGCATGGCAGCCCTCATGACGCTTGTGCCTGCAGAGTGCACCTCGTGGCCCCCTGCGATCCCTCCGGTGGCAAGCACATCGCTGCCCCCTTCCGGCATACGCATGGAGGTGTCCGTGTGCACCTCGTTGGCACCGCCAGCCACGCGGCCAACACCTGCAGAGTGCGCAATGTGGCCACCGCTGGCCGTGGCACCAGCACCGCCAGCAGTGCGTGCACCGATGCCGCTGTCAGCTACGGGGAGGGCAGCGACAGCAGGCCCTGCATCAGCGCCACTGCCACCAGCGGAGTCGGCACCACCAGCTAGCACGGCGGCCGCACCGCCCTCGGTGACACCAGCCCCTGCAGAGCGACCAGCGTCAGCAAACCCCGACGTGTTGCCAGCGATGCCTTCCTCGTCCGACTCATAGAACCCATCGAGGACGCCGGCCCACCCCTCCCGCAAGAGGCCACCGGCCCCCGGTGAGTCAACGGATGCCCCGGGAAGAGCGGGGATGGTGGTGCGGCAGTTGGGGCACGTGTTGTGGCCAGCGCGCCACTTGTCAAGGCAGCAGAGATGGAACACGTGGTTGCAGATGGTGCTGACTAGGTTGTCGACGTTGGAGAGAGGCTCGCGGCAAATAGAGCAAGACCCCAGCTCCGGGGGGTTTGGCACCTCAGTGGCAGTGGCAGAAGCGGGTCCCACGTGCGCGCCGCCGTCCTCGGGGGCAGCCAGAGAGCCAGCGTCAGCAGAAGTGGAGCCAGGGGCGGGCCCTCCGGACGCGCGTGCGACCACGTCGATGTCAAGGTCGAGGTGGGCGGGCAGCATGACCCCGTTTGGCAGCGTGGTCCCCGGCAGCGCGGCCGAGCCGCCCCCGATGGCGGCAGCCGCGACGGCGGGCACAGCCGCCAGAGAAGGGTGCCCTGGTGAGTAGTGGACCGCGGGGGTGAGCACAGAAGCTCGCACGAGCGGGTCGTCCTTCAGGAGCACGAGCACCGGTGAGGTTGTGATGCCCGGCACGTAGAGCGCAGCCGGGAGGCTGCGCAGCCAAGGGTCCGACGCCGGCGGGGTTACCCACACCTCAATTTTTCCACCGTCGGGCTGGTTGGTAGCCTTGTCCCGACCGAGCCGCATGCGCAGCATGACGACGGCGTCGGGGCCGCTGTTGAAGCGCACCACGTCAGCCGTATAGGCGCCGGCTTGCCACCGCCCGGCCCCGATGACTCGCGGCCCGGGTTGTCGGTGCCTGTGGGGGTGGTCTGAACTTAGAAGGAGGGGACGAAGGCGGCGACTCAGAGCCCCGGCGGGATTTCCGGCCGTTGCGGTTTAGAGGCAGTTTGATCGGGAGTTTGACGGTTGTGTGGGGGACCGGTAGGTCAGCCCTAGGGTAGTTGACTCCTGCGGCATGCTCGTTCGGAGCGCGCTGTGGGCGGGTGACCACCATTTTGTCGCCCACGTAGTCGACCATGGCCAACGCCTCGGTGGTGGGACGGTTGACAACGTCCACGCACGCACGTCGGTCTTCTGCCTGATGGTGGGGGACGCAGCCGGCAGGCCGCACCAGGACAGCCTTCACGCGGCACTGATGACCGACCTGACCACCAGAATTGGTGTCGGGAAGGATCACCCACCTGCATGCACCATCCGCAAGAGCGGGCTCATTGTGATTGAGCTCCAGCTGAACCACATGACCGCATCGTATGGCTCCCTCTACCGTTACCTGACCTGCGGTGGGGCGTACCCAGTAGAATGGCGTAGCGGCATCTAGCAGGTGGCTGTTAAGCGCGCTGAGCACCCGCTCCCCAACACTGCCGTCATGGGCTCGGCACAGCTGTGCGACATTTGGCGCGACCTCAACCCTGCCGCCATGGCCTTCACTCACTGGTCGGCATCGACATCATCAGGAAAACGCCTGGACCGCTTCCTCGTCTCTGAGTGCTTCTCACCAGCTCTGACCACAGCTGCGCTTCCTGCCGCCACTGCGCTCAGTGCGACTTCAGACATCCTGCCCTCAGCGCCCATCTCCACCGACCACCTGCCTGTGTCCCTCATGGTGACCTGCATGACGTCAGGCGTGCCGCGTGGCCGGGGCATCCTGTCCTTCCCCCTGCGTTTGCTGAACTCCAAGGAGCCCTCTGCAGCCGTGAGCACCTTTATCGTTAAGACGGTCCCCCCACTCATGGTGGGCCCGGCGTCTGAGCTCATTGGCGCCTTCGATGCCTGGCAGTCGGCATCCATAGACATGGCTGTTGGTGTTGACAAGCGCCACCGCCGCGACCGCCAGGCGCCCGCGCGTGCCGCCGACCACTGCGCGCGCAGCGCCCGAGAGGGCATGCTTGCTGCAGCAGCATCCGGGGGGGACGTCGGTGCGGCTGCCACCATTTGGCTCGCGCAGAAGGACAACGCTGCGGCGGCATGGCGTGCGCTCTCCGCATCGGCATGGGACGTGGCTGCCACCCTCGACCAGAACAAGGGTGAAACCAGCTCGTACTACTTCCACCACCAGGCACGCGAGATGCACACAGTCACCACCATGCTCTCCCTCAACCGACCCGGCCGTGCCCCTACTGACAGCCCCGATGCCGCCTCGTTTGTGTCGGACGCTCCAAAAGCGACCAAGTACGTTGTTGACTTCTTCTCTTCTGAGTCTTCCATGGGTCTGTTCCGCCCGCAGCTGGGCATTGACCCCGCAGCCCAGCACACCCTCCTGACCACCCTGCCAAGGAGGCTGGATGGGCCCTTCGCTGCCTTGGCCGAGGGCGTCGACTGTGCCAACGGCGCGCTTGCTGGCATGCTTATGGCGGAAGAGCTGCAGGTTGCGCTCTCCCACGCGGCTATGGGCAAGGTCCCCGGCGGCGACGGCATTCCGTACGAGGTCTACCGCCACTGGCGCGGTTCCCTCTCCCCCCTCCTCCTCCGTGTGTTCAACACCGGCTTTGGAGAGGCTGGCCGCACGTCACCTACCCCGTTTGCTCTGCTCCTCCGTGGGGTTGTTTTCTTGCTCTCCAAGCCAGGCAAGCCGGGCGATGAGCTCGATGGCTTCCGTCCCATCACGCTCCTCAATTCAGACGTGAAGCTTGTGATGAGCATCATAGCCAACCGCCTACAAGTCCCGCTTGACTACCTCATCGACATCGGGCAGGGCGCGTTCATCCATGGCCGTGACATCTCTCACAACGTGCGCTACCATCTCGCGCTGGCTGCCCGCTTCCGCGACCTCGGCCTGCCGGGCTGGCTGGTGCACAGCGACCTGACTAAGGCGTACGACACGGTGAACAGGGGCTGGCTCGACCAAGCCATGATCCGCATGCGTTTCCGACCCAACGGGGTGGTTAGGTGGTGTCGAATCCTCCTCGGAGGGGCCAAGGTCAAGGTGCGCGTCAACGGCTTCTTCACGCCAGATTTCCCGATGGACTCTGGTCTCTTTTAGGGCTCGGCGCTCTCATGCACCCGTGTGCCTGGGGCATCCCGGCCGTCGTGGGGATCGGCCGAGAACTGTCTCTCTCCTCGAATTGACCGTTCGTGCTGCGCCCAAAGCCGCGTCAGCGCTGGCTCCGCGCTGACTACAACTTCTACGCGGCCGAGATGGTCAAGGTTGACCCCGACGATCGCCGCGCTGTCGCTGAGCCATGGTTGGTGGTTGTGTGGGACACCATGCAGCTTGACCCGTGTGCCTGGGGCATCCCGGCCGTCGCAGGGATCGGCCAAGATACCGTCTCTCTCCTCGAAATGACCCTTTGTGCTGCGCGGCTGCGCCTGCGCTACACCACGGCAGCCAGCGAGGACATGGGCTTCGGCTCCAACGTTTTTGGGGTCCGAACAGACGGTGCGGTCTTCCCCCCAGCGTGGCGCCTCCCGAGCGAGGCTGGCATCAGTGCGGGCGCCCTCCGCAACCGCGCAACGATCCCTACTGGGCAGCTCGATCGCCACGGGCTTGTTGGGCGTGACGAGCGCTGGTGCCGCACGCTAGAGGTGGTCAGGAACGGTTTCCCGCCAGAGGACGTTGACAACCCCGTGGCGTGGGTGCGCGGGGTCCAGTCAGGTGCCGGCCCCTCCGCGCCTCGGCAGCCCAACCGCCTGCAGGTGCGTCGCTCCGAGGGGGAGGCTGCTGCTCAGGCCCAGCCTCCTCCCAGCGGGGCGCCGATCAGCGACCCCGACCTACCAGAGGGGTTTGCTCAGGTCTGGACCCGCCTCCTCGACCCGACCATCCACCGGCCTTTTGTAATCACCGCTTGGCGCATCCTCCACTGCTGCCTTGGCTGCAACGCCTTCATCGCGGTCAAGCTCCTCGACCCGGACACCACGCCGGCTGATGCGGACGGTAACCCGGACGTGTCAACTGCGTGTTGCGGTCACCCGTTCTGTGCCTCTCTCACCGACCCGCCTTTCGAGACCCTCGCTAACACGTTTCTCGACTGCCCGGCGCCACGACCAGCCATGCAATGGCTTTGTGACATGTGGGCGGCGCTGACGGGTGGCGCGCCGCCGCCGCTCACCGCCGCCGTTATGCTTGCCGATGACATATCCGGGTGGAGTGGCGCGCCCGTGGAGAAAGCTGAGAAGAAGGATCTGCGCGCGTGGACGCGCCTCCGTGTCACGGTCATCGGCGCCATCTGGCGTGTGCGCTGTGACCGCCAGGCGAGTGGGCTGTTGGGGGACAGCCTTGCCCTTCGCGCCGTCCGCCTGGCCCTCGACTCTGTCACCGGTGCCATCCGGCGGGATTGGCAGCGTACCGAGGAGGACATCACCATGGTGGATGATGGCTTCTTCTGCGTGGACTGGTGGCGTGGCTTTGACGCAGAGCGTGACAAGGACTGGTTCTGCAGCCAGTAAGCGACACCGCCGCTCCTTTGCGCGGTGCTTGCTGCGCCCGGTGCCACTACAGGCGACACGACGTACACCCTCGACGTCCACGTGGGCGTCGTGGGGCAGGTCCCGCTGCCGGCGTGAAAGGTTCCCTGCTGTGCGTACGCCATTGCTTGCCTGACCTCCTCGTGTCTGCTTACTTTGGTGCCCCAGAGACCACCACTGTTCCGTCAGGCAGCCCCTCACTCCCCCTGCTGTCCTCCCCTCCTCCCGCTGCTTTTCTCTCTGCCCCTTCCCCCCCTTTTTTCTGTGGTAGAGAGTCCGGCCACTCGGCCGTGTCTCATGTTCTGCCGCGTTGCTGCCTTTTTTCCTTTCAGGTTTTTTCTGCTTTGCCTCCTATTCCCTGTCCCCCACCTGCCCTCTGGCTCGAGCCTGAAGGCGGGTGGGGGGTGGGTGAGGACTGGTGGAGGCATGGGGCTCCTCCGCCAGCCCTCTCCCTGTCCTCCCTTCAAAAGAAAAAAAGAAAAAAAATCTCCCGCTTTGGCATCAGGTTAGGCTCCAGTTTGAGTTTGCTGCTTTCCAGTTAGGCGTGCTTTTAAGTCCTCTCTGTGCCCCTCCTTTCATTCCCCCCCACCTGCCCTCTGGCTCAAGCCGGTGGGAAGGTGTGTGTGGGGGGGGGGCTTGCGGAGGAGTCCCTCCGCCAGTCCTCCCCATTCCGTGCGCCTCTGCCTCCCCATCTGCCTTACAGCTCCGCCCCCTTCCCTGTTCCTCCCTCCCCCTGATCTTCTCCTCTGCCTCTCGCCCCCTTCCCTCTTCCTCCCTCTCCCTGTTCTTCTCCTCTGCCTCTCGCTCTCTTCTCAGCCACCACGCCCGCCTCCCGGTTCTTCCACTCTTCCTATCCCTACCCCCTCCTCCCTCTCTCCTCTCCCCGCTCTGATCCGTCTCCCCCTCTCTCTGCTCTGTTTGCTCGTCCCACGCTCCCTGGTCTTCACCTCCCACCCCCCCCACGCTCCCTCCCACCCTCCCACGCCTCCCTGCTTTCCCTGCCCTCTTCTCTCCCCCGTGCTCCCCGCTCATCCTGCGTGTTTCTCACTCCCTTTGCTGTTCTGATTGGCCCCCCGCATCTCCCTGTCTTTCTCTCTCCCTCCCTTCCCTGCCTGCCCTCTCCCCCGCATCTCCCTGTCTTTCTCTCTCCCCCCCATCCCTGCCTGCCCCTTCCCGCCCTGCCTGCACCACCATCCCTTCTTGTCTGCCATTCCCACCTTCCCTCTCCCTGCCTGCCCACTCCCTGCGTGTTCCCTTTCCCTGCCCTCCCTACCCCCCCCCTCCCTCCCCTTCCGCACAGGTATTATTTCGTCATCCTTTGCTTCTACATCTCCCTCCACAGGTATTATTTCGTCATCCTTTGCTTCTACATCTCCCTCTCCCCTCGAGTCCTTTTCAGCTTTCTTCCAGTCGTTCCCTCATCGTTCCGTCGTCCCACGTGCCTCGAGTTTCCTGACTTCCATTCCTTGTGTCAGTGTCCTTCGTCTTCCTTATCCTCAAGTCCCGTTCCCCCGAGTCCAAGTTCCTTTAGTCCTGTCGGCTATGGTGCTCTAGATGGATTGGCTTGCGTGTCCCTGTATTTTCAGGGGCCGCCACGGCTCCGGCCGTGCCTTCGGTAGTCTCCGTTCCAACACTAGGGTCTCTTGTTTCCTCTTTGTTCCTTTGTTGCTGTGCGGGCGCGTTGCGTGTGCACCAGAAAATGGGCCTGACGGGTTCAAATGTTCTAGTTTCCGGCCTGTGCACAACCGCCCCCCCCCCCCGCGCCGCCAGTGAGAAACAGATAAGCGCAGGAGCTTGGAGTCACTCAGAACTCTGCTTGGGAATGGGCTTGTCTTGAGGGAGTTTGGAGGGGCCAACAGTAAGGTGTGCAAAACAAAATTCTGCCATACCCCGGCTGCTAATACCAAGGAGCTTTACCAACTCCTCTGCTATAATCAACCATTGCGGCTACGCCCCCTGAAGGGAAACTTCGCTTCGTCGGAAACAGTCTGATGGGCGATATGAGCATATCTCTGCCAGCAGAGTGAGGAAGGCATAACATCACTCGAGACTCCAAAGCTTCTCTGCACTATCGATTTTAAATTGGTCGATATTTCAAGTCATGACATGGCAGTGCTGTGTGGCGGATGCAAGAGAGCCCTCTTACAATAATCTTCCACACACAAATAAAATGGCATCGGCGCCCCGGCACGTTTGTGGGGTCTGCCCTGTGCCCGAGTCCGGACTCATCTCCCCTCCGTCACTTTTGTGTACCAGTCCGGCAGTGGGCGCCATGCAGACACAGACCGCAAACACGCACACGCTACAAGTGCATACAGTGCGGCGTGCTCGCGCACACGAGCGCGTGGGCTGCTGCAGACGCGCAACCGAGTAGGGCAGCCAGGAGGAGGCCAGCGTGGGTGCGGTGTCGTGCCTGCGTGGGGGGAAGGGGGGGGGGGGCGAGGGGGGGTCAAGGCTTGGCAGGTGGATGGTCAAGGTTGGATCCTCTATGTGCAGGTGCAACGGGGTCAACACACACACACACAGACACACACAACACACACA
Organism: Chlamydomonas sp. UWO 241; assembly: GCA_016618255.1. Taxonomy (NCBI): domain Eukaryota; kingdom Viridiplantae; phylum Chlorophyta; class Chlorophyceae; order Chlamydomonadales; family Chlamydomonadaceae; genus Chlamydomonas; species Chlamydomonas priscui. The sequence continues at coordinate 349,303 of VFSX01000168.1, read as the reverse complement.
CAAACACACACGAACCCCTTACCTTTGCGGTCCTCAGCCCTGCCGTCGCTATCGGCCACACGTGCCGCGATGCTGCTAGCAGCGCCGCTCCAGCACACGCCGCACTCGTGGCGGGCCCCCACCCGTCTCCGACGCCGCCTCCGATGCTGCCTGCATGCGTGCGTGTGTGTGTGTGTGTGTGTGTGTGTGTGTGTGTGTGTGTGTGTGTGTGTGTGTATGCGCTTGGTGTGTGGGGGGGGGCACACACACACATACGCGCTCGCACACACACGCACAACTAGCACACACACACACCATGTCCAGCGGCTGGCACACAAGCAGCAGCGTTGCCGTGTGTGTGTGGGTGTGTGGGTGTGTGTGGACGCACACCCACCTAGCGACCCCCCCATCCCCAGTGGCTGGCACGCAAGCAGCAACGCTGCCGTCGCGCCCGCCACGCACGCCGCCGCCGCCCCAAGCACCGCCGCACCGCGCCGTGCACCCCGTCCCGCCGCCCCCGATCCGTCCGCGTCCCCCACGCGAGACGCGCCGCCGCCGCCGCCCCTCCATCCGGGCATCAGCCGCGCGAGCCCGCACGCCGCAACCCCAAACGGCACGGCCTCGATAACCGCAGGCAGCGCAAGTGCCAGCAGCGACAGCGGCGATGCAACGTCGCGCGTGGGGGTGCTGGCGGCGGGCGGCAGCAGCGCGCGGGCGGCGGTGGCCGCGACAGTGAGCCCGGCCGGAAGGCCCTGTGTGTATGTGGAAGTTGGTGTGTGTGTGTGTGTGTGTGTGTGTGTGTGTGTGTGTGTGTGTGTGTGTGTGTTGTGCGTGTGTGTATGGGGTGTCGGCGGGGGGAGGCAGCAGCGCGCGCGTGGCGGTGGCTGCAACGGCGAGCCTGACCGGAAGGCCATGTGTGTACGTGTTGGAGGGGGGGGGGGCACAAATGGGGGAGGAAGAGTGCACTTGTTTGTTTCAAAATTGCAATGGCAATACCAATCCTAATTATACTCATACCGCACTTGTCTAAGCCTTCAGGAATAAGTATTCTTTGGCCCCGTGAAGCTGAAACCTAACATACACAGCAAAAACAACACGCTTTGGGGCACGCTTCGGGGAGTCATATCGACTAAAACGACGAAAAGCGATCCCCCCGGATGATTCAACTTTTCTATCCCCCCCCCACACACACACACGCACACACCGCAAAGGCTACTTCAGGGCGCGTACGGTAATATGAGATTTACTACAATTTTACTACTGGGTTGCACGCCACACACACACACACATACCTGGAGCACCAGCACACACGCCGCAAAGGGCAGGGTCTGCCTTCCGGACGTCTTGCTGTTGCTGCTGCCGCCGATGCTTGGTTTCGACACCGGGAGCAGGTCCCCCCCTCCATCGTATGACGACAGGGGCGCGGGCGCGGCGGCCCAGCCGTTGGTGGTGCCTCCGCCGCCGCCACCCCCTCCCGCGTGGAGCGCGTACGCACCTGTGTGCGGGCAGAGGCAGGCACATGTGTCGCAAGGCATGACAATCGCCATGTATGCGTGTACGCATGTACGCGCGCACATGTGCTACCGGGGCTCTCAAAAGTGGGAAATGTGCCGGTGTGCCGCCGGTTCCGCCCCCTCCCGCGTGGGGTGCGTACGCGCCTGGGTGCGAACGCAGTGGAAAGGTGCGTGCTCAACCTAGTTTACAGTTTACAGTTTACAGTTTAGAGTTTATAGTTTGCAGTACGCACCCTGGGGCGTGGGATTGAAGAAGCTGCCTAGCTGTTCTTGCTCACAACCCCAGGCCCCTCGCTTGCCCCTACGTCGTTGTTTGGGTTGTTTACCCTTGCCTACGCTTCGCTGCAGAACTCATCAAGGCGGCATACACACACATACACACACACACAAACACATACACACACACGCACACACACACACAGGCACACACACACAGAGAGAGGCCCTGGCGCCGCCACCCGCAAAGGCAGCGCACAGGCAGACGGCAGACACACTCAGGGTGGGTGTCAGTGGTGTCATTAGCGCCCCCGCAGCTCCCGCAGCCTCCGCTGCGGGGTCAAACCGGGAAATTTGTGGGGAACTGCGGGGGCGAATCGCGGAAATTTCGCTCCGAAAAGTGTGAATTCAACGATTTTCACACTTTTCGCGGGAAAAAACGCCTCCTGCGGGGTCATTTCGGCATGTTCCCTCCAATGTTGCGGGGGCAAACAGCACATTCTCGGATTCCTTAATGACACCACTGGTGGGTGTGTTGTTCCATGTGCGCTGTTGTATGTTCTCGCGAACTCATCCATCCATCGCTGCACCCCGTAGCACCATCGTGCTCAACCCCTTGAAGTGTGGAAAAATGCAAAACCCGTCGAACCCAACCGACATGGCCGCGAGTACGGCTGCGTGTGCCCGTGTGACCCATCGTGGGAATCAGAGCGCCCTGCATCAGTGGTCCCTGGGAAAGATTTTAGTATTTTGTTTTGCCGGCTCGAGCAACTTTGACCGCTCATACCAGGCACAGTACACAGCGGGTATTCATGCAGCACATGCCGTTGTGCTGCTCCCGGCACGAACTTTCCAGCGCACCGCTCCACGCCCTCACCCACTAAGTGTGGGGTGCTTTTCTGGGAAATGGGAAATCCGGCTCGGAGCGGTATACGGCTCGCAGGGGAATCACTGCCCTGCATCAGACCTGGTCTAGGCCGATAACCATACACCCAGGGTCCAAAGGAGCGCGCAGCATAAGGAAACCCTGGGGCAAATCGAGCGACCGGACTGACCTGGGCGTGAGTCCAGCTGCGTGCGGCCGTGCGCCCCATCGTTTGAATCCCAGCCACCGTCGAATTATGGTCTAGGCCTCGACCCACGCCCAAGGTCCCACCGAAGAGATACGCAAAACACAAGTGTTGAAAACCAGTCATGTAGAACTGACCTGGCCGCGAGTATGGCTGTGTGTGGCTGTGTGACCCGTCGTGTGATACAGAGCCCCCCTTCATTATACCTGGTATAGGCCGTTACCCACACACACAGGGTCCAAAGGGGCGCGCGGCATGAAAAAACCGAGAACATTCGAGCCACCGGACTGACCTGGCCGCGAGTACGGCTGCGTGTGGCCGTGTGACCCGTCGTTAATGAGCACCTTGCTCGGTACGTCAGCGTGAGGCGGCTGTGCGCTGCCGCTGCCGGTGCGGCTGATCTGCTGGCCTGCTGGGGTGGGGAGTGTGTGTGTGTGTGTGTGTCTGCGTGTGTGTGCATGCGTATGTGCGTGTGGTGGTTGGCACATCAACTTACCGGAGTCTCCGTTTGCTGTCATCAGAGCGAGTTCGTGGTCCTCCCCTGCATGCTCGTGATGCTGCAGCTCCCCCTCGCCCGACTCGCGCGTTGAGGTGAGCGCCATTGACGCGAGCGCTGCGCCGCACAGCGCGCAGCCGGCGGCCCTGACACACACAAAGTTGTCAAGTCAGTCGGTCAGTTAGTCGGCCAGTCACATGTCAGATAGTCAAGTGGGCAGGCAAGGCGGGCAAGGCGGGCAAGGCGGCAAGGCGGCAAGACGGGCGGGCGGGCAGGCAGGCACGCAGGCAGGCAGGTAGGCAGGCAGGCAGGCAGGCAGGCAGGCAGGCAGGCAGGCAGGCAGGCAGGCAGGCAGGCAGGCAGGCAGGCAGGCAGGCAGGCAGGCAGGCAGGCAGGCAGGCAGGCAGGCAGGCAGGCAGGCAGGCAGGCGAGGCAGGCGGGCGGGCAGGCAGGACATGCGCGCAGGCAGGCGGTTGGTCGGTGCGTTGGTGGGTGCTGCCCCTCTGCAGTAACACTGCGCAAGCCACCCGAGGCAAAAACCACCAACAAATCAATAACAACCAGGAACAACCCACCCGAGCGTCGACGTTTGCCCCGTCGCCACCAGCAAGGCAAGGCGAGCCGCACTGAGCTGATAGCCAACGACCAACAGCCGACAGCCGACAGCCGACAACCGACAGCCGACAGCCAAGAGCCAACAACCAACACCCAACACCTAACACCCAACACCCAACACCCAACACCCAACACCCAACAACTTACAACCGGCAACCGACAACCAAGAACGACCAACAACCGACAACCCACAACCCACAACCCACAACCACCAGCAACCCACCCGAGCGTCGAAGCTTGCCCCATCACCACCAGTCATGTGAGGCGAGCCGCACCGAGCCAACAGCCAACGACCAGCAACCAGCAACCAAAAAAAACGACCAACAGCCAATAACAACCGACAACCGACGACCGACAGCCAACAAACGCCAGCCAACAACCAACAACAACCAGCAACCCACCCGAGCGCCGATGCTTGCCCCGTCACGACCAGCGATGTGAGGCGTGCCGCTCCGATCCACGCTAGTGCGCCCGCACACGCGCCGCCTGCCAGCGCCCCTCCTGGGAGGGCAAGTGGTGGTAGGGGTTGAAGAACGTCAGTCGACGGTTGAACAGTGCGTCAGGGGGGGGGGGGGGGAATAGCTAGGAGGGCGCCTTCTATGTTGGCGAACAAGACCTGGTGTTGGTTTTACGAGGGAGCATCCACTGTGCAATGCAGGACAACATCATCTGTGTGGGGTGGGGGGCTCTCAGTGAGGGAGGGGGTAGCGTGGGGACTGTGGTGTTGCGCAACCCTGGAGAAGAGGCCGGCAGCCGCTACAATTAGGCCCCTAGCTGCCATCTGCCATCATGATTTATATGCACGTGCCGCCTGCCAGCGCCCCTACTGGTGAGGATGAGTGTTGCATTCAGGGGCACCTCTAAAGGCGCATAAGACCGAGCTCGGCGCGCAGCGCACGAGCACCTCACTGGGTTGGCTGGCTACCGGTGTTAGGTCACCCCACGCGGTGTGGGCGGGGCGAGGGTAGGGAGGGGAGGAGGGGAGAGGAGGGCGCAGTGATAGCCTGCTCCCCTTCCCCACCCCATACACAAACAAGCACACCCACCTCCACTCCATTCACACGCAGGCACACCACAGCCGGTCAGCATCCCACCTGGCAGCATCACCGCCGTCACTGCCGCTGCTATCGCACATGCTGCCAACCTAGGTGCTGCGTTCCTTGTGAAGTGCCCCCCCCCCCCAAGCGCACGCATGGGCACCGCCGACCAGCATCCCACCTGGCAGCATCACCGCCGCCCCTGCCGCTGCTATCGCTGGCGCCGCGAGCGTCGGCGCTAGCACAACCAGCGCGCGCGTGAGCTCCCATCCGCCGGCCTGCATCGGGTGCATGGGCGCGGGTAGGGATGAGAGAGAGAGGAGCACAGGGAGGAGTGCCCTGGCACAGGCAGCGCACGCGTGAGCTCCCAGCCGCCGGCCTGTATCAGGTGTGTGGACGAAGAGAAGGAAGGGTCGGAGGGAGGGGGGCAGTGGGCAGAGAGCAGAGGCAGAGGCGTCAACACTAGCACAACCGGCGCGTGCGTGAGCTCTCAGCCGCCGTCCTGTATGAGGTTTGTGGAAGGAGGGAAGTGCTGAGCTGTAGTCCCTCAGCAGGAAAGTGGGGTCAGAGGGAAGGGGCAGTGGGCAGAGGGCAGAGGGAGAGGCGTGTCAGAGGCGTCAGGGCTAGCACAACCAGCGCGTGAGCGCCCAGCCGCCGGTTTATGAGGTGCCCATGGTTGGGCAGCGAGGGAGCGCTCCCATCCACCGGCCTGAATCAGGTTTTTAAGAGAAGGGAGTGAGGGGTCAAGAGGGAGGGGGGCAGTGGGCAGCGGGCAGAGAAAGAGGCGTCGGCGCTAGCACAACCAGCGCGCGCATGAGCTCCCAGCTGCCGGACTGTGGAAGGTGCATGGGAGAGGGAAGTGAAGGACCAGAGGGAGGGGCGTGTGCCATAGAGAGGAGGGCAGAGGGAGGGGTGTGCTATCGCAACCAGTGCACGCGTGAGCTCCCAGCCGCCGGCCTGTTCCCGTTTTGTGGAAGATGGGAAGGGGTCGGAGGGAGAGGGGCAGTGGGCAGAGGGCAGAGGCAGAGGCGTGTCAGAGGGAGAGGCGTCAGGACTAGCACAACCACGCGCGCGTGAGCTCCCGGCTGCACGCCTATGTGAAGTGCATGGGGGAGGGAAGTGAAGGATCAGAGGGAGGGGTGTGTGCCAGAGAGAGGAGGGCAGAGGGAGGGGTGTGCTATCGCAACCAGTGCACGCGTGAGCTCCCAGCTGCCGGCCTGTTCCAGTTTTGTGGAAGATGGGAAGGAGGGGTCGGAGGGAGAGGGGCAGTGGGCAGAGGGCAGAGGCAGAGGCGTGTCAGAGGGACAGGCGTCAGGACTAGCACCACCACGCGCGCGTGAGCTCCCAGCCGCCGGACTGTGGAAGGTGCATGGGAGAGGGAAGTGAAGAACCAGAGGGAGGGGCGTGTGCCAGAGAGAGGAGGGCAGAGAGAGGGGTGTGCTATCGCAACCAGTGCACGCGTGAGCTCCCAGCCGCCGGCCTGTTCCAGTTTTGTGGAAGATGGGAAGGACAGGTCCGAGGGAGGGGGGCTTTGGGCAGAGGGCAGAGGCAGAGGCGTGTCAGAGGGAGAGGCGTCAGGACTAGCACAACCACGCGCGCGTGAGCTCCCGGCTGCACGCCTATGTGAGGTGCATGGGGGAGGGAAGTGAAGGATCAGAGGGAGGGGGAGGGAGAGAGAGATGGAAGTGAAGGATCAGAGAGAGGGAGGAGGAGCGGGGAGGGCGCCATCCCAGGCAGCGCACGCGTGAGCTCCCGTCCGCTGGCCTGTACCGGTTTCGTGGGGATGGGCAGGGATGAGAGAGAGAGGGGCAGAGGGGAAGGGCGCTAGCCAGCCGGCGCACGCGTGAGGTCCCATCCGCCGGGGCGCTAGCCAGCC